>CM061142.1:599643682-600092430 GCA_030789695.1 Scilla litardierei | reverse complement strand
AAAACGGATGTGAGATCAAAACATAGGTTAGGTTAGATTTTCATAACCTCCATTCTCACCTCACTTTGGGTCAAATAGAGGTTTATTAAGATCTATTTTGGCTCTCAAACAAACCTCAGGTTGAGCTTTTGGAGGTATGTGTATCAAACCTCCATTCCTACCTTCGTTGCCAAACGGGGCCTTAGTCTTTTGGTCAGTAAAATTTTTGCAAACATTCTATCATCAATTAAACATTGCATTTTGAGAAATAACGATTGGACGTGCAGCATCCCCGGTGAGCTTGAGATGTGATAGCCTCACCAATCACCAATTTTTTAATTCGTCGCGTAGAAAACTGGGTTCTTGATCATCACAACTTTTCTATATCATGTATCATACTAAATTGATTCAAAATCTGAACTTCCACAATGTGATGAACTTTATCTTCATTGGTATAGTTTTTTTTTCCATTTGCCTAGCGAAGGAGCACATGAAAAAGAAGAGTTCAATAACATTTTACTTTCTGAAACATTTGATATTTGTCACAATCAAAATTGATATTTGACGAACTGAACATGAACATGTTAGACTTTTGTCATTTTGATTGATGACAAATTTTTCTTAGATGACATATATCGGATATTCATTGGATATGATTTTCCCATTGGATAATATGCTATTTAGAATCATCATAATAGGTACTTGACTGTCCGCAATCTTTTTGACGAGTTTCTATGTTTTATCCTCTGAAGCTGCATCAAATGGGTGCAAGATTCGTTTCCCACTGGAGGAGAGTGTTCAGGACTAGTTGTCATTTATGAACAATGTGTGCGAACTTTTTGGCATGACGAACGCTACAAGGATGATCTGCGCTACCTGAAAGTGTGGCTTGAATATGTGGGTTTGGTTAAACTTAATGCTTTCCATTTTCTTTTTCCCTTGTTTTTTTCTCTTGTTAGAGATTTCTTGATAATGTGATTATACTTGAGTGAGTTGTTGCCTTGTTATGCACCAACCAATTATGGTTTATCTTTTAATTACAGGCTGAAAACTGTGATGATGCTGAAGTAATATATGAGTTTCTTGAGGCAAACCAAATTGGACAGAACCATTCTCTGTACTATTCTGCATACGCAATGCACATGGATTCTAAGAATAAAATTAGGAAAGCTGATGATATTTTCAATCTTGGTATAGCCAGGTGAGCTCCTCCTAGGGTAACCCCATTGGTAACTTCTGTCCTTCACTCGTTATTTGGTTTCACATTAATATTAAATCAATGGGAGATTGAATGAGTCAACATAATACATTTACTGCACATTTTTGTTTTCTCTTAAAAGATATTGCATAGCTAATGCACGATGGAAGTTGAAATATTTCTAGAAGAAAAATTAAGAATGGGGTTTTTGGTTCTTTACACTTAATTTTTTTTTAAAATTTAAATTTGCTCTTCAAATCTTTCATATTGTTTAAATACCCTCCAAATCATTTGGATTTTTGAAAAATGCATCATCAGTTAACAACCATTACTTTATTAACTGTTTTAAGGAATGCCACGAACGGAACACCTAATGAATTAGTCAAATTAATGGGTTGACACTTCTTTCTCTCTTTCTCCTCTCACTTTTCCCATTTTGCTTCATGTTTACAGACCAAACCGACCCAAAAAATTAGGGTTTCTCGTGTGTCTCACGTTGGCATCTCGCTACTGTTGTTTGCTAATGTTATTCTTGCCTAGATGAGAAGAAAAGAAACATGAGAGGTGAAAGATGTTTTTATTTTAAAAGGTAAGGGTTATATTGTTAATTTTATGCTACAAAATCCCCACATGAATAGCTCTCATGGGGCCCAATCCTTGATGTTGGTTGTTGAGGCTTAATGGATGTTTGGCCGCCTTTGGGTTTTTGTTTCTCATTGGCCACTCGACACAGAAAGGGAAGGCTGGCTGCTTTTTCCAGGGAAAAAAGTGCAAAGAGATGAGAAACAAAGAATAGAGGCCGGCTGCATATTTTCCCAGAGAGGAGGGAGCTTGGATATAAGATTTAGAGGATAGCAAAGTTAGGGGTTTTTTGGAGAGCCAAGAAGCTTGCTTTTGAGATCCATGGTGAGTGTTTTCATGTCTTCTTCATTGTTTGAGATATATAGTCCCTTGGAGAGTGTCCTAGCTTTTGAAAACTCTATTACCAAGGAGTGATCTCCATTGGTGTGGGATTGGTCTCTTGAGGAGCTCTACATGTTATAGGGGCTCTTTATCAAGGATTTTCACTTGGTTGAGAGAGTGTATGAGCTTGTTGAGAGATCTAGGGTTAGGTCTTGTTGCTTGGAGCTTTTCTCTCATTGTGGTAGAGGAAGAAGAAGATGACGGATCAGTGTATGCCTTGCTTGATCATTAGTAGAACCGTGTGTATTGGATGCTGGATGTAGGTTATTCGCAACCGAACCAGGGTAAATCTCTGTCTCTTTTGTGTTGCTCTTACTTTCATATGATTGTTTCGTGTGCCTATATATTTCTATTGCAAGATCATTGGGAGGGTTGGTTGTCGGTGACAACTCTCTCCTGTGCCCGTGAGGTTTTGGTTTTATGCCTAGGTGACATCTCGGTGGAATTTGGGTGTTGGGATTATTTGTGCGCCATTGTGTACCTAGTCTAATTGTTAGGAAGGTGCACGTGGAACCAATAAGTGGTATCAGAGCTTCTGGCTTGCGAAGAAGTGTAATGCCGCGATGGCTCTTGCTCATGTGAGGAGACGACCGGGTGTTCATACGAAGTAAAGAGGCTTAATGGATGTGGCAACTATGGTCCGTGGCGATAAAAGATGATGGCTTTGTTGAAGCCCCATGGAGTTTACGGTATCATATGTGACGGGCATGCCATGTAAGGAAACAATGTGTGATAAGCGAAGGATGGATTTAAAGCACTCGGTAAGATAATGCAATCCTTGGAGGATGAGATCCTTCGGCAATTGCCGATGTGGAGGTCGCGAGCGACCTATAAAGGATGAAGCTCGGTAATTGACTAAGATGCCCATTGGACGAAGGCTACAATTGTGGCAACACTTCTATACTCACAGGATGAAAATGGAAACCTTGTTGTGTAACCATGTTGGCGAGATAGACCGAATAGCAATGGACCTACGAGAATTGGAGAGTGTGATAAAGGACGAGTAACATGCCATGACGCTACTTTATTCTCTTGCTCCGGTGTATTTCAAGTTTGTAGGCTCGATGTTAAATGGCCGAGACTCACTCACGTTTTGCGAGATGAAGTTCGCATTGCATACGGAGGATCTCCAATGTTTGGTGGTTAGTGACACTGATGGTTGTGAAGTATCCAATGTCATCCGGGGTCGCCAAGAGGGCGGACCCACTACAAGATCTAAGACAGACCGTTCCAAGAGTCAGAATTGACAGCGGTCCAAGTCAAGGGGTCACGGTGACAACAATGCTTCATATGTAAGGAAAGCGGGCATTGGAAGAGGGATTGCCTGAGGTTGAAAGCGAGGACGTCGATTGGCGTTGTGGAAGAGGTTGCTCAGAGTTCATCTCATCTTGAAGCATGAGACGTGATGTTTTCTAACAAGGATGATTGCTCGGTGTTTGCGACATACTATGTGGAAGAAGCGCAATATTCGTGGCTATTGCACTCGGGGTGCACATTCCATATGACTTTGGATCGGAGTCTGTTCGACTCATACATTCCATGCATTGGAGACCTGATTCTCATGAGGAATGATATGTAGTGCAAGTAGGTTGGGAGTAACACGGTCAGAGTCAGGATGCATGATGACATCGTCCGTGTATTTGATGGAGTCAGACATGTTCTTGATCTTTGCAGCGGCCTGATATCGATATGAGCTTTAACCAGGATGGGCTACATGGCAGTGATTAAGGTGGATCGACTGTGTATTTTTTGAGAATGCCTGATTGGCATGAGGGGGAAGAATCGTGGCAACTTGTATGCGCTCGATGACATATGGTAGTGTGCGAGACTGGCGGATCACAGGAGTCCGAGAGTGGAGATCCAGCGAGACTGTTGCATCTCGGATTTGGGCATGCTAATTAGTAGAACCTTGCCATTCTTCAGAGGAGTGTGTTCGGAGGTGATCGTGGGCTTGAGTCTTGCCGTGACTGTGGTTGGAGCGGCTGAGGCTAGTGCAGTGTGGAACAGCTGTCAGACACAGCAGGGAGCCCCCAGAGTGCGTCTACGCTGGCATCTGTGGTCCATGTCCAATTCCTTCCCTGGAAGGCACGAGGTACTTCGCAGCCTTCATAGATGACTTCTCGAGAAGAGTTATGGTTACTCTCATGGGATCTTGAGAGGAGATCCATGAGAAGGTGTGGCTATGAAGGAGCATAGTCGAGAGACGGTTGGGTAGACTCGTAGGTGAGATCCGTACCAACGACGTAGTAATACGTGATGTTTGTAAGTCAGAGGGGATCGCGTGCCTATACACCATTCTTGATGGAGACTCTTACGGTGGCGTAGCAAACAACATGATCAGGATGTTGGTGGAGAAGACACTGGGGTTATTGAGACCATTCGGCATTCCTAGTGAATTATGTGGGGAGACTCTTGCTATTGCAGCATACCTCATCAACCGAACACCATCACTAGTCATATGTAGTTTTATTTCCGAGGAGTTATGGGCGGGCAGAGTAGTTGACTTCTCGCACTTGCATACATTTGGATGTCCGGTGCAGCCACACGAGAGGGATGATGTCGAGGTAGGACAATGTCTACATGATTGTGTCCTACTCGGGTACGCTGTTGAGGTGCGAGAGGGTATATGTTATGGTGTCTAGAACCCGCGAGGTGATGGTTATATGACACATTATGGTTGACGAGTCTGCAGTGCTTATGGCAGAGCAAACTCAGGATGGTGTGCAGAGAACAGAGGACAGCCCGGTCCGTAGAGAGGATGAGATGGTTCAGATTCAGACTCAGGCAGGTGATCAAACATGTGTGCAGGCGAACATGGTGCAAAGTTCATCCGATGTGGTCAGTGTCAGTGATCAGCCGACATCTCACGATGTAGTTATAGGTTCTGTTCAGTTGGAGGTGCAGAGGACATCGACATATGCGGAGGCGTTGCAGTCGGTTGTCGTATCGATGCAGTCAGTTGCAGTGTGTGAGGAGACAAAGGTCTCTTACAATTCTAGCATGCACGTTGTGGGTGCTCTTGAGGAGATCCAGCTTGCTGAGGTGTGTATCTTTAGCTTTGAGGTAGAGCCATCGATCTACAGAGGAGTAGGACAGTCGGTTTTCTTGCCGATGCCAGAGGTTGCAGTGGGTGAGGAGATGGAGGTCTCTCACGTTTTCTGCACACATGAGTTGGTTGCTTCAGTTGAGGACCATTGTGTTGATGTTTGCAGCTTCAACTTCAGGATTGAGAGATCTTCTGCGGAGCTTGACATTAGGGTAGAGCATTCGCTGTGCATGGTAGAGCAGTCTTCACAGCATGTGCACATGCGATATGACTCTTGTTTGGCTAGAGATGAGTTATCGGGTGCATCTTTTAATACTTCGGAGGCCAGACCGGTTGAGATGCAGATGAGCAGGGAATCTAACAGTGTAGTGGAGCATGGAGGCTCACATGGCAGCGTAGAGACTGCGATGGAGGTTCTAGGTGGAGTTGTTGCTTGGAACATGGAGCTGAGAGCTAGGAGGTCACGCATCGAGTATGTTCTTGCTCGATATAGGGATGAGGCAGAGCCGAGAGGGGTTCCTTCAATGTGCACTCATCTCTCACCTTCGGTGAGTTCATCACATGGCATGGCAAGTGAGGATGATCTCCAGAGGCTGGATGTTGGTGCGACAGACAGTTTGGTGCAGGTCTGTGTGCATTCGTGTCTTGAGTCGTTGGCACAGTCAGTTGAGGCATGGAGCTGGTGGACGGCGAGTCTTAATGACATGCATCAACAGACCGTGGATGCGGACGACATATCGATGTGACCCAGCGGGGATCAGTTTGCAGAGCAGCGGGAAAGACGTGTTTCTCATAGTTGATTGCCATGGCAAGCATGAGTAGCTCGTGGACCCGTGTGGTGATGATATGGATGATCATGAATCGACAGAGGGCTCATTGGACGCTGGCACGACGTCATTTGGTTCGTTCATGGAGTTCGAGCTCGCATGGTTATCCTCAGAGACAGACAACTTCATTACAGACACGGCGGTGGACGAGGCGGAGATGCGTGAGGCTAGGCTCAGACGACTTCTAAGCTTGGCTTGTCTCTCGGAGGATTGAGGTGCCAGAGGGCACTATTTCTGATGCATATGATGGAGGTTCACATGTCCGATGGTCAAGGCAATGTGAGTTCATACACGATGGAGTGCTGGAGATTTTGTAGCAAGGTAGAGTGTTAATTTTATGCTGCAAAATCCTCATACGAACAACTCTCATGGGGCCCAAGCCTTGATGTTGGTTGTTTGGGCTTAATGGATGTTTGGGGGTTTTTGTTTCTCCTCGGCAACTCGACTCAGAGAGAGGGAATGCTGGCTACCTGTTTCCAAAGAAAAAAAGTGCAAGGAGCTGCGAAACAAAAGAAGAGAGACGGCTGCTTTTCCCACAGAGAGGAGGGAGCTTGGATATGAGATTTAGAGGAGAGCAAAGCTAGGGGTTTTAGAGAGCCAAGGAGCTTGCTTTTGAGATCCATGGTGAGTGTCTTCATGTCTTCTTCCTTGTTTGAGATCTAGAGTCTTTTGGGGAGTGTCCTAGCTTTTGGAAACTCTATTACCAAAGAGTGATCTCTATTGGTGTGTGATTGGTTCCTTGAGGAGCTTTACATGTTGTAGGGGCTTTATTATCAAGGATTCACACTTGATTGAGAGAGAGTGTGAGCTTGGGAAGAGATCTAGTGTTAGGTCTTGTTGCTTGGAGCTTTTATCGCATTGTGGTGGAGGAAGAAGAAGATGACGGGTCGGTGTATGCCTTATTTGATCATTAGTAGAATCGGATGCATTGGTTGCTGGATGTAGGTTGTTCGCAACCGAACCATGGTAAACCTCCGTCTCTTTTGTGTTGCTCTTACTTTCATATGTTTGTTTCGCGTGCCTATATATTTCTATCGTAAGATCGTTGAGAGGGTTGGTTGTTGGTGACAACTCCCTCTTGTGCCCGTGAAGTGTTTGGTTTTATGCCTAGGTGACATCTCGGTGGAATTTGGGCGTTGGGATTATTTGTGTGCCATTGTGTCTTTAGCCTAAGTGTTAGTGAGGTGCACAGGGAACCAACATATACAAGGGTCATATTTAAAATTAAATAACCCAACTTAAAAATAAATTAAAGAATAGTAATGGCTGTTCATGGGGGGCATTCTCAAAAAAACCAAAAGATTTCAAGGGTATTTAAACAATATGAAAGATTTCGGAGGGAACATTTCAAAATAAGGAAGATTTGGGAGGTAAATACTTGAAAAACCATATTAAGTACTAATCACTTTTCTGATGAGTTGGACTGGAAGACTGATTTGATAACTTGGTGAACTGGATTTAGGAGATAATACCATCTTCCCCGACTGCATCCATCATTTCTCGTCGTCTCATGCACATAACAATGCTTAGAATACTGACTTGCATTTTTCTTATCGATGCTTTTCATCTATGGTGCGTGCTCACGAGTTACAACAGTAGGTAGAATGCTGATCACTGTATCTCTTAGCCATTTTTTTCATGTATGTTGCATTCAAGCAACACTATGTAGAAGCCGGCTGTTCATCCACGATTACATGTTGCTGTTGTCCCAGTGTTTTGATGCTGTAGTTAAGATGGTCAACTGATGATCTATCGTGGAAGTTAGTAGTGAGAGTATTTGGTATAATCACAGCAGCATATTAGCGGCTCTACTTTAGAAAGAATCTTTTTCTGAAGCTAAGGTAATTCTGGGAATTCTGGGAAAGGTGCTACCTTTGTGATGATTTTTGGTTTGATGTTTAATGGGGTAGCATCAATAATTAGTGGAAATAAGAGATACATGGGATAAAAAGGTACTATGTGTTTCGGAAAATATTTAATAGTGTGAGCTTATCTGGGATCATGAGAATATTGTTGAATTCTTATGAAAGGTAAATTTGTTATGAAAAATATCTAACGGGGTAAGCTTAATTTGTATTGAAACTAAACTTTGATAAGGAACAGACTTATTCAGCAGTTTGAATGGAGAATTCATTACTCGGCTTACTTGTATGTACACATATTTTATGAAGGTAGTTCATTAGTTGTCTTACTTATAATACAAGCAAGTAAATATGCAATTACAAACTAGTAAAACAATATCTTTTCATCCTTTACTCTAAAAGCTATTTTTCCCTACACAGTGATTTTGAATGCACTGAATGTTGCATTGAGTTGACTTTATCTGCCAACTTCCATGAAATAGGAGGGCGAAACCAACTGAAAAGCTAGAAGCTGCATACAAGAAGTTTCTTGCACGGTCAACCAGAAAGAAGACAATCTCTGAAGTATGCACCCTTATCCTTGGCTTTGATGTGGACTGCTGCCATCATTCATTGTATTCGTTTTGGTTGGTACAGGACAATGCAGTGGATAACAACATGCCTAATCGCAGCTTTGGAACGGTTTTGGCTGCTGGAAGCACTAGTAAGGCTCCCCCTCTTAAGAATACTGACATCAATTAATAAACACTGACAACAATTAAATTGCAATCATCCTTAATTAATCACCTATTTGACAGGAGGACAGCTGGCGGAGAATTGTGATCGTTTCAAAAAGAATGTGAAGCAACAGAGGTGAGTGTCTGGATTATTTTTAATAACGTGGATACCTCTCAAACCAGGTTAATATTATTTTCAGTATTTTCACTGCTTGGAATTGTGTCAATTCCTCATCTTTGCCTTCTTTCTGTTAGGAATGTATAGGGTCTTTAGTGCTTATTTCCATTTGCCTGTACTCTATATATATCGGGCTATTGCCCTTGGAATAATACAAGAGAGTTTATTCCTAACATGGTATCAGAGCTAGGTTAACCAAAACCCTAGCCGTCTTTTGCTCTCTCCGCCTAGGGCAACTCCCACCAACCCGCCGTCTTGCCCTAGCCGCCGCCTCCGCCGAGTCGCGACTTCCGCGCGCCGTCCGCGCGCCTTCTCCGGCGAAGCGGCGCGCAGGCGGAGGCGCGGCTCTTGGATCTCCGGCGAAGCGCCCGATCCGCCTGCGCGCCGCCACCATCCGATCGCTGCTTCTCGGATCTGAGCGTCACCAGCCGCCTGCGCCCGCGTCACCAGCCGCCAGCGCCGCCAGCGCCAGCGCCGCCAGCCGCCAGCAACCGCGTCGCCACTCGCCCGCGCCTTCCGCCCCAGCCGCGTCTCTCTCTCATCGCCCCAGCCCACGACGAGGCTGCTTCGACGATCCGAGGCCGCGATCCGAGATCTCACGCTCCATGGCCACCCGTTGTGTCTCTAACCGCCATCGTCCTTGATCCGACGCTCTACGCTCAGATCCGGCGACGGCGTCCGCTCAGATCCGGTCCATCGTCCTTCCGGCGAAGTCCTTGATCCGGCGCTCGCTCAGATCCGGTCCTTGATCCGGCGCTTCCTTCCGACGACGGCGTTCCAGATCCGGCGTCGTCTGACCGGCGTCTGCAGACTTCCGACGACGGGGCTAGGCGATCCGGTGTCCTTGCCTGATCCCGACCTAGAGGAACGACAGCTTCTCGGGGCAGCTTCGCTCATTGTCGTGCCGCGCTTCCGCCTGCGCTCGTGTTCGCTGCCGCGCCGCGCCGATGCGCCGACTCCGCCATCCTCTGCGGCACGTGCGACGCCTACCTCCCGCCTTCCGCTGTGCCCCTGTGCGACTCCGCCTTCCGCTGCCGGCGATCCGGTTCTCCCTGCCTTCGGGCCGTGCCTCGCCTGCTTCGGGCCGCGCCTCGCCTCGGCTTCGGGCCGCGCCTCGCCTTTCGGGCCGCGCCTCGCCTGCTTCGGGCCGCGCCTCGCCTTCGGGCCGCGCCGCGCCTGCTTCGGGCCGCGCCTCCGCTTGACTTCGGGCCGCGCCTCCGCTTGACTTCGGGCCGCGCCTCGCCTTTCGGGCCGCGCCTCGCCTTCGGGCCGCGCCTCGCCTGCTTCGGGCTGCGCTTCCGCCTGGCTCGGGCCGCGCCGCGCCTCAGCCTGCTTCGGGCCGCGCCTCCGCCTGCTTCCGCAATCTTGCCTCCGCCTCCTACGGATCTATATAAGCACAGTTTTTGTCTTTCCAAACTCAGTGTTGTTGATCCACCATGAGTTTGAGGGGGGGTGTTAGGAGTATATGTATAGGGTCTTTAGTGCTTATTTCCCTTTGCCTGCTTATTTCCCTTTGCCTGTACTCTATATATATCGGGCTATTGCCCTTGGAATAATACAAGAGAGTTTATTCCTAACACTTTCCACTTCTTTTGGCTTCTTTCTTAGTCTAGGCAAAATATCGAGGTTGTCTCCTTGTTATCTGTAGCATAAACTGCTTAACTAATAAGGCAGGCTTTCAGTAATTGGCACGGGCAGTGTTGGCCTTATTGCAAACACTGCCTTCTTTACAGTTTCTTCAGTGTGTAATCTGCAACCACTTAAGGAGTGTTGGCAAAGGTTCTTGGACGATCCTGACAAGTGTCACTTGTGTCACTCCAACTTGAAGAATGCCGATCATGTCCAGCATGCACTAGCATCCCGTTATGGAAACACTGCAAATTTAAAGTTATACAATAAAGAGAACTATCATGTTTTATCAATGTGCTTGACACACATGCAATACGTGTCCGATACCCAGGATTCGGCCAATATCAGATATTGGTTGGCTATGACTAATAAACTATCAGATCTGGTTTTTAAGTACCAATAGGGGATTTGATTTTTATTTATTTAGAAAAAGCACCAAAAGAAATCAACAAATATAACTGTTGACATTAAATTTCCAGTCCATGAAGCACTTGGAATAATCATATTTTAATGGTCAAAAATTGAATTCAACAACTCCAACCATCAGACGCAAAAATTCATTTTAAAGAGTTATAATGGACATCTAGTCATTTTTTAGATTTATAATTGGGTTGAGTTGTTGGTTGAACTAATCTCTTGTATTTGGTCTAATGCTATGGTGAACACTTGAACTATTACGTCTTTATCTTCATAAATCATTTTATCTTGTTGGTTTGAGCTTTGAACCATGACTTGGTTTCTAACTGAATTATTTAATAAAATTAACTATTACCTCTAATATTATAATTTCACACCAATTATGTTCATTAATTAATTTGAAGCCACTTTAAATTAATATTTTGATATCTAACTTGTCTGGTTATTTATATGAGTAGACATTGTATTGTATCTTTCGGAGTTGTTTGGGCTTTTTAGATAGATAGCCTTCAAATCTTTCATATTAAGAAGTTGAGACCAACTTCGGTACATTTTTTGTTATTTTAATCTGGCTGTACGTCATTGTTTCAGCCATTGGATTATAGGGCAACCTGCTAACTCGGTTGCTACCAGTTTGGGTCAGGTATGCAGAACCTATGCCTCATGTCGAGGATAGGTTTTGTTGTTGCAAACATGTCCTAATCACATATATTCTTTTAAATCTTTAAGTTTGACTTTTTAGTTGGCTTTTAAATTTCCATAAAGAGGTTTAAACCTCTGTAACACGTGTACTTTCTATCATGAAGCTGTATACTTCTCATCGGACACATATCCCACACTTTTCAAACTTGTTAGTTATATACTATATTTTCTAGTTTATAATACTTTACGAAAACATTGGATACATAGTAACACTTACATCACTCATACACTTTTACACAACGTATTCCTATGTGTTTAAAATGTTTATTAGTTGTGTGTGTGTGTGTGTGGGGAATGACCACACTTTTGTAGAAACAGTTGTAAAAGTGTTTAAAACTACAGTTGTTATATCTTCATATATATAAATATATAGTTTATCATGTCATATAACTAGTCATAACCTATATCCATAGGGCACATGGCATTCAAAATATTCATCCGAAAATTTTAATCCATTCAACCCTCCCAAAAAAATTGCAGCATCTTCAAAAGCTAACACAAAAATTTATAGCCACATTCAAAATCTTCCACCCAGCTAAAATTTTTAACTACATTCAAATTAAATTTTAGTTCCTCAATAGAATTTAGTTCTCCCAAAAAATTTTAGTTCCCCTTAAAATTAGTCCCCATTTAGATTTAGTTTCCCTTAAAATTTAAAATTTTAGTTCCCTCAAAATTTAGTTCTATTCAGATTTAGTTCATCCTAAAATTTTAAATTAGAATTTAGTTCTTCCCAGAGAATTTTATTCCTCGCAAAATTTACTTCCTTTAGATTTAGTTTCCCCCAAAATTTTAGGGTTCTTCCCCCAAAAATTCCCCCATCACCTGAAATTTTAGGGGTTTCCTTCAAAATCTTTATTTCTAACCATTAATTCCTTAAGATTAAATTTTAACCGTTTTTCTATCCACCTCTTTGTCTTAGTCAGCAAACACTTTCAGAAACATCACTTAGCTGTATAATATTTCATCTTCTCTTATACAGGTTCATATCACATATCGTTAGATAAATTTAATTCATGTAATGAATAAGAAAAATATATATCGAATCTATATAGAGATTTAATAAAAGAAGAAATATTAAATAAGGAGGAATGGTATAAGTCTAAAAAACAAAATTATGAAAGGTGACATGGGCTGACAAGTGTTGGCGAGGCCTCCATCAATAAGGGTCAGCATAGACTCTTTGAGGATCAAAAAATGTGGGCAATTCCTCTATAAGGGCCGATAAAGCTTAACAAGGCTTTTTAAACTCTAGAGATTTTGGCCATTTGTTCACTCCCACTCTCTCCTTTTTAGTCCCACATTGGATAGGCAATCACCCTTGTGTGGGTATATAATAGGATTCTCTCTTATGGGCTATTGGACTTGTTAATGGGCTAGGACTTGGGGGTAGCTCGCGTGCGCATGAGCCCAAGTGAGGGGCCGAGCCCAAACCGGGTTGAGCCGAATGGAAAATCTGGACGACAGATCCGGAAACCCTTAGCGTGTGTGCGCTGGCGTCGTGCCTGCGCAGGGGGGTTTCACGGGTGCGCGCGCGGAGTGCCTGAGTTTTGACTCGTTTTTAGCCCATTTTATTTTTTCAGAATTCAAAAGGCCCAGTACGTTTTAATTTTCCCAACAGCCATTTTTCATTTAATTGCAACAGTTTTTTTAAATGGCTGTTTATGGCTGCGTTGTTAATGGCATTCATGGTCGAATTCCAACAGCCATATTTTTTCCTCTTTATAAACTCTTGTCTAGATTTTTTCTGATACATTGCGAAAAATCATCTCCACAAAAATCCTCTTCTCCTCCATTCCTCATCCTGGGTATCGATCTCTGTGCAAGCTCCACGCTTTTGGCCGCGAGTGGACGCGTTCAGACGCGACTGTGTTAACCTTGGGGAGCAGCCGGCATCATCCGATTACCACCACGGTCGGGCCGTAGTTGTTTTCAAGGCAGTGGCTCATTCACGGCGCAATTCACCTTCTCTGTCTCGGATTTTCCATTTCCTTCTTATTCGTATTTTGTTTTCACTCGTATCTTAACTCTCTGTTTTTCTTCTGCAGTCATAGATCTTATCTTTAAGGTCTAACAGTTTGAAAACAACTACTCAATTTGCTATGGCTGTCACTCCTTCCAAGTCGTTCCTCGATCTGTCCAAGTTGGCACCCCTCGATGGTACCAACTACAAACGTTGGTCGCAAAAACTCTTGATGTTTTTTGAACCGCTTGAAATTGACTACGTCCTTTTCAAAGACTGTCCCCCTCTTCCTCCTCCTTCTGGCACTCCACCAACTTCTGTTGATGGTGCTGCTATTGCTGTCATTCCTACTGCCAACTCTTCTGCTTCTGCAGAAATTATAAAATATGATAAAGACAACAAGACTGTTCGTTGTCACATCCTTCATCATATGAAGGATTCTTTATTTGATTTATACATGATTCATAAATCTGCTAAACTAATCTGGGATTCCCTAGAAAAGAAGTATGGATCTGATGATGCAGGAAAGAAGAAGTATGTTGTTGGCAAGTGGCTCCACTTCCAAATGCTCGACGACAAGCCCATCATGGAACAAGTACACATCTATGAGAACCTTTGCGCAGATGTTCTCAACGAAGGCATGAAGATGTGCGAGATCTTTCAGGCAAACGTGCTGTTGGAGCGGTTCCCACCTTCCTGGGCTGAATACAGGAACCATCTCAAACACAAGAAGAAAGATCTGTCCCTGCAGGAGCTCATCAGTCATATGCGAACCGAAGAGGCTAATCGCCTCAAAGATAAGCCTGACTCTTCTCCTGTCATTTCTGTCAAAGCTAACATCGTTGAATCCACTGGCCCCTTCAACAAAACCAGGTTCAACAACAAAGGGAAGAAGCCCTTTAAATAAGGACAGAACAAGAAGTCAAGTCACTTCACCAAACCAGACAGCAAGGTCCAGAAGCCGAACGTTGTCTGTTATGTGTGCGGCAAACCTGGCCATAAAGCCTACCAATGCTTTCAACGCCAGGGAACCCAAAAGCCATCCCAGAAACAAGGTGGCCCTGCTGCTCAAGCCAACCTTGCTGAACCAGATGAAGTCATTGCTGCTGTCATCGTTGAAGCTAACATGGTGGCCAATAACGTTGATTGGATCCTAGACACTGGCGCGACAAGACATCTCTGCGCAAACAAGGATCTGTTCCACGACTTCAAGGATGCTGCGGACACAGATTGCGTCTTCTTGGGAAATTCTGCTGCTTCCCGAGTTGCTGGTAAAGGTACTATCATGCTGAAATTAACATCAGGAAAGACTCTCTCCCTCAGCAACGTCCTTTATGTCCCATCTCTGCGTCGCAACCTCGTGTCTGGTGCCTTACTAAACAAAGCAGGTCTAAACTTGTCTTTGAGGCTGACAAGGTTGTTATTTCTCGCAGTGGAGACTTTGTTGGGAAGTGCTATCTGAGTGATGGACTCTTTATTCTGAATGTAGTTTCTGATTCAATGAATAAATCTGCTGTTGCTTATATTGCTGAATCTTTAGACTTATGGCATTGCCGACTAGGGCATGTCAATTTTGCTTCTATTAAACTATTAAATAACTTAGATCTAATATCTGCTACAAGTTCTTCTGAATTCTCTAAATGTCAAATCTGTGTAGAAGCCAAATACACTAAAAAACCGTGTAAACATGTTGCTGTTAGGCAGTCAGAACTTCTTGGTTTAATTCATTCAGACCTAGCAGACTTTAAATCTACTAGAAGCAAAGGAGGAAAACATTACTACATCAATTTTGTAGATGATTACTCTAGATTCACTAGGGTATATCTTCTAAAAACTAAGGATGCGACTGAAGAAATGTTCATTAAATATAAGTCAGAAGTAGAAAACCAACTTGATAGAAAAATCAAAAGGTTTAGGTCTGACAGAGGTGGAGAATATAGCTCCCATACCTTAAAAAACTTCTGTGAGAAGAATGGAATCATACATGAGTTCAGTGCTCCTTATGTTCCTCAACAAAATGGTATAGCTGAACGAAAGAACATGACTCTGAAAGAAATGATGAATGCCATGCTATTAAGTTCAGGATTATCTGATGACATGTGGGGGGAAGCCATTCTCTCTGCTTGCCATATCCTTAATAGAGTACCCCATAAGAAACTAGACAAAACACCTTATGAATTGTGGAAAGGTTATCCCCATAACCTTAAATTTCTTAGAGTGTAGGGGTGTCTGGCAAAGGTAGGACTACCTGACTTTAAGAAGTCAAACATTGGGTTTAAAACTTATGATACTGTTTTTATAGGGTATGCTCATAATAGTGCTGCATATAGATTCATGTCCTTAACAGATAACACTATTTCTGAGTCTAGAGATGCAGAGTTTTTTGAGCATGTTTTTCCTTTGAAAAACGAATTAACAGAATCTTTGTCCCTTGTACCTCTTATTGAATCTCTTCCTTCTTCTTCACCTATATCTTCTGATATGCATACATGTAGTTTTACTTTTAGTGAAGAACCTAGAAGGAGTAAGAGGTAACGGACTGAAACCAATTTTGGACCTGACTTTATAACTGCCTTTCTGTCAGAAAATGGTTGTATAGATATGCTTAGTGATGAGATAATGTCTACCTTTTTAATAGAAGAAGACCCAAAAACCTATGATGAGGCAATGATATCCATTGATGCTAGTTTTTGGAAAGAAGCTATTAAAAGCGAACTTGATTCTATTGTATCCAATCAAACTTGGGAATTAGCTGAGTTACCTAAAGGTAATAAGCCCATTAGTAATAAATGGATTTTCAAGAAAAAGATGAGACCTGACGGATCGATAGAAAAATTCAAAGCTAGACTTGTGATCAGGGGTTTTACTCAAAAGAAAGGATTAGACTACTTTGACACATATTCTCCTGTGACCAAGATTGCAACCATTAGGACTCTAATTGCCTTAGCTGCAATTCATGAGTTAGTCATACATCAAATGGATGTTAAGACATCCTTCCTAAATGGCGATCTAGAAGAAGAAATCTACATGTCCCAACCCGAGGGTTTTGTAGTTGCTAGTGAAGAGAATAAGATTTGCAGGCTTAGAAAGTCTTTATACGGCTTAAAGCAAGCTCCTAAGCAATGGTATGAGAAATTCAACAGCACCATAATAAGGAATGGATTTGTTGTAAACACATCTGATTCTTGTGTTTATTCTAAACTTATAGGATCAGATTGTGTAATTATTTGTCTCTATGTCGATGACATGTTACTTTTTGGGAATAATCTTGATATTGTAAATGAAACCAAAAATTTCTTGTCATATCAATTTGAGATGAAAGAAGACCTAGGAGAAGCTGATGTCATTTTAGGAGTTAAAATTGTTAGAAACTCTTATGGCATCTCCTTGAGTCAATCTCATTACGTAGAGAAGGTGCTGAAGAAATTCAACTGCTTTGATGTTGTTCATGCTAGAACTCCCTATGACCCTAGCATACATTTGAAAAAGAATTTAGGAGAGAGTATTTCTCAATCTGAATATGCTAAGATCATAGGAAGTGTAATGTTCCTTATGAATTGTACTCGACCCGATATAGCCTATGCTGTTAGCAGGCTAAGTCGGTACACTCATAACCCTACTAATGAACATTGGACTGCTCTTCATCGTTTATTAAAGTACCCGAAAGGGACTGTTGATTGGTGTTTGCATTTCAGCAAATTTCCTGCTGTGCTAGAAGGATTTTGTGATGCAAACTGGGTTTCAGATAACGATGAAGTTAGTTCAACTAGTGGTTTTTTATTCTCCTTGGGTGGAGGTGCTATATCTTGGAAGTCTTCTAAACAGACATGTATAGCACGCTCCACCATGGAATTTGAATTTATTGATCTTGAGTTGGCAGGACAAGAGGCTGAATGGCTGAGGAACCTGTTAGCAGACGTGCCTTTGTGGGGAGGAAAAACTGCTTCAGTTTCCCTTCATTGTGATTCTCAGGCAGCCATTGGTGTTGCTAAAAATAGTGTCTACAACGGAAAGAAGAGACACATTCGGATCAGGCACAGTGTGGTTAAACAACTCCTGAAAAATGGAGTAATTTCTTTGGAATATGTAATGTCTGAAAGAAATCTTGCAGATCCACTAACCAAAGGATTGCCAAGGAAAGTGGTTCTTGATTCGTCGAGGGGGATGTGGCTAAAGCCCATGAGTTAAGGTTATATGGTTGATACCCAGTGTGGTCTAACGAAGCCATATGATCCTTAACAAACACTACATTCCCATCCCTATGGCGTGTGGTAGTGTTCTTTGAATCCATAGCCAAGTTTGGTGGTGCTAGTGAGAAGCACTTGATGGATTCACTTTGAGACAAGTCCATAACCAGTTTTGGTGATGCTATTGAGAAGCACTTGATGGACTTAAGCAGAGGTTGAGCTGTATGCTCTTAATAATTTCACAACCAGTTTTGGTGGTGCTATGGAGAAGCACTTGATAAACCACCTATGTGGGTGTGAGGGTTTGGCCGCCCTCTATGAAAGACAAGGGCAGTCTTTCTAGAGCACTCATGAGACCCAAGGTATGCGCATGGCCTATAGCGCTTGTTATGTATCGCGTAGTTTGCACAAACTTAAGGGAACAATATGTGTTGTGGGGGGTTCTCAATCGAACTCTAATGAGTTCAAGAGAAATTCACTCATTAGAAAATAAGTTGTTACCTCACTTCACTACGTATCAATTCAATCGAAAGACATTGATACTTAAGTATTCATCCCTCTTTACCCAGGATCTTTCTCTTCTCTTTCTTGAGCCATTAAGTGGGGGATTGTTGGAATTACTGACTCTTTTGGCCATTTGTTCACTCCCACTCTCTCCTTTTTAGTCCCACATTGGATAGGCAATCACCCTTGTGTGGGTATATAATAGGATTCTCTCTTATGGGCTATTGGACTTGTTAATGTGCTAGGACTTGGGGGTAGCTCGCGTGCGCATGAGCCCAAGTGAGGGGCCAAGCCCAAACCGGGTTGAGCTGAATGGAAAATCTGGGCGACGGATCCGGAAACCCTTAGTATGTGTGCGCTGGCGTCGTGCCTGCGCAGGGGGGGTTCACGGGTGCGCGCGCGGAGTGCCCGAGTTTTGACTCGTTTTTTAGCCCATTTTATTTTTTCAGAATTCAAAAGGCCCAGTACGTTTTAATTTTCCCAACATCCATTTTTCATTTAATTGCAACAGTTTTTTTAAATGGCTGTTTATGGCTGCGTTGTTAATGACATTCATGGCCGAATTCCAACAGCCATATTTTTTCCTCTTTATAAACTCTTGTCTAGAGTTTTTCTGATACATTGCGAAAAATCATCTCCACAAAAATCCTCTTCTCCTCCATTCCTCATCATAGGTATCGATCTATGTGCAAGCTCCACGCTTCTGGCCGCGAGTGGACGCGTTCAGACGCGACTGCGTTAACCTTGGGGAGCAGCCGGCATCATCCGATTACCACCACAGTCGGGCCGTAGTTGTTTTCAAGGCAGTGGCTCATCCACGGCGCAGTTCACCTTCTCTGTCTCGGATTTCCCATTTCCTTCTTATTCGTATTTTGTTTTCACTCGTATCTTAACTCTCTGTTTTTCTTCTGCAGTCATAGATCTTATATTTCAAGTCTAACAGTGACGTGGTTGGCAAGTGTTGACAAGGAGGGAAAATTTAGTGTCCATGAACTGAGAGGAGCGGAGACGAATATTCATGTGGTTATTATTATGCAGAGAACAAATTTGTCAATTTTAGCCCCAAACATGAGCTAAGTTGAACTTAAAATTAAACCTGACCAGATATAAACTGATCGGAACCGAATTTTGGCTGATATGTGTATATCAGTTAATATGAATATTGGTTGACATATATAGTATCAGTCCAATATGACAGACGTATCGTAAGATATTTACGTTGTATGTTTTGGTTCCGGTATTTATCCAAATCCCTTATAATACCATCATATTGTAAGATACAAATCACATATTGTAAGATATTAATAACTATGTTTAAAACTATGATAAGTATGTTTTGATAAGAAAAGTCGAGATATGTTAAGTTACTATATAAGAATTTGAACAGCCACAGATTAATATTTTTATGAAATCATGAAAATATGTGATAGGTTTTAATTATTACATGTATTATGCAATTACAAACATATTTGTATTTTTGGATCCATGGACATGTGAGTGTATATATGCGCATATACTTGCTCTCATGTCTATACATATTTATGTCTTGTCCCTGTATATTATGTGCTACATTTTAAGGAATTGTTGTCCTTAATGTGTTTGTGTCTTATCCGTATTGATATTGATGGAGTCATCATGTACCAGAGACGACATAAGAAGAGGAGTGTGGCGGCTAAAGAGGCTGAAAATTAAGTCTTGGAGGGTGTTTTCGTAATTTTTAGGGCTAAGGGCATTTCTGTAATTTTGCTGAGTTATGATTAATATTTATATGGGGTTAGGGAGATTATGGATTCTCATGTTGAATCTTGAGAGAGAACTTGTGAGAGGTCGAGAGATTCCCTCTTTTGAGGAGAGTGCATTTTCCTGTCGAATCGAAGCATGAGAGAATGGTCCACCTCTAGAATGTTGTCAATATCCTTATTTTCTTCGTATTTTTGGTAAAGATCATATTTTATTTCCCAAACATTAGAGGATCATATCAATTTGGTATCAGAGCGGGTTGATCTTGATGGTGGCGAGGAAAGTTGATGCCTTGGAGGAACAATTGCAGAATGAAGTAGAAGCCCTAAAGGAGCAACATCAAGTGATGAAGGAGGAGATGTCATCAATGGAGGAGAGGATCGTTTCTCGACTTCAATCTTTCATGGCACCCATAATAAAGAAGGCGTTGGAAACCCTAACGAAGAAAGAAGATCCGGTGAAGTCAGATCTGGAAGGCGGAGGGGGCCATAACGAACATCTAGGGCGAAAGGCGCTAGTTTCAGCCAAAGGAAAGGAAAAAAGTAGGGAATTCGTCGAAGGGCTTTTCTTCGACGCGGATCACTACTTTGAGGAGGAGTTGGATGAAGACGCGTGAGGCTGCGACCCTTCCCGTCCACACTAGGAGACTGCCTGCCCCTTGGAAGCCATGCCCAGGGATGGCGGGACTTGGTTGGGTTGCCAGGGGCCGCGAGGGGCAGCCAGGGGTTGCGAGGGGCCGTACAGCCCCTAGAGGTCTGTTAGGGGCTCGCTAAGCCCCTGCAAGGTTGTAGGGGCCTCACGGCCCCCTGGTGGCCCGCCAGGGGCTCATCGGGCATCGACCGGGCCGCCAAGGCCTGTGGTTCCCTAGAGACCCACCTAGGCACCTGGTGCCACCTGAGTCTCTTCTTGGAGCCAGATGACGACAGAGATGACTTTCAGGGGCCCTTGGCCCGCAGTTCGCTGCAGAGAGGCGACGACATCCACTTCTCACCTGCAAGAAGTATCAGGATGACTATGACGATGACCTGGGCCATGTGAGGATGGTAGAGACTCAATGTGGGTTGATGATGATTGTGGTGGTGATGGTGACAGAGATGATGTCCTATTGAGGGGTTGTAAGTGACCCATGCAGATACGACATGACACTTATCATCCACATCACTATGGACAGGTCGGAGGGCGAGCGGACCAGGGGAGTCTTGGAGTTGATGGCAAAGTGAGGACGCTGAAGATGCCATTATTCGAGGGGGATGATCCTTATGGCTGGATCTATTGAGCTGAGAGATTTTTTACGGTGACACACCTGACTGATAAGGCAGAAGTTACAGGCGGTTGGCATCTGTTTTGAGGAAAAGATGCTCAATGAAGGGAGCAGAGGCGACCTATACGCTCATGAGAGGGCTCAAGGATTGCTTGGTGGACAAGTTTCGAAATTCACATGGAAGGAATTTACAGGAGCACACTCAGACATGATGGGTCAGTCCGTCAGGGAGTATAAGGAGAAGTTCGAGGCACTCCCAGGGCGTGTGAGGGACATACAAGAGGAGACTTTAGAGGGGAGCTTCATGAATTGGCTCAAGGCAAACATCCGCGTAGATCTCTGTATACAACGACCTATGGGATTGATGTAGACGATGGATCTGGCTCAGCTGTAAGAGGATTGCCTTACCGAGAAGAGGAGGTTCAGGGGGACTTGGAGCATATCCACGCTCTGCAGCCAGGTATTCGCAGGCGGATAGAAGGCATTAATAGGGGAGATCAACCCCAGCATAGAGAAGAACAATGAGGTTACTTGTGAGCCTTTTGAAAATATTGAGTAGCATTTTTCAGATTTCCACACTGAGGACAATGTGGCTCTTTTAGGGGTGTAATGATGGATTCAACATGTACCATAGACGGCACAAGAAGAGGAGTGCAGCGACTGAAGTGGCTGAAAATTCAGTTTCTGGGGCATTGTCGTAATTTTTACTATCTAAGGATATTTCTGTAATTTTACTGAATTCTGATTAGTATTTATATAGGGCTTGAGAGATTAGGGATTTTCATGTTGAATCTTGAGAGAACTTGTGGGAGGTTGGAAGATTCTCTCTTTTGTGGAGAGTGCAGATTCCTCTCGAATCGAAGCTTGGGAGAGCGGTCCACCTCTTGCACGTGGTCAATTTATTCTTATTTTCTTCGTATTTTCAATAAAGATCATATTTTTATTCTCTAAACTCTAGTGGATTGCTTGTCTCAATAAGTTGCAACTCCCAAGCGTTGGAGTCAGACACGTAATAAAACAGTGAGTCTGGATGTCGAATCTACAAGGAGAACTGTAGGATAAATCACAACTCAGAATTAGTAAGAGCAAACAATTAGCGAGAAAATTACCATTTTCAGAGGGTGTGTGAATGTTTGTGAGATTGTTTTAGCTAACATGATTATCCTATAATTACTTGAGTAGACACAAAGCAGGGAGAAGTCAATAATAGAGGTGTGAGTCTAGCATGATTTGATTTCTAATTTATAACTCAATGACGAACCTTATGGGCTAGCATCATCGGATAATACCCTCATGGGAGTTAAGCATAATAGCTAATGGAGAATATGATCAAATCACAGATTTCTTAGTCATAATGATGATGCATCCTTTTTGGATCATCCAACTCCCTAATATAGTCTTGTGAATAAATAAAAGAGAGAAGTAAAGTAGAAATCTATCATCCAAGCCATATGCACATTAGATGCATCAAGAAAACTCAAATCAATGCTAGACATTGCCCTGATTACACCACATCATACATCACAATATTCTACCAAGCATAATGAGGGAAGCAACAATTTTCATTAGGAAAAACATCACCTTTATCGCAATACAATCGAAAAATATCAAGTAGAAGGTGTCACCAAACAATCCTTTACAAAAGCCTCTCAATCAGCTCTCCTTGCCGTTCTCTTCCCCACGTAAGAAAACACTAAAACTAGATTATGAAATGATAAAAAGATAATCCCCAAACCTTTATGCCGAATCCTTACCTATAGCCCCAAACCCCAAATAAATCTCCTCCATTGGATATGAGTTCAAGGGCCTTCAGGTCACAACAAATGATGAGGGTTTGGGTCGGATTGGAAGAAACTGGATTAAGATCACTTCAGAAATCAGCAACTTACTCCTGTCAGACATTTGGTGTAGGCTGGCCAGACGTCTAGATGCTTGGAGATAGCGGCTTCGATTAAGTCTGGATCAAACGTCTGGAGTGCTATTGCCAGATGTCTGGATGCTTGGTTTGATGGCTGCTTGAAGTAGTTGAAATCAGACATCTGGATGAGTTCTTCAGGAGACTGGAACTCCGCTTGAAGGTTGCTTGAAGCGGTAGCGATTAGACATTTGGTGTTGTCTTACTAGACGTATGGAGCTTGATCTAGCTGTCTGGATCATGTATTTCAGACATCTAGTTACAATGGGAGTAAATTCCAGAGAATTGGGAATTATCACACCCAGGCTGATGAAGTATGGTCAGATGGCTGGAGTTGGTTGGTCAAACAGCTGGGTTATGAACATCTGACGTCTGGAGGAGCTGCTTTTGCGTATCTGAATGTCAGCTCTCCTCCTTACGTCTGGAGGCATAACTTCGAAAGTCTGGTCCTGTCTTGGCAGTTCATCTTCCTTGCTTTCAACTTGAATTCAAGCAATTAAAAATTCTTATAAAATTTCTATAAATTCTCTAAAATATAATGAACTCTAGAATCTATTGAATATCTAGAAATTGTATTATTTAGAGCTCAATTGACGTGAAAATACATGTGGATTCTCATAAAACCAAGGGTATTATATGTAATATTCTACTCTAATCATACATCCAACTAGCGATTTGTTAGTCCTTATCAAAATGAGCGAACAAGTTCAGAAATACAGTAAACACATTATATTTCATCAAATTATCAGAGCATATGTTAAGCGCATCATTTCCTAACAAATTCTAACAATTCCCATGAATTCTCATGAACTAGCCTAATATTCATGTTACTCTCTCAATTCACATACATCTAGTAACACACAACCATGTCTATGCAATTGTCCAAGTTTCAAGTATTCTAGGTTGCTAAATCCTCTAAGACGTGGCTAACACAATATCATACTCACAACAAGTTCTTGATCCTTAACCAACCTACCACATGCTCACATCTTATTATCATTCTCTCTTCTTTTTTCTTTTGGGTTTTGGAACTTAACTGAATTCATGTAGCGAGCTTTAGGTCAATAGCTCATAGACTGGACGGACTTAAGGTATCAGGCTAAAAGGGACCACTCAGACTTAACGACTCGAGTCATTTAAGTTCATTTATTTTTATTGTGCACTCCTCCATACTCCATTTTCGGCACGAACTCCCAATGCTTCTTAAGGCACGGGAATCCCGCCACTCAATGAAAGTTGGAAGAATGGTGTACTTTATTCTTCATATGTATATTTTTAATATATATGAGAGCATGTGTATGCAATATTCTTAACTAATCATACATGATAAGCTTGTGTATGTGCTTAGCCAACCTCTTATTAGTTTAGGACCTAATCAAATTGATTAACTCTACATTGACTCATGCATGACAAACGGTAGCATAACAGCATATGTTGTCTACATGAATCAAGATATCATGGACATATGAGCTAAAATCATAAAAATATGTCTAGTTGCATGTTTATGTATAGAAGTGACATCCTTAATCAAGCTATGAAAAATTTCAAGAACATGAGGGTTTCCACAAGATCGGGAAATGTTCACTACATGAGGCTATACAAACAAGTTTGGTGACTAATCATGCTCTCGACATTGATTATATATATGTGTGCATGGTGTTGAAAATTTTTGAAGTTTTTTCTATATTTTTATATAAGTATATGAATGAAAGAAAATGCAATCAAAATTCAATTCTAGCAAAATTTTACACCCTCCATCCAACTTAAAATAAACAGTGTCCTCAATGTAAGAAAGGGTAGTAGGCTTATTAGAACATATAATACTATACACACACAACTAAAGGTGCAACATGAAAAGAACACACCATGGATTTGTCCTTCAAACAGAGGGTCACAAATTTTCGTTGATGGAGGGAATTGCTCTATAAGCTCTTTCCTCTTATCCTCCCATGATGTTCCTCCACCCTCGGTAGTCAAAATTAGCAACACAATGCGAATGTTCCCGTCTTTGAATTTCACCTTCAATGCTTCCGATAAATGAACTCTATTGGCATCCTGGCATTGCAAGTCTTCCCTAATGAATTTGTCCTGCCAAAAAGAATCCAAAAGAAGTAATGAGTCATGAGAGTGAAAAATATAATACTAAAAAAGATTGGAATTTTCAAACTCAGAGTAGAAGGGGTTGTTGTGTTGCGGATGTCCCTGGAATGGATCATAAGTGTCATCTTGGTGCTCAACTCTAGGGATTTCCTTTTTCCTTTGCATTTGAAATGGTGTCTCCAATAACAATGGCTCAAGTGCAGGCTCTGCACTTACCTCCTGCATCAAATGTAAATCGTCAATAAAGTCCATGGAGTGTGTAACAACAGAAGTCCACAAGTCAGTCAAAACTGTCATGGGCATTATCAACACAGCTGTTAATAAAGTCGAGTACATGGGTCAGCTCGGAGTCACTATGTTCAACTTCTCCTACAATAGTGTCCACCTTATATGCCTCTTTAACCTCTTCCACCTCTTTTAGTAATTGACACATATGGAAAATATTTACGCCCAACGTCATATTATCAAAATTTATCTTTAGATTGCCACTTCTACGATCAATCAAAGCATTTCTTGTGGCCAAGAAGTGTCTTCTTAGAATGATGGGGGTGAGGTTGCCAGATTTGGGTCCTTGAATCACTAAGAAGTTCACATGGTAATAGAAATTTTCCACTTGGACAAGTACATCCTCAACACAACCCCTAGGAATCTTCACAGACCTATTAGCGAGTTGGAGAATAACATGCGTTCTTTTCAATTCTCCAAGCCCCAATTTCATATAAATATGGTAAGCTATGATGTTCACAGTAGACCCTAAATCAAGAACATGTCCTATCTTTGTGGTGCCTATGATACACGGGATGATATTAGATGTCTCATATTTCTCGATTGATGGGATTTGGTATGATACTTATGCGATTTCTATTCAAATATTTCTTTGTAGAACGTATTGATTTAGCTCCATAAGTGGGACCATGGCCTAATAACATGTTGCCACCAGAAGTAGAACCCCGTATTTCTTCCAAAGAACATCCTAATTGTTTCAGAGCAACTAGAAAGAGATTCTTTAACCAAAAAGAATTCGGTCCAAATATATGATACATATCCAGAAGTTGTCGCAACTTAATCATGTATGATGGAATCATCAAAGATTTGAACCTTAGTTGCTTTCGGAGAAAAGGATCGTCAACAAGGGCGTTCTAGTGCGTTGTAGATTCTTATCCAAGACTTGTATTATTTGATGATACCATGTGAATAGCTATAAACATGTGCTTCTCATGTTTCGTGAATAGCCTGGACATTGAGGAAGATCCAAAAAGGCATTTCGGGAATCGATCTTATTCTACATCTGTTCGTTCCGTTTGAAGAATGGGAGTATACCAAAGAATCGATCTTTCTTTTAGTTGTTGAATCTCCGTTTGATCGATCAATATGTGATATTTTGAATCCTCATTTCTATTTGAAACGATTCGGGGATCAATTGTGTAGGACATTTGAACTAACCTGCTATGTGAAAAAAGCTTTTTTCTTAACATGTAATTTTCTTTTAACTGTGCAAAAGTCTTTAAGAATTTAGCATAAACAGGTACATGTTTAATAGCATCAAGTAGCGGTATATTAACGTGACAACGTTGGCAAATTGCATTTATCTCATCTTGATGCTTATCCTTTTTAGGTGGGAGGAGCCTTTGTGGATAAGGTGTTGGAGGACAATATGGCTCGAGCTCTTCTCTTTCAATGACTTTGCTACTTTTGCCCTTGCTCGTGCTTTCCCTCTTGCATTTTCTCTTTCGGTGCTTACTCCTATTCCTCTTGCTCAATCTCTTGCCTTGGTGGATCAGGCTTTTGAATTTCTTTTCAACTCTTAAGAGTAGAAACTGCATGACAAGGATTGATCTTGTCCATCGAAGAGGATGAAGCCATGTAGGGATTTGGTAGTGGTTGCGATTAGAACTTGCCCTTCTCCAAACTTGAAACAAGCTTGGCTAAACTCTCGCTCATTTGTTAGCAGTGTTCAAAAAGGCAATTTCATCTTGCGTGCGGTCCAGAACGGCATAACGCATATGCAAATTATGCGGCTGTTTATGTGGATTATGCAGTTTATGTGAAAATGAATATTTTAATAAATAAATAAATAAGCAGTAAGTATTTACCTATATATGTTTGTATATATTAAATTAAAAAAATCCTAAAAGATGGTAGTAAGAAAAAATCATATTAACTTTTAAAAACATGGATTAATATATACTAAAACATCAACACCATCAAGGCAATCAATATTAAAATAAATAAAGTCTAAATCAATCTACACATACAAAACATAAATATTTAGTTTTACATCTAAATCAAAAGTATGTCAAACATAAGTATTTTAAAATAACAAAAGATCCATTCTATATCTACTCATCATCTTCCTCGTCAGTTTCATAACAAACATCATCATCTTACCTTATCAACAAAATGAAAGAAGAAAGGAAAAAAACATGCAACGAAGCTGCTGCTTTTCACCGGGGAAAAAGAAAAAGAAAACAAAAAAACATGCATGCATACCTGCTTCCAGCCACTGCTTCTCTCACTTACTTTCCTCCATGATCTGCTGCTGCTTTGCATTAGATAGGATGAAGAGAGTGGCCGTCGCTTTTTTGTTTTGGGAAAATTCTTTTATAATAGATTTTTATGCTTAACGAGTCGGGTTTCTTAATGTTTTGTGGTTTTAGTTGCCGGTTATGCGTCCGTATATTCGCATATACGGGTGCATAATAGTTTTTGCGACCGATTATGACGCCAACCACATTACTGATTTTTCATACGGCCATAGGCGGCCTCCTTATTGTGGCCGCATATGTGGCTGCAAATAACTTGTTTTAGAACACTGTTTGTTAGAAGAATTGAAATTGTTGCCTCTGGGCTTGCTATGTTTGTTATATTTGTTGGATTTGTTGAAAATGAGCCTACTGTTGCTGCATCTGAGCTTGCTGCAGCTGGATGAGTTGTTAAAGTGCCTCACCAAATACTTGTGCATGTGGCTCGTGATTTGGCTCCTGATTCTTCCTTTGATTTCCCCCGTGGTAGTTGTTAAATGGTGGTGGTCTGAAGGGGAAAAATGCTTGTGGATGTGGTTGTTGAGGTACCCAATTTAAATTTGGATGATTACACCATCTTTTATTGTAAGTGTCGGAGTTGAAGCCTTGGTAGCTGGTAACCTCCGTTGGGTTGCTCAACATATTCTTCAGAGCTGGTAGCTTGAGCCAATCATCAGTGTCATGTCCCGTGGTCTCACACACAACACAAATTTGTTCCACTTCCATTGATTTGGCATCTTTTAATCGAAGCTTGAAGCTTCTTCTTGAGCAAGGCCTCCATTTTTGCCTTCAAAGCATCCTTAGGCTTCAAGGGGGTATGTTCCTCCATGGGATGGTTGGAAAGACGATGAGATGTCTTCTCTCTCGTACTCGGAAGTAGTGTCTCAAGTTTGGACGTTCTCCGTAATTGCTTCCAAGTACTCCCAAGCTTTATCCGGCTCCTTTTCGAAGATTCCCCTATTGCACATCATTTCAATGAATTGTTTCATCTGGGGTAGCAAGCCATCGTAGAAGAAACTAATAATTCTGCTCCGATCAAAGCCATGATGAGGACATGCCAGTAACAGCTCATTGAAACCTTTCACATGTCTGATAAAAAGTCTTGTTGCTCCTTTGTACGGAGTTCATGATTTGTCTCTTTAAGCCCTGTATCCTGTGCAAAGGAAAGAATTTCTTTAGGAATTCTGCTTGTAATCCGAACTAAGTATATATAGAGCGAGAAGGTAAGGCGTTCAACCAATTTTGGCTTTATCTTTAAGTGAGAATGTGAATAGCTTGAGATAGATCGTGTCCTCGCTAGTTTTTTCGTAAAAATATGTTAGACATACATCTTTAAATCCATTTATGTGAGCATAAGGGTTCTTCCTCTCCAACCCATGAAACATGGGTACGAGTTAAATCGCTATAGGTTTGAAGCTAAAAGAGTTTGCGTTAGTGGGTAAGACAAAGCAAGCTGCCCTTCTAGACCTAATGGGTCTTAATATGATCTTTTAAAATTCTAGGCAATCCATTTTGTGAGCATGTATCATTGTTATTGACGTTATTACTATTCATGCCATTAGAATGTATTCTAATTAATCTGTGTCCTAAGTGTCCTAAGCCACACAAACAAATTTAAGCACAAGGGTGGTCCTTCCTGAAGCTATTTTAATTTTTATGGGCTTCAAAATATTACTATGTAAAATAGAACAAAATGTATCTACAGAAGCTATGTACAAGAAAATGAAACGATTTCACCAAAATTGCTTTTTATGAATTGGAGTTATGATAGGCAAACCGTCTCATCGGAAACAGCGCTAAAAACTTACTTGCCTCAATAAATTGCAACTCCCAAGCGTATGAGGTTAGACAAGTAATAAATTCGATGAGTTCGGATGTCAAATCAACAAGGAGAATTG
This sequence comes from Scilla litardierei, assembly GCA_030789695.1. Taxonomy (NCBI): domain Eukaryota; kingdom Viridiplantae; phylum Streptophyta; class Magnoliopsida; order Asparagales; family Asparagaceae; genus Scilla; species Scilla litardierei. Next base: position 600,062,823 of record CM061142.1, on the reverse strand, counting down.
AGCATAAATCAGAACTCAAAATTAATAAGAGTGAACAAGACCATTTTCAGAGGGTGTGTGAATGTTTGTGAGAGTGTTTTAGCTAACACGATTATTCTAAAATTACTTGAGTATGGAGAAAGCGGGGAGAAGTCAATAATAGAGGTGTGAAGGTGATGTGGGTTCATTTGGGCATGTCTGGCATGATTTGATTTCTAAGCTTTAACTCAATGACGAGCCTTTTTTTGATACATCGGAAGAGAAATTATGTTAAATCAGAAGGAGAACCCCCTTGGAAACCCCAACCCCTTTACATCCATGAGAAGTATGATCAAATAATATGATCCATATAAAGTATGATGTGCTAGCATCATCGGACGATACCCTTATGGGGGTTAAGCACAATAGCTAATGAGGAATATGATCAAACAATAGATTTCTTAGTCATAATGATGATGCATCCTTTTGGAATGATCCAACTCCCTAATATAGTATTGTGAATCAATAAAAGAGAGAAATAACGTAGAAATCTATCATCTAAGCCATACATACATTAGATGCATCAAGAAAACTCAAATCAATGCTAGACAATGCCTTAATTACACCACATCTCATACCACAATATTCTAGCCAAGCTTAATGAGAGAAACATCAATTTTCATTAAAGAAAACATCATCCTCATCAAAATACAATGGAAAAATATCAAATAAAGAAGTGTTGGATATTGGCCTATTAACCCACTTTTGTTTTGATGATGATCACTTCATTATGTAGTTGCTAATGACTCTAATTGTTTTAGTCTCAGTTTTACATATGTTTATCTTGATGAGGAGACAAAGCAATTAGTGTGAGATGATGGATCAAGGCTATGATGCAAGGTTATTCATGAAGATATTGAACTTTATTATATTTTATGTTTTATTGTCATGTAATCTTTCTTCTACTTCATATATGTAGCCTTGAATAGATGCACACACACACTCATTATGCCTCCTTTCTATCAATATGGTTCCTTAGATTCATGTTGAACCCATTACACTTAGTCCATTGCTCAAAACACACTTGGGTGAGCTAGATAGGCGCCTGGTGAAGGGTCACCAGACACCTGGCGTGTCAGCTTTCTGATGAGCTGAACACAGCCTTAGTCAGTCGCCTGATAGTCATTGACCATGCATTTGACAGTGTTCCAGACGCCTGACTATTGACCTGCAGATACATGATCAGTAGAGCCAAACTTTCTGTGCTCTCTGTCTTTTTGGACCCGCAATTGCAGCCGTTTTAAGTAGGCTTACCAGGCATCTGCACAGTGGATCAGACGTTTGGTAAATGTTCATCAGACGCCCGATGCTTGGATATTAGATTTCATCTGTTTTTCACTCTGTCCATCTCATTCTGCCAGACGATTGGAGTTTGTGTTTCCAGGCGCATGAGCAGTTTATCGTTAGGTGAGTTTTTCTAAGAGCCGTTTTCTTGCCTTTAGTGTTGATTTGATAGCTTATTTAAGAACGATTTAGTGGGAATTTTTGGCCATCAATTACTGAAGATAAGAACTCATTTTATTGAGTCAAAACTCCAAGAGCATTTATCCTTCTTCTCCTCTCTTTCACTTTTATTCTATCCATTGATCTTGCATTAGAGAGGAAGACTTCCAAAGGCAACCAAGCTCCATCTCAAGCACTTTGGATCATCACACTCATGCCTTTATCTTCACGATAGGTAAATCTATTCAAGGCATGTGTGAGTGTAATTTTTTTTACAATTTCATTTGAACCTAGATCTCGGGTTGTGAGAGCAATTTGGCGGGATACACCAAATATGAGGGTTACTCCTTTGTACCATGTTAGGGTTTGTACTCTTGGGTGAGTTTTGTGCCCCGGTTAGGTAGCATTGTTCCATATTAGGGATTGTACTCTGTTAGAGTTTTTCATGCCCCGGTTAGGGAGCACTAGTGTAAATCCACATCTTGGGTTACAAGTATGGTGCTGGAGTAGGATCGCAGGTTAGGGATCCGAACCAAGATACGTCTATTTGTTTGTGTTTGCATTGGTGTATCTCTTTTCGTGATTGTTTTGCAGTTAATATTCCGCATATGCTTAAATTGTTTAGTTAGCATTTTTAATTGCCAATATACTATTCACATCCCCTCTAGTGTGTTGCGTAGTGGACATGTATCCTACAAGGAGTTTAGGATTTGTCACCAAACAATCCTTTACAAAAGCCTCTCAATTAGCTCTCCTTGCCATTCTCTTCCCTACGTAAGAAAACACTAAAACTAGATTATGAAATGATAAAAGATAATCACCAAACCCTAATGATGAATACATTTTTATAGCCACAAACCCCAAATAAATCTCCACCCTTGGATATGAGTTCAAGGGCCTTCAAGTCGTAGCAGCTGATGAGGGTTTGGGTCAAGTTGGAAAGAAATTGGATGAAGATTGCTTCAGAAATTAGTAGCTTAAGCAGCTTAATTCTGTCAGACATCTGTATAAGCTAGCCAGACGTCTGGATGATTGGAGATAGCGGCTTCGAATAAGTCTGGATCAGACGTCTGGAGTGCTATTGCCAGACGTCTGGATGCTTGGTTTCTTGAAGTATCTGGAATCAAATGTTTGGATGAGTTTTTCAAGCTTTTGAAACTCCGCTTGAAGGTTGCTTGAAGTGACAACGATCAGACGTCTGGTGTTGTCTTACTAGATGTCTGGAGCTTGATCTAGCCATTTGGATCATGTACTTCAGATGTCTAGTTATAGTGGGCTCAAATTCTTGAGAGTTGGGAATTTTCACGTACCATGCCTTAGACGGCTGATGAAGCATGGCAAGACGGCTGAAGTTGGTTGGTCAGACGGCTGGGTCATGAACATCAGACGTCTGGGGGAGCTGCTTTTGCGTATCTAAGTTTCAGCTCTCCCTAGATGTTTGGAGGCATAACTCCAGACACCTAGTCCTGTCTTGGCGGCTTCTCTTTCTTGCTTTCAACCTTAATTTTAGCCATTTAAAAATTCTCATAATATTCCTAAAATTCTCCAAAATAGAATGAACTCTAGAATCTATTGAATATCCAGAAATTGTATTATTTAGAACTTAATTGACATGAAAATACTTGAGGATTCTCATAAAACCAATAGTATTATATGCAATTTTCTACTCTAATAATGGATTCTATCAGATATCCCATATATATATCCATACTTCATTGTATATGTACCACATATCCATGTTTATGCTTATGTGAACATCTAAATTATGTGTTTTAAAATTGTTATACTGTTTGATATCACGTTTTATTTTTGCTTGTTGTGCATATGCACATATAATTATATAATATAATGTTTTATACAGTTGTATCCCGGTACCTTATTGTTTACAAATCTATCGTGTCTTGTTCCGTATTAATACCCTCGTACATGCACTTGTATGTGTCTATGTTGCCTAGGTGTGAATGATCGTGCTTTTTATCACATTTGATTCATGCAAGATATGACTCGAAATCTGAAGAAAAGGTGGGATTTGGAGTCGGATTCCGGTTAATATCTCTTCTTTATTTGCATTTGGATCGGGTTTGGATTTGAACTAAACACATGTAGTTACTAATTGCAATTGTTTTTTATTGTACAATAATTTACAAAATTTATGCTTTAGGTTTTCATGAATATTTTTTTACAGCTTTGTTGGTTAGAATATTGTGAAGCTTATCATAATAACATCATTTCATAAGTGATATTCTATTTAAAAGTTAGTTATTTTGTTTCGAATTAGGGCTTTTCTAAACCTGTAACCGTTTAGTTTCTGTTTGCTCACTGTGTGTATATATAAAGGGGCGAGAAATTTAATTCTATCATTTTCCAAATCTCTGATTATAACATGCTGAGCATAGTTTTCTAATGCTAACCCTAATCCTCCCAGAGCAAACCCCAATTTTTAATTATGGCAATTCTATTCTTCCTCATTTGTCTCCCTCCTTCAACACCCATCAAACCCCCTTAAACTCATCTGTTGGATATTGGAATCTCCCAATATATGGTTTAAAGATGATCAAATGTAATGCATGAATATATGTGTTTGTGCTGTTGTTAGCAAAGATCAAAAGATCAAAAGCTCGAGTGTGGATGAAAAAGCATTGTCACGTAGCAAAAAGCTTGACACATGATGGTGCACAAGGCAAGATGACTTGAAGGACATGGAGCAAAACGACAACATTAACCGAGATCAAGATTGAAGAAGACATTTAGGACAAGAAGTCTACATCAATGAAGATATCAAGATGATATATGTAATTGATATAATTTACCTTTCTTGTTTTAGAACTGATGTTAAAGAGCTTGAAGATGCCACACACATGAAACTATAGGAATAAAATTAGAATTAATATGGAATTAATTCTAAATAAAACCCATAGATTTCATACTTAGGACGTTCATTTTTATACTTATTAGTCAACCAATGAACAATCCCTAGTCGACTTATAGAATATGGAAACATTGATTGCTCAGTTCAGTCGACCATTGCCTTATCATTAGTCAATTAATAGTATACCATTAGTTGACTGATGGTTGTGTACTAGTTGACTAAGCACTGAGTTGACATTGAGACTATAACTGTTTTCTAGCCGTTGTAGAGGGCTTTTTAGACATTTTCTTTCACTGAATTTCTCCTATGTATATGGATTATTTCTTAGTTATTTAAAGAAGAAAAATAGAGAAGAAAAATATAGAATAATCTCATTTTGCTCTTGTGCTTTTGCTTTCACTTCTTATCTTTTAAGCCATAGTTTCTATTCTTTCAAAATCAAATCTCTAGAATCGAAACCATTCATATAGCCACATCTTTATCAAGCGCATGAATTCTTCAAGACTATAGAAATTTGTATCCATGCTCTTTTACGTTTTGCCTCGATTGTGAGGTGGTTGCACTCTCTGCTACTTATTTAATATTTGCGAATAATATTTGTTGATTAAGATTCTAAAGTGGTAACTCATTTAGAAATATTAAGTAAAACTTTAAAATACTATTCACCGCCCTTCTAGTGTTCTATTTGTCATCCACAGGACCCATGCACTTGGTATCAGAGCAAGATATATGTAATGTTTTAAGTATTGGTCTGATATCCGTAATATCGGCTAATATCGGCTGTAATTGCGGTTTTTTTGATGTGTCCGCAACCATCTTAAGACTTCAATATCGGTATTCTATATTGAACCCAATTGCAGCTTAGTATCGAATATTGAAAGATATGTCGATCACTATTATGGTTTCAAATATCATTTGATATTTGTTATTTTCAGCCAATGGGTCTCAGTTGAATTGGATCAGATCCAATTAACTAATTGGATTAACCTGACAACACCCTAACTCATTTAAATATTTTTTGCCCTAATTTTTTTCTTTTTCAGCCCTAATTTTGCTCTACCACATCGTTTTACTTTCGACAACAATTCTCTTTTTATTGAGTTAACATTAAAGCTTAAGCTAACATATCTTAGTCATATAATCGATATTGCATCTTTAAAGATCCAAATTTTGAAGATCTTACTTATAATGTTTTTTAGTAATCTTAGCTGCTGCAAATAGAGTACACAAATATTGACTAGCATATTCTCTTTTGGTATTACTAATTTAAAAATGAGTAATTGCATTGTTTCTGTTCTGCAATTTAGGATTTGCTGTTTTGAAATTTTTGGTAATACTTTGCTCTATCGTTTCATAATTTTTAGAGGCAACATGTTGGGTTTTGGTATTATTTATGTTCTTTGATGGCTTAGTTCAATTCTTGTGTATATTAGGGTTTTGTTATGAGTCCGTTCCTTATTAATTGTAATTAAATGTAACGTATTGAGATCAGTATACCTTAAACACGCTTTAATGTGAGTTTATATAGTTTATACATGATTTGATATACGCATGGCATGCCTATGATATCTATTTTTAGCATCTGACATGATAGTCTGATATTTAGTCAATATCCCCGATTTATCTTCGCTATTCGCTATCCGATATCATATTGTTAAAGTCGATATGAGACTGGCATTTGATATTTAAAACAATGGCGTCAACAACCTACACATCACAATTCCTCGAAGGGCAATGTACAACACGACCACCATTGTTCACCTGATCTAACTATGGTTATTGGAAGAGGCGGATGCTGATCTACCTCAAGTCTATAAACTTCGATTGATAGAACATCGTGGAGACACTGTACAACGAACCGACCATATCTTACTCACAATGGACGGACTCCGAAAAACCATGGTCCATGAATATTTTATTCTAAAAGAAAATTTATTCACAATAGGGTTAGATTATTCTAATCCTATTGTGAATAAATTTATTCTAAAAAGAAGAAATTTATTACTTAAAAATGAATGTCATGCGATCAGTGTTCTAAATATCTGATATTTGTCGTGCATCGGCATAGGAAATTTGATATTAGATTGCGGATATCGGGGATATTAACTAAATATCGGAGGCTTAAAAATGATGAAATATGCAAGCATAGATGTATTTAAGAAGATATAAACTATACTAACTCAAACAAAAATATGTTTTGGTTATATTTCTCTTGTTAAACATGAATATCGTGGATATTGATTAAATATCGGAGTGTCATATCAGAAGCTAAAAAATGATGTCACATAAAAGCATAGATGTATCTAAAAAAATATAAACTATAGAAACTCAAATAAAATTATGTTTTGGGTATACTTATCTCATCAAACGTGAATACTAAGTAGTAAAGAATACCAAGTAGTAAGTACTAACCTTCATCGGAAAATCCCTTGCGAAGATCGAACGCCGATGTCAAAGCTCGATCGATGGAAAAAAGACCCAAAGCTGGAAGGAAAAAATCAAAAACTGAAAAAGAGCTCGACTACTCACCTTGATTGAAAAACAATTCCTTACAAAGATTGAATGTCGGACGCCGAAGCTCAATCAATAGTCATTGAAAATTTCTCTGGATGAAGCTGAGCGGAGCGACGTGATTAGAATTAGGGCAAAATAATGATTATCTCTCAAAAACTCGACGCCTCTCGTTGTTTTAAGTAAATGATTGGGTTGGGTGACTTGGGTCGGATCCACTTTTAAGTGGACCGACCAGCTAACTTTATTTTTAAAAAACTGTGAATTGCGGCCGATATTTCAAAGGGATATATCAGCCACAACCAGATATTGCGGTGATATTTCCGTAAATATCGAAACCGTAATATATAAGCCTATATCGTATCGTCCTAGTATAAAACCAATATTGCGGCCGATATATCGTATATTGGTCCGATATTTAGAACACTGCATGAGATGAACCTTAAAATTGAAGAGTTAGATAAAAACATATCTTCGATTAAATTAATGTTTATGGAGATTGCCAATAAAAGAAATGATAAGTTGAACACAAAGAAACATGTTTCTAATATTTTGCATACAAATAAAGCTAAGAAAAACCATGCCTTTATATATAAAAGTTTTGCCTGCAATACTAAGAAAAAATCCATTATACATGAAAAGTTGAATAATATAAACATGTGGAGCTTTAAAAATTTGAACAAATAAAGTAAAGATGCTTATGTTATTGACTTTATAAACAATGTGAACAAATCTAAGAATTGTACATATTTGCATTTAAGGAAATCAGATCCAAAATGGATGTGGGATCCGAATGATTAAAAATCTAAAGAACCCAATATATTAAGGTAAAATATCCTAATGTTCAATTTTAAGGTATCTTATAAAAAAGTAATAGTAATAAAATTGAAATCAGTTTTATCATTGAAAATTTTCTTAAAAGTTTAAGACATTAAGTTTACAACAAATCCTTTATAATAACCTTATTGAAAGCTGACTGATACTCTCTGATACAACTGTCATTAGTTGCTAGTGCACACTTACGAGTCGACTAACAGACAGTTTAGTCGACTAATGAGGCTAACTAGGCGAGTAATACAGTTTATAAATTCTGTCAATCTGTGTTAATTCTTTAACAGTTTTTGAGTTGTTTTGAGTTCATATTCTGACTAAGTATATTTAAATATCTAATAACTATCAACTACGACCTAAAATGAAAAGGATACCAAGTTTCATGATTTTTAGGTATCCATAATAAAAAGGGAAGCATACAAGTTGATATCATATTTTTGGTACTCACTTCTTTTGGTGATGCCAAAGGGGGTGAAATACTTGAATGCATGCATCAAAATTGAAAAGAGAAGCATCAAGTCAAGGGGATTTGCATAAAGACAGGGAAGTATATACATATTTAAAGTGTTGGTTCCTAGAGTGTTTAAATTTAAGTGTTTTGATTTTGATTTATAAATGTTTGTCATCATCAAAAAGGAATAGAATGTTTATATTGGAATTCCTCAATATATATTTTGATGATGATCAAATGTAATACTTGCACTATTGTATTTGTGCATCTGTTAACAAAGATCAAAAGTAAAAAGCTCAAGTGTGGATGACAAAGCATTGGCACATAGCAACTAGCTTGACACTTGGTGCACACAACAAGATGACTTGAAGATATCTATGACAAAGGACACGGAGCAAAAAGACAACATCAATCTAGATCCAGATTAAAGAAGATACTAGGACAAGTCTACATTAATGTATCAATATGATTTATGTAATTGATATAAATTTTCTTTCTTGTTTTGGAATGTTACAAAACCGACGTCAATTATGGGTATCACCTAGTTTCGGGCGGTTTCAGGCAAGCCTGGTCCATTTCGACCAATTTCACCTGAAACTGCTTGAAACACGGTGAAACAGACGATGGTGGGCTAGATCGGAGGTTGATGGAAAGGGAAAAAAGCAAACATTGCAACCCAAATCACAAATAAATTGAAGCTCAAAAAATTGAAACTCAAAAACTCAAAAACTGAAAAAACCAAACAGTGCAACCCAAATCTTATAAAGGAATAACAGCCGTGAATTTCAGAGTTCAGAGTATATCAACTATCAAAATAACAAATAAACTGACATTCAAAAATTGAAAAACTTAATTCGTTCCTTTCAAATCTGCCTTGAAATTCTTTCCAACCACGTTGATCTCACCGAAGATGATCATCGAAGCCTTCAGAGAGCAGTTGGCGACAACGATGTCATCGTCGAGTCTTCAGAGAGCACTGCCGCCAGCAAAAAAATCTCAAAAGAACAAAGGGCTCGAGGCCTTCGTTTTGATTTAACGTATGTGGCACATAATAACACATCTTGCTAAACATGTTACATTTATTTACAAGTTTGCCATTCTCTTTTAAACCTTTTAACCAAAGGGAATGAAAACTTGTAAATAAATGTAAATTGTTCATCAAAATGTATAATTTGACTAGCAACACTATTAGTGACTAACATTGTGTTGCTGTTCACCTTTCATATTTTGCTAACTATATTGCATTTATTTACAAGTTTACCATTGTGTTTTAGCAATGTACGAAAGGAAATGTCATACTTGTAAAAAAGTGTAATATATTTAGCAAAATGTGTAACATATATAGCCAAACTTTTCTAAATTTTATTTTTTGATAGTATTGTACACTTTAATTAGAATTCGATATTGTAATACAATTTTGATAGCATCTGATAGCATTTGATTAATACTTTAGTTTATGAAGTATTTGATATTAGTAATACAAATTTGATTGCATCTGATAGTTAATGATTAATACTTTAGTTTTTGAAGTATTTGATGCTTTAGTATTTGATAGTATTTTATAGTTTTTAAAGTATTTGAGTCTACTAATATGAACGAAACGAAACGAAATTCCAAATCCACCAAAGCGAGCGAAACATAAAATTCCTGGAAGACCGAAACCAAAACCGAATCTGAGACCTAACCTCTAAACAATTTCAGAACTTTTAATCTTAATCGTTGATTATTCTGGTCAAATTTAAACCATACTTATACCAAACTTTTTGTCTTAGTCAGCAAACCACATCAGAAACGTTCCTTTTTTGTATGATAGATTCTACTAGAAATCTCATGATTCCAAATCCAGTGTTGGCTTCAGAATCCTTCTTGACACCCCAAAGAAAAACAGAGAGATATCTTGAAACCCCACCTTTTTTACCTGCACAGTAATTTTAGTAAATTAGTAACATGCGGAGGTGGTATACTGCTTGCTTGCTTGTGATGGGAAAGCTAACAATTCAAGATGCAACCATAAGCATTTATAGAACTTGTTTCCCCCTAACTGGGGAGAGGGTGGAAATTATACCCCTAGTTAATTTTGATTAGCATGTTCAATGTTCATACCATCTATTTGCTTCCAAAACATGTTGTACTGTGACACCTTGTAATCCTGAAACGTTCCTGGCTAAGAACAAGATAAATGGTAACACTCTGGAATCCTGGATACCTATAGCCATTCTATTTGAGCTCGCAACTGAAGTAGACTACTCTCAAAACTGTTTTAAGTTGGGTATGCAGTTCTTCTAGGCATTTGAAAACCGTAAACAAGATTTCTAGCTTGTTTGGCAGATTTTGAACTTTGTTTTTTCGCTGTGTGGAATGTACTCTCTACTTTCCAGGTCTTTTTAATACTCAGACCTTACTAGCATTGACTGCAAGTTTGGAATCAGGATGCTTTTTTCCCGTGTGATTAAGTCATAATAATTCGTGTCTTTATTTCTGCAGGGTTGCTAATAACAAGCCGCTTTCTATTTACAATGATGAAAACTCCTTATCAAGTAACCGGCCTGAAACAGTAAAGAGCAACGTCAGTACTTGGCACACACTTGGAACCCGAGCTGATAGAAACAAAGAAAATACTTCGGCCCCCACCATATGGTCATTGTATAAGGTTTGGTCTTGTCCAGATGATTGGTTAAGTGAATTTGTATACGTCAGCTATAATTTCTGATTGAAGTTAATTATAATGCTTACCTATCATTATTCAATCAGGTTCCACCGAAAATGGGCAGTAGATTGCTTCCAGCTACTTCAAGCACCCGTATTGAGGTGTTAGCCGATGAGGAATGTGCAGAGTATGTTCTCCTTATACCGTTAATAAAAGCTTCCTAGTGGAGCACAGTTTCATTCGCACGCCATGAAAATAATTCTATTAGTGTTATTTGATCAAAACACTAGCATAATAGTCTCTTAAAGATGAAACTAATTGCCCTTTAATAGAACACTTCTTATTTAAATGTAACGGGCTTAAAAGTAAGATGGAGAAAACACCAATGGTTACTTGCAATCTTCAACGAGTTTTCTCGATATGTTCTATGCAAAACAGATGTGCTTTTCATACTAGGTTATTAGTGACAAAAATAGATATCAGACTTAAAACTTTCAACGGAAGTGTGATAAGGCAAAGCTTCACAATGAGATACAGTTGGTATACTTGAAGAGACAACAAGCAGCTGGGTTTTGATTGGTTGGGCATTAACGTTTAGGCAATGTGATTGGAATAGGTTTGGGATTTAAGCACATGCTTTAGTTATTATGTGGGAACGAACATAACACTTAAATCAATCAGAAAAAAGAAGTCAGAACAAACATATAAAAGAAGTATAAGAAAGACCAGTGTGGCTGCATAAGTGGCAATAAGTAGGGAGCAAGGAAATATGTTGAGGATAGGAGAAACTTTTAAATTCGTAATCTTGAATGGTGTCTTCTTCTACCCATTTGATTCAAATTGAAATTATTATGAGATTCATGGGAAATTATGACAAACTATGTGGAGAGCACAATTTTGAAGCAGGGTCCGCACAGGCGTGATCAGATTTAACTCCTCATTTCACTAGAAAGCTTTTCCTTGATGGTGCTAATATAACAAAATTCGGTTCGCAAAAGCTGCAAAAGGCGTTAGTGCAATTGACTAATGCATCTTGCGGTTTAAGCTTCATTGAATTTAGCTGGTTTCTTTACTTGTTATACTGAAATGTTGAGGACGATTTATGTACAATCTAAAATTTTGTTTATTGTTTATCATTCCTAGTTTTTATGGCTTCATAATTTCAGCAGCTCTTTTTCTCTCTTAAATGCAACATAAATTATGTTTGAAGTAAATGGAGCAACAAATATTTCTGTCTTAGGCCACCACTGACCGTCCATTGGTTTCATTCTCCTTCCTATCATCATCTCTGCCACTAAAATATTATACGAACATCGACGAATTCTTTTATTCTCACCGAAAGGCATGGCCAGATCCAAGCTCATGTCCTCTTCTTTGTCCCTTTGGAGGAGGAAGTACTGCTTGTTCTTTATGGGCTTTATCAATTGCTATTATTATGATTTATGATACAAATACATGGGATTTTCTTTGTATGAATTCGGTTCGGATTCAAGTGAAGAATTGGATTTGGGTTTGAAGTACTATTAGGTTTTGAGCTTTTAACTATTAGGCTATACATATGTATGAGTTATTAGTCTATGGTTGAGGCTCTAATCCTCTGTTACCGTGGATGGTAACTATGGCATAAAGAAGCCACACGTAGTTTTCCATTGTTTTCCCCAACAAAATTTTTATTTATCCAAACATTAATTATCCTTGAAATTTTCCTGTATCTACATATTGTAAAAAGTGAATGATCTTTCAAACTGGACATACATCAATTTGGGTGGAATTAGTATAAATCTTGGTGTGTTAGATGCATCATTTTTTATTTGTGTTCTATTATTATTATTACGATTGGTTATGAATTTTAGTGCAATGTGCTTATTGGTTTGATAAGACATATCCCTAACAAGTGGTATCAGAGATACTGGAGTTTGAATTAAGTTCAAGATGATCGGTGAAAAGTTCATTTAGAAGCAATACAACTAAAGGTGTAATAGATTTGGGTTCGTATGCGAGTGGATCATATACGACGATTGGTAGTTCATACTACAAGATAAAAAAAGTTCAATTGAAAGGAAAATTTTAAAATATGCCAATATAAAATTAATGATATATTACGGAAGGATGGGATGTATAAATTTATTATTCTTTGATAGGTGTTAATGTGATGAATATCACTTCAAGTTCACTATGAATTTGGTTATTGCGGTGTTGAGTTTGGAGTTATAATCGTAAGGGGGATTTGCTGGATATGCATTTAGTTGGTTATGCTTAGTATGAAAGATCACTAATCAAGTGACCTAACATCATGTGAAGTGCTTAGTTGAAGGTGGAGATTATGCATATGTTAGGGATAATGATTGACTCATATGGTGGTATGTGTTAGTATTAAGGTGGAGCATTGTGAATTGTGATACAAACATATGTGAGTTTTCATAGGATGTGGTTTCTCTGTTTGAATTCGGTTTGGATTCCAGTGAAGAATTTGATTTGGATTATAAATTATATTGGGGTTTGGGCTTTTAACTATAAGGCTATTTGTATATGAACCATTAGTCTAGAGTTTCAGGCTCTAATAGTTGAGTTATCGTAGTGTAGATCCTTTGTTACTGTGGCATATATAAGCAATTTTTGAGTCAAGTTTCGGTTGTTTTCCTCAAACATATAAAAATCCATTAGGGTTGGGAATTCTCTTGTATCCAAGTTCATATGCATTGCAATCTAAGTTTATGAGAATTGATAAGGTCTTTCCAACTGGATATAGACTAATATGGATAGAAGCAGCATAAAACTTGATGTCAGGTGCATTGTTTTGTTTTGATTTGTGTTCTATTATTGTTATTACAATTAGTTATGGATATTATGTGTGGAGATTGCTGTTTACTTTGATTGGTGATTCACACAGTCTAATAGGGATGAGAATGAGCCGGGCTGGGCCAAATAGATGCCCAATTCAAATGGGCGAGCTTTCGGGTCCAAAACCCATATAACAATGTCCAAATGAGTATAAGCAGGCGTTGGGCCAGCGCATTGGGCCTATCTTAATTAGAAGTTTATAGAAACTTATTGGAAAATAATCTAAATAGATCAAACCACCAGCTACTTCAAAATACAATCCAACATTGCAAATCAAAGGCTACATCCTATAACATATGCATATAATATACAATTTTAATGTGATTCAAACAAATGTCATTCAATTTGAAAAGAAACCTAAATTCACCGATGAAAGAATAATGGAAACTTGTATACGAGATATCAAACAATCAAGAGAGCTTCAATATCCATACAAAATTGGAAGAAAACCAACTGAAAGACTTTGAATCAAAGAACATATACAAAACAAACGATATAAATGTAATATATATGTAATGCACCAAGGCAGTGTTCTCCTCTCTTCGTGTATTTGTAAGAGATTGTTCTAGGTTTGCTTCTTCAAATGATGACAAAAGTCACGATGACTTCCCAAAAAGGATCCAAGCACCAACATCGCGCTTGAACTTGCACTTGCCTCTTTCAAGGAAATATAAATGAGCCCCCTATCTGATTCGTTTGCGATGGGGGCGTTGATCGCAATCCAGAGCAGTGATATTGTGATGCCGATGAGCCCTAACCAAACAAACACGATTGTAGGCATCCTCAAGTTGATAATGTTCAGCATTTCAGCTTTTACAAGCTCGAAACTCACTTCTTTTCAAAAAATTATCGATATCATTTCTTGTTAAAGAGCAAGCAGGACGCTGCATAAGAAAATTAAATACCTACAGAGTAGATACATTTGGCATCCATAAGATTGCAATCTATCATCATATTGCTGAAAAAGGAACATTTCTGCATTCATTTAACCCAATATCAATTAAGAATGGACCTTGCACTCTGATGCTACAACAGAACCAAGGCAACCCAGAGGATTGTTCGTTGCCCCTCGTAAATGCAAGAACTCGATAATATTTAAGAACATATTGAAAAAATCCTTCATTCCTAGCTGAACTTTGACTTCTCTATGGAAGCAAGGCTTAATTATGTAAGCTCAAATTTGTCATGATACCTGGAAAGGTTTTATTTTTCTAAAATAGTAGTAATGCTCAAATATTATATATACCTCTCTGTGATACCCTTCCTCGCATTAAAGGTTCTACTATATATAGTCAACATGAAAATGCGAATTTACTCAACTATCGTAAAAGAGGCTATGATCAACACAAAAATTTTAAGTTACGATTTAATATCCTTTTAATGCAGAAAAGGCATGAGCAAAATCTAATCAAGGTAATTAATAAAAACTATCAAATAGCCAGCAAGTAAAATAGACAAGAACTTACTGTTTTAATATTATCATATGTTTGAAAAACAATATCTTTGCAGTCTTCATCCAGTAGCAACAACAAACCCTTCTCTGCTCTCAAGGGCCCTAGCCAGTTGATTCACAAGCAATGCTCCCTGAGTGAGAAATAAAAGTAAAATAAATTATTTTTAAGGGCTTTGAATTTGTACAATACCCAGTTGATTACATACAATATTCTTTGAATTTATTCGTCTAAGCACTCGTATACTAATCTTTTGATGCGGACGCATCAAGCCCACACGCGGGGGAGCGGCTAGAGCGGAGCCCACGATCACGTACTTTCGCAGGAGGAGACGTGTGGGTGGGAATTAGTCATTTCAGGGGTATTTTGGTCTTTCCAGACCAAATTAGTAAATCCCTTTTCTTATATTTAGGTCTAGCCATCATTAGGGATGACTTATGCTTGATTTGTGAAAACACTTTGAGTTATCATCTGTGAGGGTTCTTAGGCTTTGATCCGTACATTCAAAGCTAGGAGACAGGATCTCGTCTCGAAGGAGATCCAATTATCTTTTGTTCTTCGCAAATCATTCTCAATATATTTCCTCTTTTTATATTTTTCCACCTTAAATCGCTGTTTTGATCTAATCGGTAAGTGAAACGTATCAAATTGGTATTAGAGCGGTGAGATCTAATGGCGGGAGGGACAAGAGGCGGCGCGACGGAAGAACGGCTTCAAGGGTTTCGTGAAGAAATCAACCGCGAGATGGAGGAATTGAAGAAAGCCATGGGCGATGATATTCAAGCATTGAAGACGGCCATGGAGATCTCCAACAAGGATCACGCCCATACGCAAGAGGACATCCAAGTCGAACTCAAACACATGAGGATCGAGGCGGCGAAAATGGCGAGAGAGGTTGCGCAGATTCCGACGATGATGACGATGCTCCAGACCATCTCGGCGGCTATCGGAGGAGATCGAGGCAAAAACCCGGAAGGGTTTGTCGTCGAAACGGCGGCTACCAACTCTCCAAACCAAGGCGACGGCTGGCTAAACCCTCTAGGGTTAGCGGGGGAAGGCAGCGGGGCCCACCAGGCCACCGCGGCAAGCACGGCAGGCCCAACTGGGCCTGCCGGAAGCGCGACAGGCCCAACTGGGCCTGCTGAAAGCTCGACGGGCCCAGCGGGGCCTGGGGGGCTCGACGGGCATTGTCGCCCCCCGGCGGCGACACCCCCTGGCGGGGGTGTCTGGAGGCGGGGCGCCCTCGATATGGGGCACGGGAGGCGGGGCGCCCCCGACAGGGGGCGCTGGATGTTGGGCGGCCTTATTTGGGGGTGCGGCAGCCCCGGTAGGGCCTCGGGGTGGCGCCACAGCCTGGGCCACCCCTCCTGGGGACCCGGCGACGTGTTTTGGAGGCCCGGCGAGACCACTGAGGCCTTTTGGGGGCGTGGAGGGGTTTGTTCAGCCTCCAGGAGCGACGACGAGACCCGACGGAGGAAGAGGGGCTCCCGGGATGACGATTGGGGCCCCTGCGGCCCAATTTTGGGGCGGGGGGCATCTGGAGGGCCGGACAGCGCCCGTTCAGCAACACGGAGGGGCTAGAGAGCCCATTTTTGCGCAGCCACCACGACCACTGGAGTGTTTGGGGAACTATACCACTGAGGGGGATTTAGAGAGACCTCAATGGCCTGATGAGCTGTACGAGGGAGGCGACGGAGGCCCCGGAGAGGGGTAGGGGGGTGTGATGGTGCATGGAGGCGGCCGTGGGGGTTATGGAGGACAGTATGGAGACATAAACGCGGATCGACGGCTGAAAAAGCTGAAGATGCCGACGTTTGATGGTACCGATCCTGACGGCTGGGTCTACAGAGCGGAGCGCTACTTCCAGGTGATGCAGCTTACAGAGGAGGAGGTCTTGCGGGCTATTGGGATCTACTTTGAGGGCAAGGCCCTAGCCTGGTACAGATGGAAGACAACCCGCTCCCCCTTTCGCACTTAGGAGGAGCTTTCTTTATACCTCCTCGATAGGTTCCAGGAGAAGGCAGGAGGGGACTTCTATGAGCAGCTTTCAGCACTGCGGCATGAGGGGACAGTTCGAGACTTCGTGGAGAGGTTCGAGATGTTGGCCAGCTGGTTACGAGGGGTGTCCGATCAGGTGTTGATTGGGAGTTTCATGAGAGGACCGAAGCCCTCGATACGGGCGGAGCTTCGGATGCAGAGGCCCAACGACTTGGAGGATGTCCTTCGCATGGCCCATATGGCGGAAGAGAAGCATACTGAGGAGAGGCGCCTTAGAGGGACTTGGGGTGCTCAGGGTCAGCGCAGTCCAGCAGCACCGGTCCCTCCACTCCCAGCAGCAGGAGCACCAACGGAGCCTAGAGGAGAGGTCCGACCAGGAGTGGTACCCGGCAGACGGCTGACCGAGGCAGACATGCGGGCGAGGCGTGCAGCAGGATTATGCTTCCGATGCGATGAGAAGTTCAGCCCCGGTCACCGATGTACGAGCAAGTTGCAGCAGATCGTGATCGTACCCGACGAGGAGGACTATGAGGAGGAGGTGGTGGAGCCAGAGCTGAGTCGAGGATGAGGTGCATGTGCACATGGACGTAGCGGAGGTTTCCCTGAACTCTGTGGTAGGATTCACTCCGAATCATACCATGAAGTTATCAGGGACATTAGCAGAGCAGGCAGTGACCGTACTTATTGACAGTGGGGCGACTCACAACTTCATTTCAAAGAAGTTGGCGGAGCGTCATGGGCTGGAGCTGAGCACGTTGGAGAGATTCACAGTGTTGCTGGGGACAGGGAAGATGGAGGAGAGCAAGGGGCTCTGCAAGGGGGTGTGCTTGATGCTGCAGGGCATACAGATAGTGGAGGACTTCTTGCCGCTGGAGTTGGGGAATGTGGATGTCATTCTGGGGGTACAGTGGCTGAAGAAGTTGGGGGAGATGAAGGTGAACTGGAAGCTTCTGCGGATGGAGTTCTAGGACGGCGAGCGGACGGTGGTGCTGACCGGAGACCCTACACTCTGTTTTTCGGTGGTGGCCTTCAAGGCCATTACTAGGGCGTTGCGGGATGAGGGTGAGGGGTTCCTGGTGGAGTGCCATGGGTTGTCGATTTAGGAGGAGGAGCAACAGACAGAGACCGCAGAGGAGGTGGAGCCGGTACTGAAGCAGTATCAGGAGGTGTTTCAGAGCCCACATGGGCTGCCTCCGAAGAGGGGACACGAGCATGCGATCGTGCTACAGGGAGATGGGGCTCCAGTCAGCGTGTGGCCATACAGATACCTGCATTCGCAGAAGGATGAGATAGAGCAGATGGCGCGGGAGATGCTGCAGGCGGGGGTAATACAGCCCAGTGTGAGTCCTTTTTCTAGCCAAGTGCTGTTGGTGAAGAAAAAGGACGGGAGTTGGAGATTCTGCGTCGATTACCGGACGCTGAATAGGGAGACTGTCGCAGACAAGTTCCCTATTCCGGTAATTGACGAGCTGTTAGACGAGCTACATGGAGCAGCGGTCTTTTTGAAGATCGACTTGAGAGCAGGGTACCACCAGATACTGATGCGGCCAGAGGATGTGCCGAAGACCGTGTTTCGGACCCATGAGGGGCATTACGAGTTTCTCGTCATGCCTTTTGGCTTGACGAATGCTCCGTCGACGTTCCAGGCCCTCATGAACAAGGTGTTCCAGCCTTACTTACGGCGGTTCATACTTGTATTTTTTGACGACATCCTGGTCTACATCCGGGATATGGAGGAGCACCTAGGCCATTTGGAGGTGGTATTCCAGGAGCTGTTGGCGAACCAGCTCTTCGCCAACAGGAAGAAGTGCAGTTTCGGGTAGCTGCGGATTGAGTACTTGGGCCATGTAGTGTCGGCAGAGGGGGTTGCGACCGACCGGTCAAAGATAGCAGCTATGCTAGATTGGCCGCTGCCTACTACACTACGAGCTTTGAGGGGCTTTTTGGGGCTGACGGGCTACTACAGGAAGTTCGTCAAGGGCTACATCACGATTGCTTGGCCTCTCACCGAGCAATTGAAGAAGGACGGTTTCAAGTGGGGGAGGAGGCCACCAAGGCTTTTGAGGCCTTGAATGTGGCTATGATGATGACGCCGGTTCTAGCCTTGCCGAATTTCAGCATATCGTTCGTGGTGGAGACTGACGCCTCGGGGTACGGGCTAGGGGCGGTGCTTATGCAGGAGGGTAGGCCCATCGCATATTTCAGTCAGGTGCTGACCGATAGAGCACGACTGAAATTGGTCTATGAGCGAGAGCTGATGGCCATAGTTTTCTCGGTGCAGAAGTGGCGGCCATACATGTTAGGGAGGGAGTTCGTGGTCCGCACGGACCAGAGGAGCCTCAAGTACCTACTGGAGCAGAGGCTCGTCACAGAGGAGCACCAGCATTGGTTGTCCAAGCTGGTGGGGTACCGGTTCGAAATCGAGTACATGCCCGGATTGGAGAAGAAGGCTGCTGATGCCTTGTCACGTCGGGAGGAGGGCATCGATTTGAGGGCGCTGTCGCGGCCTATGTGGTTGGACTGGGAGCCGATGCTACAGGAGGCAGACACAGATGCGGAGTTGAGGCAGCTCCGGGAGAGGCTGCAGAGTGGCGAGGGGCCGGCTGGGTACTCGTTAGCAGGGAGCAGATTGCTGTACCAGGGGAGGATGGTGATACCACGGAGCTCAGAGTTCATCCCGGTCCTTTTCCAGGAGTTCCACAGTTCGGTGACGGGGGGCCATTCAGGGGTACAACAGACCTATCAGAGGATGGCCAGAGAGCTATATTGGCCTGGGATGCGGAGGAGAATTGCGCGTTTAGTCGTAGCTTGTGACGTGTGCCAACGTCACAAGTACATGGCCATGGCTCCAGCAGGACTGTTACAGCCGCTGGCGTTGCCAGAGAGGGTCTGGGAGGAGGTGACGATGGACTTCATCGATGGGTTACCCCGGTCAGAGGGCTACACGGTGGTATTTGTGGTGGTGGACCGCCTGAGTAAGTACGTGC
The DNA here is from genome assembly GCA_030789695.1 of Scilla litardierei. Lineage (NCBI taxonomy): Eukaryota > Viridiplantae > Streptophyta > Magnoliopsida > Asparagales > Asparagaceae > Scilla > Scilla litardierei. The sequence goes on along the minus strand of CM061142.1, from coordinate 600,042,776 downwards.
ACTTCATTCCGTTGAAGCACCCTTACACTGCAGTGTCGGTGGCTACGGCTTTCACGAGAGAGGTGATACGGTTGCATGGAGTGCCTGCTTCCATAGTGTCCGACAGGGACCAGGTTTTTTTGAGCGGCTTCTGGCGGGAGCTATTCAGGGTGCAAGGTACGGTCCTGAAGAGGAGTACAGCCTACCACCCCCAGACCGACGGCCAGACAGAGGTTGTCAACCGCAGTATAAAGACTTACTTGCAGTGCTTCGCCTCAGAGACGCCTCGTCAGTGGCATAGGTGGTTGGCTTGGGTGTAGTACTGGTACAACACCTCGTACCACTCTGCAGCTGGGACGACGCCTTTCAGAGTGCTTTACGGGAGAGATCCACCGCCTTTGCTCCGTTTTGGTGACATGCAGACTCCAGTGTCCAAGGTAGAGGAGTACATGGGGGACATGGATGGCTTGCTAGAGGAGCTGCGGAAGCATCTATTAAGGGCTCAACAAATGATGAAGACCAAGGCTGATGGGCATCGACGTGATGTCAACTTTCAGGTGGGCGATATGGTGTATCTCAAGCTGCGTCCGTACCGGCAGAGATCTTTAGCAAGGAGGCAGAACGAGAAGCTGTCAGCTAGATACTTCGGTCCCTACAAGGTGGTGGCCAAAATTGGCCAGGTGGCGTACAGGTTGGAGTTGCCCCCTTCTTCGGTGATACACCCAGTGTTCCACGTGTCGCAGCTGAGGAGCGCGATTGGGGATCAGGCGGTTTCGTCCACTTTACCTCCTACCTTGACGGAGGACATGGAGGTGCTACTCGAGCCCGTGGATGTGAGGGCGGTTCGGCAGGGCCCGGGGTGGCGTAATGAGGTACTGATCTATTGGACGGGCCTACAGGACTGTGATGCGACGTGGGAGGCCTATGACGTGATACAGGAGCAGTTCCCTGACTTCCACCTTGAGGACAAGGTGGCTCTTTTAGGGGGGGTATTGATGTGGACGCACCAAGCCCACACACGGGGGAGCGGCTAGAGCGGAGCCCACGATCACGTACTTTCACAGGAGGAGACGTGGGGGCAGGAATTAGTCATTTCAGGGGTATTTTGGTCTTTCCAGACCAAATTAGTAAATCCCCTTTTCTTATATTTAGGTCTAGCCGTCATTAGGGATGGCTCATGCTTGATTTGTGAAAACACTTTGAGTTATCATCTGTGAGGGTTCTTAGGCTTTGATCCGTACATTCAAAGCTAGGAGACATGATCTCGTCTCGAAGGAGATCCAATTATCTTTTGTTCTTCGCAAATCATTCTCAATATATTTCCTCTTTTTATATTTTCCACCTTAAATCGCTGTTTTGATCTAATCGGCAAATGAAACGTATCATCTTTCATCTAAAAAGAAAGAACAGAAAGATGATAAAGAAACCTCACTTTCATCTGCATAACATCAAAGTCGATGATACTATGTTTATATTAATATTTAATGAAATACTAATAGAATATAAACATTCTAAATATTTTGATTGTTACATGTAGAATACTTATTTCGGAGCCAATCCTACGTGCATACCAAAGCTTTTACAGTGGTTGAATTCAAATGGCTACGATATTGATCCACAACTCTGCCTTCATTAGAAGATGACTCTGATGAAATAATAGATAATGGTATTTCTAAGACATCATGAGTCATTTTCAAAAGAATTAGATAAAGTGTTGCATTCTTCTTCCACCAATCTAAAATATTAAAATCCATATTTGACATACGAGAAAATAAATTTTCCTCTAAATAGCTATCAACATCGCTCCTTTTAACCCTTTTCCTAGCATTTTGGGACCAAAAATTTGCAAAATCTAGTTTTGATTTTCTTTTGTTCAAATTGAAAGAAGCGTTCGATTCTATATTTGTTGTCCTGGTACACATATCACCAACAATATCCTTTTTTACCCACCCTCTTATATTGATCATACATTTATGAAAAAATCTCAAAGTTCTCTGACCTTTTTCCACACATTTTATCTCCAAATGCATCAGAATACTTATCCTTAATAGCCAATTTTGATCTAGGATCCAAATAGATGAAATAGTTAGAACTTTATTGCATTCATCGTAATAGTTTTTAAACTTTTTTGCATTTCTATTGCCAATGTTTTGATAATTTCATCAACATTCGAAGATTCCTCTTCTAAAACATTTTGGATGGTTCAAATTTCTATGAAATACAAATTAGAAGAAGGATACTTGCAACCAGAAAATACTTCAGTTGTGTCTACAAATGTTTTTAAGAATATTGTTATTATCTCAACTTTATTCCAATCATTAATAGTTGGAGTATTGATATCCTTATAAGCTCTTCTGTATATCTAACAAATTCATCCTTATATGATAAAGTATTATGAAGCATTTCATATTTAGAATTCCGCATTGTGGCTACATTCAAAACTAAGACTTTTTAGTAGGCAACTTAAGCAATTGAGTAATTCCATTAAATGTTTGCATTCAGGAAGGACTGTAAACAACATGCGTGATTAGATTCCGAATGTGTTTAATAGACTCATCCATGACTTTAATTCCATACTGCACCATAATGTTCAAAATATGTGCGCAACATCTGATATGTATATGTTCAAAATTGAATAACAATTTCTCACCAAAATCCCTTTTAAAATTTCTTATCAATGTATCATTCGTACTACAATTATCAACAATGATTGCAAATAATTTAGCATCTAAATCCCACCGAGCAAGACAATTTTCAAGACCATCAGTGAGCGCAAGACTTGTGTGAGGAAAAGAGATTTTTTGAAAATTTAATATCTTCTTCTTCAACATGAATTCTTCAGCAACATAGTGTGCAATAAGAGTCAAATAACCAAGTTTTTGATTTGAAGTCCATAAATCAATAGTAAAACTCACGATGTAATCTAACTCTTTCAAAAAATTATGAACAGTAACCGCTAGCAGTGCATATCTTTGGGTTTCGATCTGTTTGAGTGTTTGATGAATAATGATGGTAACAGTTAATGCATTCTTTTTTAAACTTCACCATTCAGTTGTTATCATGGCACGAACTCCTTCCAATAACTTGCTAACTCCATCAATGTCAACGAATCCAATCATTCAAGATACATATAAGATTTCTCGATATTCAGATGATGAAATAAAGGATGTCGAAGTAATGACGAGTAAAAAAAGATCTGAAGTGTGGAATTAATTTACAATTGAAAGATAACCTGATAACACATCTAAAGCAATTTGCAAGTATTGTAAGCATATACTTTCCTATTCATGTAAATCAGAAACAACTCATTTAAATCGAAAGCTCTTGCAGAAAGAAACCTCATAAAGATATGAAACAAATGTTGCTCAGCAAATCTCCAAAATGTGATGACATAAGGATTTTTAAGTTTCATTAAGAAGTAAGCAAAAATTCTAGGCAAAACTCCTTATTTGTGCAGAACTTCCATTAAAATAGGAGAACATCTGTTATTCATCACTTTTGTGAGGAGCTTGCAGCCTTTGTTTATAACAATTTGCAGTCATACAAATAGAAATGATTGTATTTTTTGGTTTCAAGAAGAAAAACATAAGCTTCATAATTTTTTGAAAGATTTAGATTACAGTCTGAGTTTTACTATTGATTTATGGACTTAAAATCAAAAACTTGGTTATTTGACTTATACTGCAACTTATGTTGATAAATAATTCATGTTGAAGTAGAAGATATTAAATTTTCAAAAGTCTCTTTTACTCACACAAGTTTTGTACTCACTGATGTTCTTGGAAATTTTCTTGTTGAGTTGATATGGATGCTAAATTATTTGCAATCAATATTGCTAATTGTAATAAGAATGATACATTGATAAGAAATTTAAAAGAGATTTTGGTGAGAAATTGTTGTTCAATAGTGAACATATACATAATAGATGTTGCATACATGTTGAACATTATGGTGCATGATGGAATTAAAGTCGTGGATTAGTCTGTTAAACACATTCGGAACACTTGTTGTTAGCAGTCCTTTCTGGTTGCAAACATTTAATGGAATTGCACAATTGCTTAAGTTACCTGCTAAAGAGGTTTAGTTTTTGATGTAGATACAATGTGAAATTACACATATGAAATGCTTCATAATGTTTTAGCATGTAAGGATGCATTTGTTAGATATGCAAAAGAGAATTATAAGGGAATTGATGCTCTTACCATTGATGATTAGAATAAAGCTAAAATGATAACAATATTCTTAAAAACTTTTGTAAACACAACTGAAATATTTTCTGGTTGCAAGTATCCTCCTTCTAATTTGTATTTCTAGGAAATTTGGATTATCTGGAGTGCTTTTAGATGAGGAAGCTTCAAATGGTGATGAAATTGTCAAAACATTGGCAGTCGAAATGTAAAAAAAGTTTAAAAGATATTGCGATGAATGCAATGAAGTTCTAACTATTTCATTTATTTTGGATCTAGATCAAAATTGGCTTATATTGAGTATAAGTAGTCCGATGCGTTTGGAGATGAAATGCGTGGAAAAAAGGTTAAAGAATTTTGAGATTTTTTCATAAAATATAAGTGGGTGGCTAAAAAAGGATCATGCTGGTGATATGTGTACCGATGCAACACGTATAGAATCAAATGGTTCTTTCAGTTTGAACAAAAGAAAATCAGACCCGGATTTTGCAAATTTTTGGTCCCAAAATGCTATGAAAAGAGCTAAAAGGAGTGATATTGATAGCCATTTAGAGAAAAATTTACTTCCTTTTATGTCAATTATGGATTTTAATATTTTAGATTGGTGGAAGAAGAATGCAACACTTTATTTAGTTCTTTCGAAAATGGCTCGAGATGTCTTAGCAATACCAGTATCTACTATTTCATCAGAGTCAGCTTTTAGTAGTGGATATATAGTTGTGGATCAATATCGTAACCGATTGAGTTCAACCACCGTAGAAGTTTTGGTATTCATGCAGGATTGACTCCGAAATAAGTATTATATAGATAATAATCAATATATTTAGAATGTTTATATTCTATTATTATTTCATTAAATGTTAATATAAACATAGTATTATTGACTTTGTTGTAATGCAGATGAAATTGAAGTTTCTTTATCCTCTTCCAGTTCCTCCTTTTTGGATGAAGAATGGTATAATAGTGCTTAGCAGAATAAATTCAAAGAATCTAGTATGTAATCTATCAGAATAAATTCAAAGCCCATAAAAAATAATTTATTTTGCTTTTACTTCTCTCTCCGGGAGCATTGCTTGTGAACCAACTAGCTAGGGCCCATGAGAGCAGAGAAGGGTTTGTTGCTGCAGCTTGTAATTACACCCAGTCTTTCATGCCAACATTGGATGACGACTGCAAAGATACCTTTTATTTCCAAACTTCTGATAATGTCAAAACAATAAGTTCTTGTTTCTTTTACTTGCCACCTATTTGATAGTTTTTATTTATTATCACGATCACTATTTCCCCATGCCTTTTCTGCATTAAAATTGTGTTGAGCATGGCCTCCGATAGATTAGTAAATTGGTATTTTATATTGACGGTAAATAATAGAAACTTTAATGTGATGATGGGTTTCATCGAGAGCTATATATCATACTTTAGCATTACTACTATCTTACAAAAACACAATCTTTCCAGTTATTTGGTAGGAACGAAGACAAAAATCTGATTTTATTAAATAAAAACTGAGATTAAGATACCTTAATCACAATATGGGGGCGATCACCCTATCAAGACGCTGATTAAAGAGGACGTCTGTACTCTCCCGTAGATGAGGGTTAATCTTACCTCACTTTTGATGAACGCACAAAATTCGCATAGCCCTAGGGCCGGCCGCACCTCTCCCTTATATAATATTCTAATTTTGCACAATTTACACATAACCCCAATGTTACGAATATGTCCATGAGTCATGCAGTTGGATCCAGCCATCTTGTGCCTCGGTGATGATACATGATCCTATCACTACTGCCCCAAAAGCGCCACTTTGTCCTCAAGGTTGAAGTCAGGAAACTGCTACACCGTGACGCTAATATGAACCACAAGCAAAACTGAAATTTTATTAGTAAAACTGAAAATAAAGGAATAGATTGATTACAATTGTATGTTTAATTGCCCTCCCAAGACGTCGATTGATAGGGGACGTTCACATCCTCACGTAGAACGAATAATTCTCCCTTGAAAATAACTCAATAATCAACCCAAGCATGCCTAGGGCCAGCCGGCCTCCGTCCCCTTTTATAATAATCCCACTAATTGTCTAATTACTCAAATGCCCCTAAACTAATAAAATAACACAAAACACCCAAAATAAGCCCATATTGGGCTCGATCTATCATTACTCCGCCCTCGAAAAACAACCTTATCCTTAACGTGGTGCATGAAGTGCGTGGGTCTTTCGTTCCAAGTAGATTGAATGCCTCCTCCCGGGTCGAAAGGATGAGATTGGTCTCCACCGCCTTCAACGACGTCCTGCTCAACAAAGCTCCAGTGTCGCATACATGAGTGTCCCACCGTTTTTGTCCAAAACCATTGGTTATTAGAAAGCCAAATAATCACAATATCAACTATCTCTTTTGGAAGATTCTCCATCATCCCATGCTCGCCAATAAAGATGGATTTCGAAAGCTCTTTTAATTGCCTCAGCCATACAAGCAAAGGCATGCAAGGCAAAAGAAGGCACCTGACCTTGAAATGAACTAGTTATCAACCAACAATCCAAACTAGTTGCAGACTCAAAATCTTCACGAGACATGATCCCAAACATGGATTGCTGAACAAAATAACACCACCGATGATTTGCAGCTACTTCAATTGACAAAATCCAGTCATCAACTTGCTTCTGCAAAAAGATCTCAGTTTGCTATGATATTGTGTCATCATTTGTGGATTTGAAGCCCTTAATGATATTTCCAGCAATAATTGAGAAGAAATGCACCAGAGCTGAGGCGATGGCTAAAACTGGAAGTTGTTGACGAAGTGTTTGAGCAGAACTAACTTTTGGAGGAACGTCCTCCATTGAATCACCTTCAGTAGGAATAGCTCTTTCAAGGGCATGCATGTACTCATTGAAGAGGTCAGCGAGGCCCTTAAGGATTGCAGTTCTCATTCTGAGAATAACCAATGGCAAAAGGTCATCTGCAATTGCCAATCCTGATGAGGTTCCATGTCCGGTGCCTCGAAGGGGCTGTCGTCGCTACTGAAGGGGTGGGGGCAGCCCCCCTGCAGGAGGGGCAGCCCCCCTGCAGGAGGGGCAGCAGCCACACTGGGGCGCCCAAGAAGGGCTGGTGTCCCTTCTGGAGGGGCGGCAGCCCCTCGGGGATGCCCTAGAGGGAAGAGACGGCAGCCCCTCGGGGATGCCCTGGAGGCGCGACCCCTCTGTTTTATTGCATGTCTTGGCTTCTCTCGCTGTTTTGATGCCCTAGGATTTTGTGGTTCACGGCTTTGCATCGTGGGCTTCGGATCTGTACCGTTCTTCTCCGTCTCCTTCAGATCTAGTGCCAAATCACCTTGGGAATGGAGCTCCACGTCGAAAGGCGCCACCTTTGTACTCAGATTTGCATCGTTGGCCTCCTCTTCCAGATCTGGTGGATTTGGACTCGTAGTTTTCATATTTGGGTTGGCGGCTTCCTCGCATCGACGACAACGATAGTTCTCGAGATACTCGTACATCGGCTTCATCGACTCATGCAATTCCTTCATCGACTCATGCATTTCCTTCGTCGATTCCTGGATTTCCTTCATCAAGGATCTCAACTCCTCCATCAAGATCGAATTGCTATGATACCAATTTGATAGGAACCAAAAGCATATCTGAAATTTTATTAGTAAAAATGAAAGTAAATGAATAGATTAATTGCAATTGTAGGGATAATCGCTCTCCCAAGACGCCGATTGATAGGGGACGTCCGCACCCTCTCGTAGAACGAGGAATTTCTCCTCGAAAATAACTTAATAATCAAAACCAAGCCTGCCTAGGGCCGGCCGACCTCCATCCACTTTTATAATAATCCCACTAATTGTCTAATTACCCAAATGCAACTACACTAATAAAATAACACAAAACACCCAAAATAAGCCCATATTGGGCCAGATCTATCACTACACCAACTCCCATGTGCTCTCATGCTCTGGTAGGCCTTCCATCGCAGCAACACTTCCCGCTCCCAGCGCTCCCCCTGCGAACACCCTTCAACTCCTCTGGCTCCAAGATCACATCAATGTCTTCTATTAATGTATCTGGAAGTAATGGTGAAGGTGTATGATCGCCAATCGGCTGACGAAGCTGGGACACATGAAAAACAGGGTGGATGGCTGATCCTGAGGGAAACCTCAATCTATAGGCAACCGGTCCCACCTTGGCCTATATCTCATAAGGCCCAAAGTATCGAGGGGATAGCTTCTCATTCCTTATGTGGACCAAGGACTTTTGCTGATAAGGACGTAATTTCAGATACAACATATCTCCCACGTCAAACTGAACATCTCTGCGATGCGAATCCGCCGTAGCCTTCGTGATTTGCTGAGCTCTGGTCAAATGATGTTTTGGCTCCTCTAAAACCAGGTCCCTCTAAGCTAAGTATTGCTCCACCTCCGAAACATGTGTCGTCTCTTGCCCATCTATTATACAATTCATGAAGTTTGTCCTACGTGGCATTTTTTGTCCCACGTGACAGTTTTGTCCCAGTCATATTTTTGGTTGCCGACTGGGACGCCACGTGGGGGTTGGGTGGGGTTTTGGACTTGGATTTGGGATGTGGTTTTGGTGATTTTTTTTGCGTTTTAGTTCCTGCTTTTCCTCTTTTTTCCCCCGACCCTCCTGACACACACACCCACGCTTTTTTCACTTTAGCGACCACTTCTCCTCGCATTTGCGCCCGGGCGACGACTGCCTCCGTGCCCTCCGAGCACGGGTTATGACTAGTAATGCAATAAGTGGGGAGGGTCCCGTCCATACAATATCTTAAAAGGCGTCGTCTGAGTAGCTGTGTGATAAGACGTGTTGTACTAGTACTCCCCCCAGCTAGCCAACGTGCCCATAACTTTGGAGTCTCTGAAATGAAGTATCATATGTAGGTCTCAATACTCATATTGATAATCTTAGTCTAGCCGTCTGTCTGTAGATGGTAAGCCGTGCTTCGCTTCAATGCTGTGCTCTACACCCTGAAGAGCTCCTGTCAGAACCTGCTCAAGAAAACCTTGTCCCTATCAGAGACAACGGACTTCGACGGACCATGTAAGCGAATGATCTTCCTCAAAAACACCTCTGCCACTGATACTACATTGTAAGGATGTCGAAGTGCTATAAAATATGCATACTTGCTGATGCGGTCTACCACAACAAGTACCACTGTGAATCCATCAGACTTGGGCAACCCATCAATAAAATCAATGGATAGATCCTTCCAGACCCGCTCTGTCAAATATAGCGACTGCAGCAAACCACTTGGGGCCATCACCATGTATTTGTGACGTTGGCAAACATCACACTCCGCCACTATTGTCGAGACATTCGTTTTTATTCACTTCCAGTAGACCTCTTTAGCCATCCGCCTATAGGTCTTAAGAACCCCAGATTGGCCCCCCATCGCACTGCTGTGGAACTCCTATAGAATAATGGAAATGTGTGCTGAAGTTCGCGGTATCACCAGACGCCCATTATATAACAGCCTCCCGTCCAGCAAAGTGTAGACTGGGTGATCTTCTGATCCCTGTAAAAGTGATGTCCGCATCTCTGCCAACTCCAGGTCATCCTTAATCTCCCACAGCAATGGCTACCTCTCCTGCAGTACGGGAACAAACAAGGATGCCAAGTGTATATCCTCATTATGCCACGACAGTACATCTACAGCCTTGTTCTCTATCACTGGACGGTATTGTATCTCAAATTTGTATCCCATAAGCTTTCGCAGACACTTCTGACGTTCCTATGCCATCATGCGCTGCTCCAACAGGTACTTCAGACTCATATGGTCTGTGCGAACCAAGAAACTTCGCCCCAACAAATAAGGCCTCCATTTCTGAATCGACATGACTATAGCCATTAGCTTTCTCTTGTATGCAGACTTCAATCTAGCCCTCGCTGTCAGCACCTGGCTGTAATATGCAATAGGTCTCTGATCCTGCATCAGCACAGCCCCAGCCCGTGTCTCAAAGCATCCGACTCCACAATGAATATTTGGTAAAATTTGGTAGCGTTAGTACGGGTACTATATTCATGGCTTTTTTCAAGGCCTCAAATACAAGCGTCGCCTCGTCACTCCAAAGAAATTTGTCCTTAAGCAGCTCTGTGAGTGGCTAGGCGATAGTTCCATACCCCTGAATGAATCTCCTGTAGTACCCTGTCAGATTAAGGACCTTTCAGTCCCCTTAGTGTAGTGGGACGCAGCCAATCTAGCATCGTCGCTATCTTTGATCTATTTGCTGACACCCCTTCTAAAGACACCATGTGCCCAAGTATTCCATTTGTGGCTGGCCACATAGACATTTCTTCCTGTTCGCATAAAGCTGATAGTACTGTAGCTTCTGAAATACAACTTGCACGTGGTCCAAGTGCTCCTTCAAGGAACGACTGTACACAAGAATATCATCGAAAAACACCAGGGCAAATCGTCTGAGATAGGGACGGAATACCTTGTTCATCAAAGTCTGAAAGGTAACAGGGACGTTGGTCATGCCAAATGGCATGACCAGGAACTCATAGTGGTCTTCATGAGTTCTGAAGGCGGTCTCTTAGGCACATCTTCCGCCCGCATCCTGATCTGATGGTAGTCTGATTTAAGATCAATCTTCGTAAAGATGGCTGATCTATGTAACTCATACATGAGCTCATCAATAATATGTATGGGAACTTGTCAGGAACTGTCTCCTTATTCAACGCTCTGTAGTCCATGCAGAAATGCCAACTCACATCCTTCTTCTTTACAAGTAGTACATGACTAGAAAAAGGATACACGATGGGCTAGATGACACCAGCCCGCACCATCTCCGTCACCATCCTCTCTATCTCATCCTTCTGAGCATGTGGGTAACGGTAGGGCCTCACGCTGATAGGAGACACGTCCTCCTGCAGTACTATGACGTGCTCATGGTCTCTAGGAGGTGGGAGACCCTGGGGCTCTTGAAAAATCTCCTCAAACTGTCCCAGTAACTGCTGCACCTCTCCTGAGATAGGTTACCCACTCTCCACCCCAACTTCGTCCTCGCATTTTATCCCTGTAGCTCCACCGGAAAAAACCACCACCATCTGCCTGGATGGTCCTCGATATGGTCTTCAGTGAGACCATGGTCCTGCATAGACTGGGGTCCTTCTGTAATCCTCTCGTCCTCTTGGAACTCCATCCTGAGCAGTTTCCACTTCACTTTTATGTACCCCAATGTTTGCAACCATCTCATGCCCAGGATAACATTAGTGCTCCCAGATCCAAAGGTAGGAAGTCCACCACCTGAATTTCCTGCAGTGTCAGAATCAGCTCGCGACATATGCCTCGACTGCTTTTCATCTTGCCCATCCCTATCATCACACCAAAACTGCATGTGTCCACTAGCTGAAGCCTCTACTGCTCCACCACCATCCTGGAGATAAAATTGTGGGTAGTCCCACTGTCGATTAGTATAGTCACCTCCTGGTTATAAATATATTATGTCAACTTCATGTATAGTTCGGTGTGAACCCTACCACAGAGTTTAATGAAACCTCTGCCACGTCTAGATGGCGATGCTCCCCTCCTCAGCCTCGATGGTCTCATACTCCACAACATCCTTGTCCTCATCTAGTAGCAATGCCTGGAGCTTGCGCATGTCGCATTTATGCCCTGGGGTGAACCTCTCGTCGCAACAAAATCATAACCACTTTTGCCTCTTCTCCCTCATCTCATTGTCGGTCATCCTCCTGAACTGACCCCCTGCTGGAGGTGCATTGCTCTTCTCCCTACCCTTATCCTTATTCGCCTGATCTATCCTTGTAGCTGCCTTCTGCCCCCTGTCGCTGCCGAAATAGCGCGGGAAGCCTGCTCACTCCAGCTGCCCCTGGACCTCTGCTCCATCTGGTGGTCCTCTACCATTTGCGCCATCTTCATGACCTCCATCAACCCCTGAGGCTTATGAAGATGAAGCCTTGATCGAATAGTGGCCTTTAGGCCTTCCATAAAATTGCTCTCCAACATCTTATCAGAGACCCCCCGCACTTGCCCATATAGTGTCTCGAACCGCTCCCTGTACTCATTAACGGTCCCGTTCTGCATGAGGGCGAATAACTGCTCCTGTAAGTTCCCCACATGGGTCTCCCAAAACCTCTTTATTATGCAGTTCTTAATCTCCTCCAAAGAGTGAAAAGGATGTCATTGCTCCCTACACTGATACCACCCAAGAGCCTTGTCCTCCAGACCAACTGCTGCCGCCTCCAGCTTCTGTGCCTCAGATGTGCGGGACACAGTGAAAAATCTCTCCGCACTGTAAATCCACGCATGTGGATACTCCCCCTCAAATATAGGCATTTTTAGCTTCCTGCTCTTGTTGTCCACCTTAAAGTTCCCTTGCTCTGCTCTCTTTTCGTGGTGTCTTTAGTGGTTGGGATGGTAGTTGTTTCTGTGCCCCTCGAAGCCCCCCATTGGGCCTCCTCCTCAGCCTCCATGGTCTCCCCAGTCATCGCCTCCTCCATAGGCTCCCCCTCCCTCATCTTCGTAGTCTTCGCCCCCTTCTTCATATCTTGGATAATAACCATCACCATGTGCATGCTCTGGATGGTCGTTGGGCGGCTGAAAATCGTCCTCAGGGACGTAGCACCCTGCTGATTTCCCACATCTGCTCCATGCACCTGTGCATACCTCCTGGGGGTTTGGGGCTATTCTGCTTCAGAAAAGGCCCTTGGCGGCTGACAGGGGTTTGTTGGGGCCTGTTGGAGGCCCTTTTGGAAGGTCGGTAAGGGTCAGCCGACCCTGTCGGTTGCCTGTAGGGGCAGTTGGCCCTGCCAACTGCTGTGTGTGGCCGTGCGCCCCTTTCAGGGTAAAATCTGGGCCGGCCGGCCCTCATGTTGAGTTCTAGGCTTTGGTCGGCTCCCTTGGCGTTTCGATGAGCCGTGGCGATGTTTTCTCCCATCCATGGCTCCTCTTCCTCCTCAAAGTAGTCGTCAGCATCGAAAAGCAACCCCTCCTCATAGTTCTCCATCTTTCCCTTCCCCTTCTCTAAAGGTGTCACCTTTATCATGGGATTAGGGTTTTCGTCGTCGTTTTCACCTTTTGCCACGGGAAGCGCGAGTTGGACGATTGAGCGGGGGTCTTGTTTTGTTTGTCATGAGAAGCCGACATCTTGTCGTGAGAAGCAGCCTTCCTTGCTAACTCTTCGCCATGCTCCGTAAGGGTTTGCTTTATGTCTCTAATTTTCCAATTGAATTTCTCCTCCATCGTGTCGATACGGTCTTTGGATCTCGTAGCCGTCGACATGGATCATAGAAGCTCTGATACCAAATTGGTATGAACATAGACGAAAATCTAATTTTTATTGAATAAAAACTGAAATTAAGATATTTTGATCACAATATAGGGGTAATCACCCTACCAAGACACTAATTAAAGAGGATGTTCGCACTCTCCCGTAGACAAGTGAATAATCTCACCTCACTTTTGATGAACTCACAAAATTCGCATAGCTCTAGGGCCAGCCGCTCCTCCCCCTTATATAATATTCTAATTTTGCACAATTTACACTTAACACCCTATAATAATAAAATAATACAAGAGGCCCAAAAGTTACGAATATGCCCCTAAGTCATGCGGTTGGATCCGGCCCTCCTCTTGTGCGTCGACGACGATACATGATGATCCCATTAGTTTCATGACAAATTTGAACTTACATAATTGAGCTTTGCTTCCATAGATAAGCCGTAGATCAACTAGGAATGTAGGATTTTCAATACGTTCCTAAATATTCTCAAGTTCTTGCATTCACGAGAGTTGCCTTGGTTCTATTGCAGCATCAGAGTACAAGTTCCATTCTTAGTTGATATTGGGTTAAATGAATGCAACAATGCTCATTTCTTTCTTCAGCACCATGATGAAGAATTGCAGTCACTCTTGTGAATGTCAAATGTTTCTACTATGTAGGTATTTGATTTTCTTATCCAGAGTCCTGTTGCTCTCCAACAAGAAATGATATCTATGATTTTTTGAAGAGATGTGGGAGTTTCGAGCTCGCAAAAGCTCAACATTATCAAATAGAGGACGCCTACCATCGGGGTTGTTTGGTCAGGGCTCCTTGGAATTACTATATCGCTGCTTTGGGTTGCGATCAACCCCCCATCGCAAACAAATCAGATGGAAGCCTCGTTTACGCTTTCTTATAAGATGTAAGTGCAAGTTCAAGCGCGATGTTGGTACTTGGCTTCTTTTTTGGGAAGATATTGATGCTTCTGTCGTCATTTGAAGAAGCAAACTCGGAACAATCTCTCACAGATACACGATGAGAGGAAAACACTGCCTTGGTGAATTACACACACACATATCACATTTATATCGTTTGTTAGATAGATGGTTCTTTGGTTCAAAGTCTTTCAGTTAGTTTTCTTCCAATTTTCTATGGATATTGAAGTTCTCTTGATTGTTTGATTTTTCTTATACAAGTTTCCATTATTCTTTCACTGGTGAATTCAGGTTTCTTTCCAAAGTGAATGCTATTTGTTTGGCTATCATTAAAATTGTACATTATATGCATGTGCTGTAGGATGTGGCTTTTGATTTGCAATGTTGGATTGTATTTTGAATCAGCTGGTGGTTTGATTTATTGAGATTATTTTCCTATAATTTTCTATGAATGTCTAAGTAAGATTGTGTGTGGTTTTTTTCTTGGGACCATGTGCACGTGTTATTTCTAGTCTATATTACAAATGAGGGCTTTGATGTAATGTTTGTCCAACTAGGACAACCCATTGGTATAGGGTTTTCCATCTTGGCATGGTGGGCCCCCCTTGGGGGTGGGTTGGAGAGTGGACTTGCTTTGGGAAGTTGGGTTTAATGCCCCCCCCCCAAATTCTCCTTATTTGCAAGCTTTCCATTAGTATTGTTGCACTTGGCCCCCCTAAGGTTTTTTTGTAATTTAGCCCCTGATTTTCTCCCTTTACCCACGCCGATGCACACACACGCACACCCACACATCTCGCTCCTCGGTTTCGCTCGTGCACCGCGTCCTTTCCGTGTGGGGTTTTTTTGGACGATGTGCATTGTGTGCATATGTTATTTCTAGGATTTTATACAAATGAAGAAGAAATCTAATGAATAGGACAAAGCTATTGATAGAGTGGTGGCTAAGAATTGGTCACATCATCATGTGGGTCCCACCACCACCATTCTCACAAAATCAAATGCACGCAAGGCCACACCCGCACTTACGCACACCATCACAACCAAATGCACCCAAGACCACACCCACCCACACACCCTCACAAAACCAAATGATTCCACAACCATACCCACACATGCACCTATACTTCTCACAAAATCCCTTACACCTGAATCCACACCCACAGAAATACCCACGTCCGTGTGGGACCCATGTCATGGGAGAGAAATGGGGGTTGCTGGGGACTGTACATTTTGTGCACGAATATTTTCTAGTACTTATTTATTAAGGAGCAAGAATTGATCAATAACTTCAAAAGTGACCTCCGAATTAATTTACTTCTCACAGATTGAAATGCTTTTACTAATGAAGGTGTTTAAGGACCTATATCTTGAATGAAGCAGAGCCATAAAAGAGGGCTTGATACTGCTTTTCCCTAGTTTTTTGAAGGATGAGTGCCAGTTACACCACCTGCATGTTTTGCAGACTAGGAATGATTGTTCCTCTTTATTTGGTTGCTATTTGATCGGAATGCTAGCGATTGAAGATGATGTGATAATGGGTGGACTTTGCGATTGATTCAGATATGTTAGGGAACACTCAGATGATTGGTCCGTGGCATTGTCAACGTTTTGAAGAAGAAAGATTGATTTTAAGAGGTATGATGATGATGCCATGGAAAGAATATGGAAACACAGAGGTAGAATCTGAGTTTACAAACATTATAAGAAACAATTAAACGACCAACTAAAGTGTCCCTTAAAGAGGTTGAATAGAGTTTATAAAAATTATAAGCAACAATTAAAACACCCAACTAAAATGTTAGAGAAATCACTAGCTAAACAACAAATATTGCAACATTAATAAGAATCAAATAAAATTTAAGTAAATAATTGGCCAGTAAAGAAATGAGAATTAAGAGAGAGAACCATCAGTTTCAAACTCAAGATTATACAATGGTTCGACTTCTCAATGAACCTATGCCCATAATGTAAAGTCTCTTTTTGAGATTTCCAACTAAGCTTTATTGTTCATTTTAATACATATTGCCAAGTTGCTTTATGATAGGAATTTTCATTTAGACACATACATGTGTTTGGATTTTTTTACACAACTATACTTCCAGTTTATGGATTTAGTACATATTCACTCAAGTAATTTGATTTACAATCCAAGTAATAGAAGCACAAAGAAGTTATCATAAAAATACAAGAGAATAAGAAATAAGCTCAAAGAAGTATCCATCTCCAAAATAAAACACACACAAGGCACTAATAGCAATATTACATAACCAATGTAATAAACTTGGCATAATTGATTGAATACAACTAGAGTCTAGAAAGAATTAAAATATAAGGCTCAATCTAATTGGGCACAAATGAGAAGTATGAAGGATCACAAACTTTGATGAGATTGCTTAGAATATGGTATGGAAGCACTCAGCTAGCATACCCTAACTGAAGAACGCTTAAGACAATAATCTTAAAGACACAAGCTGGAAGAAAGAAGGAAATATAGCTCACTTATTTGAATTTTTGTAGATCTTTTAGTGTGTGGAGAAAGGTGCTTGTACCCTTCCATGGATAGGTGAAAAATAGGTTGAGAAACCCTCACCTATGGTGTGAACATAGCCACATAATTCAAAAAATAAGATTAAACAAATGCAAGTTGGCTAAGGTGCACGAACATTTTTATGGGTTGCATGTGCTACATCTGGTATTGCTACCTATCAGATATAAACTAAGAAATTAAGGTTATATCTATTAGAATGAACACCAATATGATTATATACGTGAATCAATATATCATCAAGTGATTTGAACTACTAACGATCATATGACAATCGAGAAATCAAAAATAGAAAACATTAACCACAATTGGCCTGATAGTATCACTAGTGGTAGTACCGGTGGCAATATTCAAGTGGGAAGACACTACTGATCAATGGTAACAGTGTATTTGTAATTATGATTGATGGAGAAACAAAAAGTCACCAATCGAGATTGGTACTCACCATGAGTGGCACCGGTGGCTTCAAATTCAGAACATAGATCTCAGCAGTTGTACTGATGATGATGCTGCTGATTATCAATGTTAAGATTTGGCATTTGGCCGAAGTACTTGCCACATGGAATTGTGGAAAGTGTAAATATGATTTTTAATGACAAGAACCTATCTAAGGGTTATGCATGAAGAAATGTAAAGAAGTGATTTATTTACCAAACGTATCATATAGTTATATTACCATGCTTTGACATGAGTTCTTAAGTCTTAAACTTGAACTCGAGTGACCTTTCATGTCGTGTTCAGTTTGTATAATGTTTTTGTAAGCTCTTGAGCAACTTTTGAGCAATATTTCAACTGAATATCTGTGGGTATAATCTTGTATCATACATATATAGTCCAAACACTAAAGAAACATACGGTTAGCTTTAGAATAAAGTTATAAGTCATCATATATGATTAACTTAGACAACCTAGAACTCATAGATGAGTTGGCCGGTGTAATTATGACCAAAGATTGCTAATGGCCTATAATCTGATTGGATGGATTTTAATCTTGGTGGGGTTGAACATAACCTTCTGTGATTTATGCAATTGTTCAGGGATTTAAACATTTTACATCCCTATTCATTAAGCATTAAGTATGCTGGCACATGTAAATCTTAAAGTAGGCTATGAAATGTAATTGCAGGGTATGGAATGTAGACCAGCCTCTTTGTTCATCTTTGCTAGCAAAAAAAAAAATTATGGACAAAAACAGATGTAATTAAGATTTAAGTTTTCAAAACCTAATATTTTATGCTGATTAGGTAACATAATGTTGAAACATTGGCAATCTGATTGCAGTCTAAGAGTTTGTTCACACAACATTGCAAACTTCCAATATTTTGATTCAACTCTGGATAAAAAAGAAGAGGCTTTCTGGAGTGTCTAAAACATAGATTACAGAGTAGAAGTTATACTTCCAAATCATGCAAGATAAACTTTTTCTGTATTTTTATTCCACATTTTTGTTTTGTATTGGAGCAGTGAACATCCAGTAGAGGTTGCCAAAAGCCCTAGGCCCTCTGTATTGCAGCTGAGAAAAGCAAATAGCAAAAACCTAAAGAAGTAAGGAACAACCACTTGACTATTTTTCTCCTAATGTTTCATTACGGATACCAATCTAATGACATCTTTTATACTTGAGCAGGGAAACGGAATTGTTAAGAGAGAATCCCTTGCGCAATTTTCCTCTGAATAGCCTTCGATGATCGGCTTGTGTTCTCCAAATTCATCCAGTGTTCTTTAATTTTTCATATATTTGGCATGTACTTTTGATTTAACTTGTTCTTGCTCGGTTTCAAGCTTGTTTGATGTAATGTTGTGTTCCTCCGGTATCCGCTTTGAACTTCTATAGCTTGCATGAGTGTATTCTGCAACGGATTGGGTAATTATAATGTTGCTATGTTTTATCTTCACTCAGTTTTCTTGTACTGGTGACAAAGTTTCAACATTATATTTGATCAGTCATCATAGGGATGGGGGGAGATTAAATTCTGATAAACATGTACTACACAGTGAAAACTATTTACTATACCAATGAATTTAACCCTTTTTTCATACCCATATCCTACTCTAAAATCTAAACAAAATAATGTTCTGACTTTTAATTCAAATAAATTATGAAATGCTTTAATTAATTAATGATTATAAAGTGATGAATGATTATGCCCCAAACCTTATCATAATGCCAATATGGCGTGGTAAGTATGTGGTTATATTAATATCTTGATATGGTTTGTATAAGGTTTGGATTTCCATTTTAATAATTATAATCATTTTAATTTATATTTTGAGTTTTTAGGGACTTGTCTATCATTCCCAAAAGAGTTATTTTCATATTGAATCCAAATCATGGTAGAGAGCAATAATAGTGGTCATATAACTGGAAGCATTGAAGTTCGAAGAGCCATGATTGAAAACTCTCAACTTTGTTGATGGTGACTTACGTTGTGCATGTTATCGAGATTATGGAATCGAAAGGAAAATATGTAGCGAGAAGCATTCAAGGTAAGTAAATGCCATAGGAGCGAGTCAGGGAAGTGAACTCGTAATTTCAAACTTTCAAAACACACACAATGCTTGTATGTATTGCATATGATATATTTGAATGAGGAATTCTAAGAAAGCATGCTTTGGCTTTGATTTCCATGCAATTGGATAGGTATGCGGTTGCGATTAAAATGAAATTATGAATCTTTATGGCAGGTTGCTAAACTTCAGGGACTCTTATGATTTTGGATGAATAACATTTTTATAAATTGATGGGTTCGTGGATTCGGGACTTAGCCTAGAAATGATGTAGTTTTGTATATCCTTAATCATATGTTGTTTCGTATTGTTTACGTGTGTTTTCTCACCGCTGAAATGTTGACCGGAGGGTGGGAGGCCAACGCGGTCAAAAGGGACACGCGGGACCTTCGGGATCGGTTGAGGGCGTGTTCGCTCGGTAAGGGACGCGCGGATCCTCGCGTCGGCTTGTTGAAGGACAGCCTCGGCAGAGCGACGACCTCCTGGTGGTGGAGACGAGTGAGCTCGGGGACGAGGGCGCTCGGCTCCGGCTGGGAAGACGCTAAGGGGTATCCTCGGCGTCGCTGGATCTCCTGGACCTGAATAGACGAGAGAGCTCATCAGGGGGTCGGACCTTGGTTTCGACCAATTCCCCTCCGATGCCAAAGTCAGATCTGGTCTGATAGGTGCTCGGTGGGATTGGGCTTGATTCGCGGAGAGACCAAGCACCGATACTCGGGCCGAGCTATGGAGGAGAAGTATGTAAAGGTCGAAGAATGTGTAAAAGTGTGTATGAGATACCTCCGTTGTAGATCTCGGAGATCCGTCCCCTTTCACGATGATGCATCTACCCTCTTCATATAGGCGAGTCCCCTTAGTAATGGGTCATGATGAGACATCATTGCAGTCATTGATGAGGACGTGCCAATGGGAAAACATTGACCCCCATTATTGCCACGTTTTATCATGGGATGAATACCATGAAGGTGGAGTTATGGCCATGTGTGTTTGCCATATTTGGCAGGCCATGATGGCTGGAGTGATGGCGTTGGGTGGTTGCCATATTTGGCGAGTGCTTCCTCGATTTGGGCCACGATTTCCACCACTATGGAAGTGGGCAGTCTTTTGGGCCTTCGTCTTGGGTGGAGAAGCGCGGCCCGTCAGTGAGATCCTTGGGCCGGAGCCCACGGTCGTAGTAGGCTGGTTGACTGGTCGTGGTTGACTTAGCTCCTCCAGGTCCAGTCAAAATGGTCGTATCAATTTCCACATCTTCTGAGCTCTACCGTTGTTGAAGTGGAGGTCGGGAGATGTAATATAAGGGGGAGAAGTTGCTCCTTTTGTAAAATTGGTCCGACTTGCAGAGTCGGCTAGTGGCAATACCTTATCGGTCCGGGATTCGTTCGGTGGCGAGGGGAGTGACCCCTCGATTTATGGTCGACGAAGGAGTGGGTTGACCAGCTGGGGGAGTTGTCGCCAGCCTTACGGTCGATGTGGTCGGTCTGCTGGGGGAGTTACCCCAGCCTTATGATCGACGGGTCGATTGGCCTGCTGGGGGAGCTACCATCAGTCTTACGGTTGATCGAGAGATCGGCCTGCTGGGGGAGTTGCCCCCAGCCTTACGGTCGATGTGGTCGGTCTGCTGGGGGAGTTGCCCCCAGCCTTAAGATCGACGAGTCAATTGGCCCGCTGGGGGAGCTACCCCCAGTCTTTCAGTCGATCGAGTGATCGGCCTGTTGGTGGAGTTTCCCCCAGCCTTACGGTCGATGTGGTCGGTCTGCTGGGGGAGTTACCCCCAGCCTTATGATTGACGGGTCGATTGGCCCGCTACGGGAGCTACTCCCAGTCTTACAGTCGATCGAGTGATCGGCCAGCTGGGGGAGTTGCTCCAGCCTTACTATCGATCCGTTCGATCGGTTGCGAGGGGAGTTTCCCCTCGACTTACGACCGACGAGTGAGTGGATTGGCCAGCTGGGGGAGTCGCCCCCAGCCTTACGACTGAGTGGGTCTGCCAGCTTGGGGAGTCGCCTCAGCCTTACGACTGATCCGTTCGTTCGGTTGTGAAGGGAGTTGTCCCTCGACTTACTGCCGAGGAAAGAGTGGGTCAGCCAGCTGAGGGAGTTGCCCCCTGCCTTACGACCGATCCCAGCTCTTGTCTGAATCCAAGTTTTAGCTCAAGCTCCAATCTGGTCAGTGGATAATCTGTGCCATCGTCCGAGTTTTTTGCGCCGTCGGGAGTCGGGAGGGCTTGGAAGGCGAAGGTAGTAGGGCCCTCCCGTGCTCGTTATCCTTGCCCCCTTCCACGTCTCGGGTTTGCCTAGGGAGATGGAAAACTCGAGTCGTTGGAAATCATGTCGGCGCAGGTCAGTTGTATGGATCAGCCTCTTCTCGTTGATCGACCTCGTTTGGTCGTAAGATCGTCCATGTGGATGGAGCAGGGTAGGCCTCGGTTGGTCGGCCTTCTCCAGGAGGGGTTGGCCTGGTATGGTCGGCCTCCCCCGGATTGGTCGGCCTGGTATGGCTGGCCTCATCCTGGATTGGTCGGCCTGGACTGTCGACATCGTCTGGGTCCAGCATGGTCTCCTGGCTCCAATTCCAGCTCTCGTCCGGTTCCGAGTTTTAACTCCAGCCATGCCTTGTTGGTTCTTTTGCCCCATCACTGAGATGATATATGGGCGCACCCAAAAGCTTTAGGAGTAGAGGGCCTGCCTGCAGGTAGAACCTGTTGGATATAGACGACATATATATACACCCATGAGGGGATGTATGAGGGTCTATGGACCTCAGATGTCGCGTGCATGAAGGCATGTGCGAAGGGAACATTTTCATGTGTGAAAAGGACCACTCGATAAGTGTATAAAGGCACTTGATAAGTGCATAAGGAAGAGGATAAGGAATGGTGTTAATATAGGCTAATAAGCTTATAAGTAGTTATTTACTACAATAACTACCCCCTTGGCCTATAAATAGGACCCAAGGGTAATGCTTTTAAGGCTAATCCTTCATGCCATAAGTTTGCATAAGGCAACTTATTTTTCTTCTTCTCCCTTCCATTAAGTTCTTCTTCCAAATAGAGATTTAGACGGTGAAACGTTGCTTTGATCCTCTGTGACAAAGTACCGACTGTTGTGGCGAATCCAAGGGCGAAGTTCAGAGATTATAGCGTAGCGTACGCTAACGTAAGTTTCTTCTCTCTTTCGATCCTCTATCATCTTATGATGGCATCCAACATTGGTATCAGAGCCACATGGGTTCGCCCCGGTCTCACCGATGAATGTGACGTTGTCTCTTTCACGAATGAGTATCCTACCATTATGGATATGGTAGGAGCGCATCGTGACGGAGAGAACGCAAAAGTTGTTCTTTTCACGTCATGGTCTTTTGCCATTACGGATATGGCAGGAACTCTCCGTGACGGGAAGAACTGACCGTTTATCTCGCCAAACTCGCACTCCTCATGGATGCTGAGTCTCCATTCAATAGGGAATGGTCACTCTCTTCATGTAGAGCGTGAAGTTTGCGGCCTTGAAAGTGTGTTATTTTTTTTGGCACACGGCCATTAAAGAATAACAACTTTCTCGATGAACGGGTGTCTCATCGGAGAAGATGGTGGTTACAAAACTTCTCATCGGAGAGGAAGATTGCCATGGAAGGGCATGGTGAATTGTCACCATGTAGTATGGCAATACCATATCTCTTTGGTGCATGATCACCATGGCCATGTGGGTCATGGTGGCTATGCACCCCCTCCCCATTGGGGAAGGGGTTGGCTTCGGCCAATGACAACCAAGACCACCCCCCTTCGGGGGGGGGGGGGGGGGGGTGTGTGTAAGACCGGCCATCCAAGGCCTCGGCCTGGCCGAGTCGCCCTGGCCTCGGCCAGGGCAGAGGCCAGGGCAGAGGCGCCCTGGCCTCGGCCAGGGCAGAGACCGGCCCTGGCAGAGGCCAGGGCAGAGGCCAGGGCAGAGGCGCACTGGCCTCGGCCAGGGCCAGGCCGGCCCTGTCCGAGACCAGGGGCAGGCCAAGGGGCCCAGGTCGAGGCCAGGGCCAGGCCGAAGAGCCCCGGCCTCGACCCAAAGGGGGGGGGGCCTGCATGGCAGGCCGGTGGCGGTGGCTTGTAGAAAACCCCCCTCAGGGGGGAATCCGGCCTTGGCACGGCCACGGCTTGACCCCGGCGATGGCCGGGGAAGGCCACTACCTCCCGACAATGGCCTTGTGCCCTGCAGCCTAGTGCACGGCCCTGTGATATTGTGCCATTGCCAGCCGGCCTTGCGTCACACCGTTTTTTTGAAAAATACGTTTTCAAAATCGTTTTTCCTCTGCAAGTACTATAAAAGTACTATTGTTTGATAAGTGATGAGGAAATATTGAAAGTTGTTCTAGATGGTGATTGGAATCGTAATGGTCTTTCCGATTCTAGAGCAACATCTTCAATATTTTTCGAAAGTAACTTATCAAATGTAAAAATATCATTCCAAGTGGGAGTGATATTAGACTATGTATAGAAATTTATGCAATGTTTTTTATCGAACTTTTGTTTATATCTTTTGCAGCTTTTTAAAGCTAAAATGTCTTCCGCTACTAAGAACATCGTCGCTGAGTTGAACAAAGGTGAAAAACTAAACGGCGATAATTACAAACTATGGTCCATGAAGATACAATATGTTCTAGAGGAGCAAGATGTGCTCGAAACTCTGACGAACAAAATGATTGAACCTGAGTTAGGCATTACGGCCCAACATAGAAGAGACAAGGAAGCTTTCGATGCTTGGTCTCGGAAGAATAAAATTGCTCACATTACGTTGTTGTCAAGTATGGCTGACGACATAATGCGAATCTTCCGAGAATATGACCTAGCTATGGACATATGGTCCAAGCTAGAGGAGGAGTTTGGTGGCACCTCGGTGACCAAACTTCGCTCTTTAACTATAAAATTCGATTCGTACAAAAAATGTCCACATCATTCCATGGGAATGCATCTGCGACACATGGCGAATCTTATTTCAGAGTTAAAGGATGCAGGTCATATGCTCACTGATGAGCAACAAATCCAAGCGGTCATACGTTCCCTACCAATCGAATGGGACAACATGAAGATGCATCTCACTCATAATGAGAGCATCAAGAACTTCAACGATGTTTCTAAGCACCTCGAGTTAGAGGAAGAGCGGCTTGCGGCCGCCAAGCCAAGTGCAGAAGTGCACATGGTTGCTAGTTCCTCACACGGGGGAAAGAAACGTAAACATCACGCGAAGTTTGCTCATGACCATAAAAAGCAACCAGTGTCTACCAAGAAACCCAAACAAAAGGGTGGGAACAAGAAATGGCACAAGAAAAAGGACTTGAAGAAGATCAAGTGCTTCAAGTGCAACAAGTTAGGTCACTTTGCCCGTTCATGTGCGGATGGAGGTGACAAGGTAACTTGTAATAATACTAGTTACATATGTGTTTCTAGTTCAATATTTCTTGTAGAATCTAATCCATTTTGGATAATTGATTCAGGTGCCACCGACCACATAGTAAGGGACAGACGGTCCTTCGTGGAGTATCACCGGATACCCCAAGGAACGAAGTGGATATATGTAGGAAACAACACACGTGTTGAAGTGAAAGGCGTTGGGACGTGCAAGCTCGTCTTGGACAACGGCCGTACTATCTTACTTCATGATGTTCTCTTCGCTCCGGATATTCAAAGGAATATCATATCTGTGGTCGTCTTAATGGGTCTTGGTTATAGTTGGTTCTTTCATAATTGTAATGTGGATCTGTCTTGTAATAATTCTTTAATTGGTTCTGGGTATGTTTTTAAAGGATTCATTGTATTGAATACTATGTACGATTCCTCAAATTTTAATGAAAATTTCCTTGTTACAAATTCTTCGATTTATGAGTCAGATGTAATTTGTTGGCACGCAAGGCTTGGTCACATTGGACCAACACGTATGGATAGACTTGCCAAACGTGGCCTTCTATCCAATGTTTCAAAGGTCGAAATATCGACTTGCGAACATTGCCTTGTAGGGAAATCTTGTCGCAAGCCATTTGGAACCGGCACAAGGGCCAAGGTTCCATTACAGCTCATCCATTCGGACATATGTGGTCCGATGAATGTCAAGATAAGACGCGGGAAGTCCTACTTCATCACTTTTATTGATGACTTCACCCGATTCTGACATATCTATTTGATATCCCACAAAAATGAAGCATTAACCTGCTTTAAAAACTATATGAGTTTAGTGGAAAATCAATTAGTTCGCAAGATTAAGGTCTTGCGAAGCGATAGAGGCGGTGAATATCAATCAGCAAGTTTTAAGGAACTTTGTGATGAAAAGGGCATAGTTCATCAGGTAACTATGCCTTATACTCCGCAACAAAATGGTGTTGCTGAAAGGAGGAATAGGACTTTAATGGAAATGGTCCGTTCAATGATGGCGCAAGCTAACTTGCCAATCACCTTTTGGGATGATGCATTATTGACGGCTGCTTTCATCTTGAACCGCGTACCCTCGAAATCAGTTAGCTCAACTCCTTATGAGTTGTGGAACCAAAGGTCTCCTGACTTCAGCATTTTAAAACCTTGGGGGTGTGCATCCTATGCACATATTTCCTCCCATAAGTATGGCAAACTTGGGCCAAGGGAGAGGAAATTTATCTTTATACGATACACAGAAAACTCCAAATGTTATGTTTTCATTGGTCAGGAAGACAATGGAGGACTGATTGAATTTGAGTCGAGGGATGTTACTTTCTTGGAAAATGAGTTTCCAAGACAGGGCGAGATAAGTCAGGACTTATCTCTATTTGAGATTTATGATCAAGAAGGATTATCTCATTCGAGTGGGAGAATTTTTGGTGAAGACGAAAATACATTTCAACCTTCACCAATGGATGATACGAATGATGCGAATCATATTCCATATTGGAATAATGATCCAAGTGGGAGCAATTCTAACCACATTCCAAGTGGGAGTAATATTAGAATTGATCCAAATTCGAGTCAACAAGGACTTGAAGAATCTCAAATACGACATAGTAGTCGTACAAGGTTAGCTCCTCTAAGATTTGAGGATGAATTTCCACAAACCTTTGTGACTTTACTACAAGAAGATGACGAGCCTGCTACTTTCAAACAGGCCGTATCATGCCCTGCAAAAGACAAATGGATGGAAGCGATGAAGGAGGAATTAGAATCCATGAAAATTAACCGAGTCTGGGACTTAGTTGACTTACCCAGAGGCCGTAGAGCTATTGGGAACAAATGGGTTCTTAAGATCAAGCATACGGCTGATGGTTCTATAGACAGATATAAAGCTCGCCTTGTCGCGAAAGGTTTTGTAACAACCCTAGTGTGCAAATACTAAGTAATCGTTAAATTGACCCAAGTTTCTCGTACATGTGCACACCAATCCCGGGGAGTGGAGAGATTTGCAAATTGCCCCTCGATTTTTCATTTATACCCAAATGAGGGTATCATTGTAAGATTGGGCTTAAGGCAAATTTCTTTAAGTGAAGGGTTATTGTGAAAAAGGGAAATGAGATATTTGTAATGGCAAACTTGTAATAAAATCAAGCTTTTGGATGGCTAATTTTGAAAAAAAAAGAAAGAAAAAAAAGAAATGAAAAGAAAAATAGAGTATGACAATAAGTTTGCCATACCAAGTACACCTAACCCCCCCCCATCTCTCCCCTCACCCTACACCATAACCCACCACCCCACTCCCTTCTCCTAAATCCCTTTTCTCTCCCCCTCTCTCCATTATTTTCAGCCCATGACTGAAATTAGCTAGGAAAAAAAGGAAAGAAAAAGAAGAAGAAGAAGAAGAATAGGAAGAGGAGAAGGAGAAGGAGAAGGAGAGGGCTACTACTCAAACCATCAACCATTCTTGAAGCTCCAAAGAGGTAGGAACTCTTCACTCTCCTACTCTAATTATAGATGATGGAAAGCACCTTATATGTATGAGTTTTCTCTGAAATTTTGGGAAGAATGTTGTAGAACTAGGAATCTTGATGCATGCCTGAAATTTGCTGAAACTTTAGCTGAGTTCTGGGATTAATTGGATATTAGGAATGCTCTGAAAATTTTATATGATATTTATCTCGTAGTTATGAGTAACTGTCATGTTCATCACTTTTTCTAATTCGAACTGGAAGTTGGGGTAAAAATTCGAATTGTGCAACATGCCAGGAATTCTGTCAAGCTGTACACATTTCAGTAAAACGAGCACCACTACCTGCAAACATCTTGG
Source organism: Scilla litardierei (assembly GCA_030789695.1). NCBI lineage: Eukaryota > Viridiplantae > Streptophyta > Magnoliopsida > Asparagales > Asparagaceae > Scilla > Scilla litardierei. Next base: position 600,015,160 of record CM061142.1, on the reverse strand, counting down.
ATTTTGTTGATTTTGGTCTTGTTGCAAAGCTAACAAGTTTTTCTCAAAGTCTATCGCGACTTTTATGTTGAAATTCTGGCTAAAATATGCCCAAAATTGGCTTTGAACACAGACACAGAAATCTGTCTGCAGAACAGTTTTGACACCCTTTACCAAATAATTCACTATAAATCCAATACTTCATATGTTTGTCTGAAATTTTATGGGTGAACTTAGAACTATAATATCTCCAACTTTCATTCTTTGAGAGTTGTCAAATTCGCAAAAGAAATGGGTTAAAAATGCTGTTTTTCTATCTGTTCATGCAATTTCAGTATGTTGAAGGGTGTTGGGGGTGAAATTGGACTTGTGTGATATTGCTAATTTTTCACTCCAAATGCATGAATGATGTTGATGCATGTATGTAAGATTAGTTATGCTATTTGTTACAAAAATTGGTGACATGATTCTCTTCATTTATGTGGCGCTCATTATATGTTTGTTAAAATGCCCGAATGAACTTAAGATTGAAGAAACTTGGAAAATGGCATTGTTAATTGTGTGACATGTATTACCCACGAGGAATTGTATATGATCAATGAGGTTATGATACGTGGCTTATGGAGCATGCTAGTTTGTTGTGAATATCTTGATGAAAAGAATGAATTTGGACATCATTTACATACGTCATTTTACATGCTCAATACCCTAGGATTAATGATTAGCTAAAAGATAACCTGGGGATATCTTGTTCCACTCGAAGTGGGTGAGGACCCTAGGAGGGTTGGGGGAAAACAAGGTAACGAGTGGACATGCGGGGATGGACTGCTGGGTTGTGGACCACTCCTGACGAGCCCTCAGCGGCGGGGAGTTGGTGCGGTTGTGGTTGAGTTGGTTGTGTTGGTGAACGGCTTCTTTCGTAAGAGCTTGTCTCGGGAAGTCATAGCATTCCACCCACCTTACCGGGTGAGGTCCAGTCCCCGATGTCTGACCCGTTACTGAGGTTTCGAATTCATGCATGAAAACTAACCTATAAAGAAAAAACAGTAACTCTGGAATGTGATGCCTTTTCCTTTGTTGTGATTCCTTGTTGTGCACTATGATTAGAGTAGTAGAGTTGTGGAGTTCCTACTGGGCACGCTGTGACGTGTCCTCCCCCTACAGGTCCAGGCACTGGTTCTCTGGTGGCGGGCCCGGGAGTGGAGACCCCGGAGGGCAGCTCGTCTCAGCAGGGTCCGTAGTGTATGGTCAGTGTGGGTCGCGTGGTGTAGTCTTGGGTTGTGTGTGTGTGATGAACGCAGTGTTGTACCCCTGTTCCCTTTGTACCCCGTAGGGTTGAGTTGTACTTTTGTGGGAGCTTTTGCTGTTGGGGTTGTACAGTGGACTTGTGCGGTACTGGCCATGTAGTAGCGGTGCTCTGTGACTCTTGGATGTTCTGTTCGTCGTATTTTACCTTATTGCCTGTGTTGTAGTGTCTTGTACTATCTTTCTGTGTTGGAGCTGTACTGTTCTGTTAATCGTTCAGTCTGTACTTTACTGCCTGTGTTTCCTCAGCGTTTGCAGTGGCCTGCGTGACTTTGGTGTGTACTTTAGCGCTTGGTACTCTAATACCGCGGCTTGTCACGCCGACCCTCCCTATTTTGGACAGCGGGGCGTGACAGGTTTTACGCAACAGGAAGGGATAGACTACAAAGAGACCTTCTCACCTGTTGTTCGTTTTACCTCGATTCGCTTGATTCTGGCTTTGGTAGCTTGCTTAGACCTCGAATTACATCAAATGGATGTAAAGACTGCCTTTCTCAATGGAGAATTGGACGAGAAGATCTATATGGAACAACCAACAGGGTTTGTAAAAGAAGGAAACGAACATAAGGTTTGTAAACTTCGTAAGTCCATATATGGTCTTAAACAATCCTCGAGGCAATGATATATACAATTTCAAGAAGTTGTCTTATCAAATGGTTTTACCATGCTTGATGAAGATAACTGTGTATATATCAAGAGGATCAAAAGCAAGTATGTTATTATGTCTCTATATGTAGATGACATTTTAATAGCCGGAAATGACAAGGGCTTTGTAATGGATATCAAGGCTTGGCTTTCATCAGTTTTTGAGATGAAAGACATGTGAGAAGCCGCATATATCCTTGGAGTTAAGATTTCAAGGAATCGTTCGAAGAAACTTCTTTCTCTTTCACAAGATACTTATATAAAGAAGGTTCTAGAACGTTTTAATATACAGGACTGTAAGTCCATTGATACTCCTATAGGCAAATGCGATAATTTATGTCTGAAAATGTGTCCAAAGAACCAAAAAGAAAAGGAAATTATGGAAAAAGTTCCATATTCCAGTGCAGTTGGTAGTCTTATGTACGCTATGATGTGTACAAGACCGGACATCTGTTTTGCCGTTGGAATGGTAAGTCGTTACCAATCCAATCCAGGGCAAGCACACTGGAAAGCGGTTAAGAGGATAATGCGGTATCTTAAAGGGACTACGGACTATGCTTTATGCTATCAAGGAGATGCCTTGAGGCTCGAAGGCTACATTGATGCTGATTGGGCGGGTGATCTCGATGAGCGATGATCGACCTCGATGAGCGACGATTGAAAGAAGCAATCCTGCATCGCACTTTCAACTATGGAAGCCGAGTTTGTGGCATTTAGCATGGCGGTCCAAGAAGCTGTTTGGCTTAGGAGGTTCTTAGACAGGCTAATTGATGCAAGTGACTCAGGTGCTGTACCAATATACAGTGACAGTCAAGCATCTATAGCCTATGTCAAAGATCCAAAATTCCATTGTAAGACCAAACACATTGATATCTGCTACAAATTTGCAAAAGACTATGATAAGAACAAGAAGGTAGACAGTAGGTACATATCTACGCATGAGATGATAGCGGATCTGCTTACGTAGGCGATCCCCAGAGATGTGTTTTACAAACACTTATCATCTCAAGGATTGCGTAAGAGCTGAGTTGTATCAATGTATATTCCCATGTCTATGAAAGAACAAATTTAATAAAATAATAAGTTCTTTTCGACATTGCATATGAGTTTCTTGAAAATGTTTGTGTACATTTCTTTTTATCTCAACTATGTTTTCTAGTATGTCGGACAGATTGAGGTTGGCTCTCTCACATGAGCAACCGCCTTTATTCTATCAGACGGATAAGATAAAGATGAGACCTGTTTAAAGTCAAAATAGTCAGACGGATGATTTAGATTCATGACTTAAACAAAATGGTCGTATGAAAGATCTGCATCATATGGATGCTTACAAAAGATCTAAGAGGATTTTTGAAAATCTTATCTGTCTTATGCGGGATGTGGGTCCAGGAAATTAATGAGTAGTAAAAAGGACTCAAAGTCAGACATTGTGGTGTCTGATCATCATCCTTACAATATCATTAAGACATACGCTCCCTGGGAAAGGAGTGATGTTGTAATACGTATTCATACTACGTATGCATTTGACCATTGGGTTAGAATAGTAATTGTATTTACTATTATGTGAGACCCAAAGACCACATGTGTCTTAAACTTCTTACCCTTATGGACTCTAATTGGTTCCTTTAGATTTGACTGGGTGATCGATGTCTTAACATGTTGCTTATGGACTATGGTCAATTCGGTCCGGCGGGGCATGTTAGAAAAGCGAGTCAAGTCAAGATCAAAAGGATCGCAAGAAGAGGAAGATTAATTTCATATTCACATTTGGACTTTAGAGATTCAAAGCTGGCCAGCCAATTGTAATCCAGATGGGATTCAATTGTTGAATATAAAGTATAAGAAATGTGAAGAAATAATCTAGGGTAAAGCATGCGTTGATCTACTCAACTTTGCACCCCAAGGAGTGTTGTGTATCTCTAACAAGTGCACAACAGCGGACTCTATGCACATGACGGCCACACGGTCTATTTCTCAGTATGATAAATAGAAGAACTAAAGGAAAAGATGTTTCCTTACAATCCCCTCAAGTGTGAGTAGGAGATGTTGGATATGGACGACATATACACACACATGAGGGGATGTATGAGGGTCTATGGACCTCAGATGTCGCGTGCATGAAAGCATGTGCGAAGGGAACCTTTTCATGTGTGAAAAGGACCACTCGATAAGTGGAAAAAGTCACTTTATAAGTGCATAAAAGCACTTGATAAGTGCATAAGGAAGAGGATAAGGAATGGTGTTAATATAGGCTAATAAGCTTATAAGTAGTTATTTCCTACAATAACTACCCCCTTGGCCTATAAATAGGACCCAAGGGTAAGGCTTTTAAGGCTAATCCTTCATGCCATAAGTTTGCATAAGGCAACTTATTTTTCTTCTTCCCCCTTCCATTAAGTTCTTCTTCCAAATAGAGATTTAGACGGTGAAACGTTGCTTTGATCATCTGTGACAAAGTACCGACTGTTGTGGCGAATCCAAGGGCGAAGTTCAGAGATTATAGCGTAGCGTACGCTAATGTAAGTTTCTTCTCTCTTTCGATCCTCTATCATCTTATGATGGGATCCAACAGAACCTGCCTTCAGGTTTCCGTGCGGTTCGAGTATGAGTTAGCTCGGAGGGGTCCTGGAAGCTTGGCGGAGCCACTCGAAAGGGCACGAGCATGGAGATGGAAGCCCGGTTGAGGAATTTTAAATTCGACACTGGCGGTAGGACCAGGTTGATGGCAATTCTACTGACTTCTTTGGCTGCCAGTGGAGGGGAATCACCGAAGATCTAGTCCTCGAGTGTGAGTCTGGGCCATGTGGATGGCTTGGTCGGCATGACCATGTTGATGGTCCTGAGCCCGGCAGTGGGATCTGTTTGGCTCCGGGCCTGCAGAACCCCCTGAGTGGCAACGTCGAGCGACATTGTTGGAACGGTAATGGTCGTCGTCTATGCCATGGACATTGTCGAGCTGACCGGGCAAACGAAAGCTGCCCTGGTCTATGGTGAGAGGACTTCAGGTTGTAACCTTGCAGTGGTGAGTATCTCTCAGGTCGGATCTCAGAGACGAGCGGTGGTGAGTATCTCTCAGGTCGGGCGACTCTTGATGATGAGATGCTCGAGAACCTTGAGATACCCATTGAAGTGTTGATGCTGGAGTGCTATTCGGGGAGTAGGCCTTTGACCGACGGCATCACGACGATTAGGTGGCTGCAGGCACCGGTGGGCTCTTTGGAGGCCTAGTCGGCCGTGGCCACACAGATCTTGGGGCCTCCGATCATTTCAGGGTCCACGGCCTTGTCGAGGAGCTTGACCGTGGCCTCCATCGCTGCTCTCAGGCTTATATTGTTGCTCAATCTGCAAGGTTATAAGAATGAGCAAAATTTGTAGGCAAAAGATAGTTTATACCAAATTCGGTCTCAGATCCAGAGGGAGTGAGCCATTCCTCCTCGAAATCGTGATTCAGTTGAGGAATACGAGGGAGCAGATCCACTTTAGCTTCATCAGATCCGTCAGGGGTCTTGGCATGGAGAGGGTTTTCGAGCCTGCGGAATAAAGTGCTGGAAAGTGTACAACATGATGGAAATTGAATTCCACACCAAGTGATTTTGATGATGAGCACACCAAATGAAGCTTAGTGTACTAACTACACTACAATTAAGTGTGCAGAATATGCGACAAATGAAAAGCTTTATTCATACTCAAAGAAGCGCAATCTACGCTCAAAGACAAGGACGAACGTTGCTGAGATCAAATGATGAAGCTCAAAGCTCAAATAGAACAAGAAGCTCAAGTGAAGCTCACATCTACTCCATCAATTGATCAAGCTTCCGAAGATGTGTCCTAGTCTGTAGTGAGTGTGTTGTGTCTTTTTAGGGTATTGTTAAAGCCAAATCGTATAGACAATCACACACACACAAATGATTTTAAAAACGTTTTGAATATCTTTTAAATCATCTTTAAAAAGGATTTTGAGAGCTTTCGCTAGTCGTTTTGTAATTCCGTAGTGAAACTCCACTACACCCTGGAGTTAGCTACTTATTTGACTAGATGTGTCGCAGGAAAAACTCCTCTGGGAGTCGACTACCAAAGGTAGGGAGTCGACTATCAGCTGAGAATCGAGATTTCCTTGAAACACACTGGGAGTCGACTACCACTCCTAGGGAGTCGATTATCAGCTGTAGAAGTTTGACGTTTTTGACTTGATTTTGAAATATCTTTGAGTGATTTTCTCCCATGATTTTCGGGAAAAAGTCAAAGCAATTTGAATTTCAAATTCTCAGATTTCTCCTATAAATAGTGGATAATTTTCATTGAGAAAAACACAACAACTATTGAATTCAAATTCTCTCGTGCAAACGCTCTAAAGTTCTAAAGCTCTCATTCTCTCTTTAGCCAATTCTGTTTTATTCTTGATCTTGCAAATTTGTTATTATTTTCTGAAGATCATAATCTTGTTTTATTGGCTAACTGTTTTTCAAATCCGTATTACTTTCTCTTGATTTTTATTTAAAGGATTTTTGAAAAACATTAGATCTAGATCATAAAGACTTAATTCGTATCTTTGCGTGACCTAGAATCTTATTCTATCAAGCCACTACACGTAATTTTGTCTATTATTATTTGGCTATAGAATCTGGATGTAAAACCAATCTGCACCAATTTATTGTGGTGAATTGGATATCAATTTTATTGTGTTGTTATTGGAACCCTAGACAAGTCTAGGTGTTGCGGTTGGAAATCCTGGTCAAGACTAGGTCGTTAGAAATCCTAACGAGTGGAGTTAGGTATTTGTATTTGCCAAGGCAAATAGTGGAAATCTCGTACCGGATTGGTCGGGGACTGGACGTACCTAAAAGTTGTGGGGAACCAGGATAAAAATCCTTGTGTCTGCGATTGCTTTTCTGTGTCTTATTAATTATCTCTACGAGCAATTTTTATTTACTTTGTTATTATTATATCTTTGTAATTCCTTGTTCATTTGCATATTACAAAGATCATACATTTAATTCCGCTGTGTAAAGATCTATCTGTGTGTAAAGATCTATCTGTGTGTAAAGATCTCTTATCTGATTGTAATTATAATTGTTTATCTTTTATAAGATTAACTTGTTGATTAAGAACCAAGCATAGATCGCTCTACTTGGTTTCTTAGGCAACATTAGAAGGACTTTAATTAACGATCGAGAAAGATTTATTATTTGCACAACACTATTTAACCCCCCTTCTAGTGTTGTTTGCCATCCACATGATCCAACACTTGGTATCAGAGCAAGGCTACAAAAGTGATGGTGTCAACATCTTTCCATTCTGAAGGACTGAATACCATGCGACCACCACTGTTCAACGGAACCAACTATACTAGCTGGAAGATCCGAATGAAGACTCACCTGGAGTCATTGGACATTGAAGCTTGGACAGTTAATAAAGTCCTGTACATCGCACCTACCGACATTGAATTTGGGAAATGGTCAGCTGACAACAAGAAGAGAGCCAATCTCAATGCAAAAGCAATGAATGCACTATTTTGTGCCGTAACAGGAAATGAGTTCAATCGAGTCTCGCAATGTGAGACAGCACACCAAATATGGCACACTCTTCAGGTAAGTCACGAAGGAATTGAAAAGGTAAAGGAATCTCGCATAAATGTTTTACATTCAAAATTCGAATCTTTTAAAATGGAAGAAGGAGAGAGTATCACCGATGTGAATACTCGTTTCACTAATATTACAAATGAGCTTGCAGGATTAGGAAAGAAACTTTCCCAATACGAACAGGTAATGAAGATACTAAGATCCCTCCGACCTGAGTGGAAGGGAAAGACAACTGCCATTCGAGAAGCTCATAACGTAAAGGACCTTACCATCAAAGAACTAATGGGAAATCTCATGGCATATGAGATTGAGCTTGAAGAAGATAAGAAGATCGAAGAAAAACCGAAGAAGAAAACTCTCGCGTTTAAAGCCTAAGAAGAAGATTCTGATTACACGGACAAAGAAGACCATATCGCCTTCATCTCAAAGAACTTTAAAGAGTTCATCACAAGTAAGTATGGTAAACGCTCTTTTAGACCTACTAACGGTATCATCTGTTTTGGTTGCAATAAACCAGGGCACGTCAAGAGAGACTGTCCATTGGAAAGAAACAATCGTGATTCCAGAGATCGTGGGAAGAACAGAGACACTAATGAAAAGAGAAACAATGGAAGAAACAAATTCCGACGACCAAAGAAGGAAGCTTACGCAGCCTTCGACCAGAGCGACGATTCCTCGTCCGATGAATCCTCAGCAGAAGATAATGATGAAAGAAGAGAAACAGCACACATGTGCTTCATGGCATCCATATCCTCTAAGGTAAGCTCACATCATGATTCATCTAGTGACAATGATTCGTCATCAAGTGATGAAGAAGACATGGATTATAGGGGAGCATATAAGGAGCTATGCAAAATGCATGAAAAGCTCATAAAAGAACATAGAAGAACACTTAGAAATATTAGAAAGGATACTAAAGAAAAAGAAGAAATCATTAAAGAAAATAGTCTCCTTAAAGAAAAGAATGATTTTCTGCAAAAAGATATTTCATTGGTAAATGAAAAGGTTGAGAATCTGAATAATCTTCTCGTATCTGTCAAAGATAAATACGACGCTACGATGAAAATTATTGAGAATTTCAACAAAGGAAAAGGGAAGCTAGATAGTATAATAAATGATCAAAAAGCCTCATCTAGCAAAACCGGACTCGGTTATGATTCACATCATACCAAGAAACGGGTTAAGCATACTAGGATGCATCATTCTAACGATAATTTTTTGAGCATCTGGATACCAAACAAATTGTCTGATCAACGAAAGAAAAGGTACGCCACAGACTTTGTTCAACAAATTCATTTAAACAAAAATTATAAATATGTTGTTCATGAAGGAACTTAACCATACTGGGTTTGGCTTCCTAAAGACTAACTCCTCGGACTCAAAAGCCAAAGAGTACCATAAACGTTTATTTTTTTAGGTACTCTAAAGAAACAAAAAGGAGAAAACAAGATCCAAACGATTGATAACTGGATCAGCATCAAAAGCGCTCTTTTTCGACTTAATCATTTTTTTGCAAAATATACACGCTTAAATTTATTTAATTAAGTTAATATTTTTTCTCTTTATATGACTTTTATATGTTTACGTTATACTCTTAAAACATTTCATGTTCAGAAAACGCACTCAAACTTGGATCAAAAACCCCTCGGGATGAGAAAACGACTCAACCTAGTAGGGAGTCGACTACCTATATAAGGGAGTCGACTACCAGTGCATATGCGGATTTCTGGGTTTGTTTTTTGACTAACTCCTATTGGGTTCTATGGAGTTAATGGGTTCATATCCACAAAGGCAACTTATACCTAATAAGCTAAACTCCATCCTAACCCTTCATTCCTTGATCTAATGCCTCTTATTCTTCACCATCCTTCACCCTTTTGTTAAAACCCCCCAAAGAGAAACCCTAGGGTAGCCGACTACCCCATTCACCTCTTTCACTTGAAATTTTTTTGGTGCTTGGGTTGCTTGAAGCTCTTCCAACTTCATCTCTTTCTCAAGTTTACTCAAGGTAAAAACTTTTTACTTCATGATTTTTTACTTCATCATTTTAATTCTTGATTTACTTGCTTATCTAATATTGTGAAATTTTGTTCTAGATGCCTCTCAAGAAGAGAAAAACCTCAACAGAACTTGATTCTGAGAAAGAAACTATCTTACCCTATCTGTTTAAGGGCACCACATATGAACACTTTGTCAAAATCTCTAAGAAACACATCCTACATGAAAGATTTGTCAAACTTGATGATGTAGTAAACAATGGGATTGATAGCATACTAGAATTTCAGAACTTGGCCAACCTATTTTCCTCTGAAAACACTTATCTCTGCTATCCCAGGCTTGTGCACCTATTTTATGCTAATATGGATTACGATCTTGCTAAAAGCCGATTTATCACCAAAGTTCTTGATACAAAACTTGCCATTACCGTTAAATCTCTTGGAGAAGCCCTAGGCATTCCATATTCTGGCATGTTGCTTGATAAAATAGAAATGACTGAAGGAAGTATTTTAGAGAGAATGTATTTGCCAGGAAGGCATTTTCAGACTAAACTTCCATGTAGCGATCTTCGCTATCCGACAAGAATTCTGGCAAATATATTATCCTATAATATTACTCAAAAATCTAGATGTCATTCTATCCTATCTGAGAAACAGGCCAAATGTATATATGCTTTGTTAGGGAACATCCGCATCAATTGGGCCAAAGTCATCATTGATTCTATTCTTGCTTCAGCCTCTTCAGATAGACCCGCATCCACCTTAGCTCATGGACATTACCTCATAATCTTGTTTATTAGCTATAATGTGCCTTTGGATCATGAAACCACAATTCTAGAACCAGCTCGAGTTTTTGATGTTCATGCTCTAGGAAGAATGAACCTACATCATGATCTTGATGAAAACATCCCCGAAGAGAAACTTGCAGCTGAAGGATGATCATCATCCTCCAGGAGAGGTAAAAAAATTTTTGTTTCAGATTCTGAGGAAGAAGAAGAAGAAGAAAAAGGAAGCGAAGAAGAAGAAGAAGAAGCACCGGCATATATCCTTGAACTTCAAGAGATGATGTTGAAGAAAATTAGGAAGCTAAAGATATCACAAGAGAAAGGCTTCGAAGACCTCAACAAAAAGGTGGACGGTCTTAAAGAATTCGTGGTCAAAAGCAACAAAATGACAGAGGAAACGCTTATCACGATCCTTGAGAGATCAAGGAACTAAAGAAGAACGGCGGTCATCCTTAGTTTTTCAAAACAATGGTTTTCAAACAATAGTTCTTATTACTATGACTTTAAAACTTATAGTCTGTAATAAATTTAATATCGTGTGATGCTTGCTACCTCCTTATATCTATGAACGTATCTATTATGCAAAATATTGGTTGATCTTATGCTAACACTTCTTTTGCAGATATGGTAATTGAATTCCCCTCCTAAGAATTATATTATGATTCATATGTTATAATACTTTGTCATTAAATTATTTTTTGTTGATGACAAGGGGAGAAAAATATGAAATGTAAAAATGAAATCATATGTATTGTATTGCTAACGGCTTCGTTGCAGGGGGAGAACCACATCAAAGCAGGGGTAGTAAGTATACTTTCATGTATTTTCATATTTCAACTTACTTCATTTTTCATTTGGGTGTCATCATCAAAAAGGGGGAGAGTGATGGAAATTGAATTCCACCCCAAGTGATTTTGATGATGAGCACACCAAATGAAGCTTAGTGTACTAACTACACTACAATTAAGTGTGCATGATATGTAACAAATGAAAAGCTTTATTCATACTCAAAGAAGCGCAATCACGCTCAAAGACAAGGACGAACGTTGCTGAGATCAAATGATGAAGCTCAAAGCTCAAATAGAACAAGAAGCTCAAGTGAAGCTCACATCTACTTCATCAATTGATCAAGCTTCCGAAGATGTGTCCTAGTCTATAGTGAGTGTGTTGTGTCTTTTTAGGGTATTGTTAAAGCCAAATCGTATAGACAATCACACACACACAAATGATTTTAAAAACGTTTTGAATATCTTTTAAATCATCTTCAAAAAGGATTTTGAGAGCTTTCGCTAGTCGTTTTGTAATTCCGTAGTGAAACTCCACTACACCCTGGAGTTAGCTACTTATTTGACTAGTTGTGTCGCAGGAAAAACTCCTCTGGGAGTCGACTACCAAAGGTAGGGAGTCGACTACCAGCTGAGAATCGAGATTTCTTGAAACACACTGGGAGTCGACTACCACTCCTAGGGAGTCGACTACCAGCTGTCGAAGTTTGACGTTTTGACTTGATTTTGAAATATATTTGAGTGATTTTCTCCCATGATTTTTGGGACAAAAGTCAAAGCAATTTGAATTTCAAATTCTCAGATTTCTCCTATAAATATTGGATCATTTTCATTGAGAAAAACACAACAACTATTGAATTCAAATTCTCACGTGCAAACGCTCTAAAGTTCTAAAGCTCTCATTCTCTCTTTAGCCAATTCTGTTTTATTCTTGATCTTGCAAATTTGTTATTATTTTCTGAAGATCATAATCTCGTTTTATTGGCTAACTGTTTTTCAAATCCGTATTACTTTCTCTTGATTTTTATTTAAAGTATTTTTGAAAAACATTAGATCTAGATCACAAAGACTTAATTCGTATCTTTGTGTGACCTAGAATCTTATTCTATCAAGCCGTTACACGCAATTTTGTCTATTATTATTTGGCTATAGAATCTGGGTGTAAAACCAATCTCCACCAATTTATTGTGGTGAATTGGATATCAAGTTTATTGTGTTGTTGTTGGAACCCTAGACAAGTCTAGGTGTTGCGGTTGGAAATCCTGGTCAAGACTAGGTCATTGGAAATCCTAACGGGTGGAGTTAGGTATTTATATTTGCCAAGGCAGATAGTGGAAATCTCGTACCGGATTGGTTGGGGACTGAACGTACCCAAAAGTTGTGGGGAACCAGGATAAAAATCCTTGTGTCTGCGATTGCTTTTCTGTGTCTTATTATTTATCTCTGCGAGCAATTTTTATTTACTTTGTTATTATTATATCTTTGTAATTCCTTGTTCATTTGCATATTACAAAGATCATACATTTAATTCCGCTGTGTAAAGATCTATCTGTGTGTAAAGATCTCTTATCTGATTGTAATTATAATTTTTTATCTTTTATAAGATTAACTTGTTGATTAAGAACCAAGCATAGATCGCTCTACTTGGTTTCTTAGACAACATTAGAAGAACTTTAATTAACGATCGAAAAAGATTTATTATTTTCACAACACTATTCAAACCCCCTTCTAGTGTTGTTTGCCATCCACAGGATCCAACACAACATGCTGACCCTGGCTTATGTGCACCCGCCAACAGCAGAGCCTTTGCAATTGTAGCAGGCATGAAGTGCCAAAGGAGAGAAAAGAGGGTGAAGTGAAGCTCTCGCTGGGGCAATTGCTGATGTGGGCACGTCAAGGAATGCTGAGGCAGTGATGGGTGTTAAAGTTTGGGGATGGACCTTAGCGAGCTAGGCCGAAACGACGTTGGACCGGGCTATGATGCGTAGGCATCGGGCCTGGACCAGCATGTAGACCAGGAGTGACGTCAGGATGTCGAAGCTCGTGCCCATGCCAATCACATCGGAGACCCATCCTCCGCCTGTCGGATCCCTTGAATGATTATTGGGACCGGTCGGCATGGAATGCTCGGCTGGGCTCGGCTGGGAGGCGCTTTAGCACGGGGGCAGCTTGGCATCTCCCCAGTGAACCTGCCAATCTCATCATCGTCGTCGCAGGTCAGGTCGGATAGGGTCCCCCTCATGCCCAGCTCCTGGTCGCGGCGATGGGTGCCACATGTCCAGCAAACACCAACAGAAATGGCGACAAAGACCCCAGCTCGTAGATTCGGCCAGCACCGTCGGTGCCACTCTTTTGGATCTCTACCCACCTCTGATCTGGCGTGTGAATTCAAAACTCCTCCACCGACCCAATTCTACCACCATGACCCCGGTGTTGAAGTAGCACGGCTGCCGGCCAACGAACGTCCTGGAGGGACGACGATTGGACAAGAATCTCTCGATGAAGTATTTACCGAGATTCCCATTATAGTACGCCAATACTCCAGAGCTCTGATGGTTCGAGAACCAAGCAAAGTTTGACAAAGCCTGGAGACGTCGTCGACAATATCGGGTTCGAGGTAGATTTTTTCGGTGGATGCAGGGTTCGAGTAAGTCGCTCGTGGGCTCGGCAGACGGATGACGAGATCAGGCCCCGGACGCGCTCTGGGTCGAAGAAATTGACCTTAAACCGGAGCTTCGGGTATACGGAGCGGACTGGGGCTTCTAGATCGGGTTCCGAGGTAGGGAAGTGGAAGTAGACGCTCTCGGGGTAGATGGAATGCCGAGGACAGAATGGACGACGGAGGGTTCTCTTGAGGGGGATCGGCAGGACAGCGAGCATCCCCCGAATGTCCCAGATTGTCCCATGGGAGTCCCATGAGGAATTGATGGAGGTTTCCATCAATTGAGCCAATGATGAGCAAATGGGGGCCGTAAGAGATCAGCTGAGGGTTCCCTCAAGGGCCTGTTCTTTTAGGTTGAAATGCTTTGTTAGTTGAAGTGATGAATAGCGTAAGAGTATTGTGTGTTTTTTTTGGATGAAAGTGTGTTGTGAATGAGGATGTTGAAATGGTGTGTGGGCCTCACATAACTTTATTGTGTTTTTTTGTGTTGAAGTTTGTTGTGAAAGTTGTTGTGAAAGTTGGAGGGTGAAAGTTGTGGGTGTGATGTGGTAAGAATAGGGGAACAATGACCCCCCCCCTAGCAGTTGTGAATGGAATTGATATAAAAACCAAATATTCGCCTGTAACAAATATAAAAGAACAATATCCCTCCTTGCAATATGACAAACTAATTAAAATATCCCAAATAATAAACACGGTTTATTTTGACATTGCCGTAATTTCTATGTCACCATCAATAAATAAGTAAGAAAAAATCACATAAAATGATGATATTGTGATGCGTAAACCCAAAAAACATCAGCAACATATATAAACCGTAAAGTGAACCAAAAAGTCGTCTAAATACAAACCAACTCAAAATACAACCCTCGAGCACGACATCAAAGACACAAAGGTACATCTCCACAACAACATCATGATCCCACAAATTATCCATAACAGTGTTTAACCTCAACGCCTACTGTTATACAAACAGTGGTAAACAGTGGTAAACAGCAATTACTAGATCCCAACGATAAACAAACATACCTAAAAACCCCATCATCCACAAGCTGTTACAACAAATAATCCATAACAGTGTTTACATCAACGGCCATTGTTATACATCAAAAGTACATAACAACCTAGTACAACTAAGAGAGATAGCAGTCCGGCCTTAATGGAACGATAATCGGATACGATGCTCTCCAGCTGCCCAGTGGTCCTCTCAAGTAGTCCGACAACAGTATCCAGCCGGCCCTCCATCTCTAACAGCCTACGCTCGTTAAAAGCGGGCGTCGAACTTGCAGTAGTGGGCAGTCGGTCAAGCTCGTCCATGTAATGCATGATAACCAGTCTGGATAACTCAGGGTGGGGGGATCCTTCCATAAGAAGAAGGGGCAGCGATTCTCTCGAGACGTACAACTCCAAAATCTACGCCCAGGGTTTGCTCGTGTCCATGACGTCCTCCTCGGGACCTGATTCCCACAATAGCATTTCTTGCTGTCCTCGTAATCGGCATCAAATTCGCCATGGGTCGCATCTCTCTGTCGAGATCGACAAGAGGAGCTTGACTGTTGACTCATATGTACCTGGCAAGCAAAAAAATTCCCCATTAACATATAAAATTTTACATATAAAAAGTGATAAATTTAAATGAAAGACGAATAAGCGTACCTACGATTTTGTATTGAGCATTGGCATGGAAGGGTGGGGGCAGCGTTCAGAGCTCAGAACGAACAGTCCGAAAAAAGATCATATAATAATAGAAGAGGATTGGCAATGGAAGAATGCATATTAAAGATAACCGTAAAAGTAATTCAACCCCCAAAAAATACAACGAAACCAACCACTTGGATTAAAAACATGCAGGAAGCTTATTGCGGACTTTCATATACTTTACCAATCAGTACCCTCAGATTATAATTATCCATATCCCCATTAGGTTGCATGGCAATGGCTCCTTCATTTTCTACCCAGAACTCAGAACTCATAAGATAAATTGGCTTGCTTACACAATACTGATGGACTGCAGCTTGATGCTACCTCGCCACATCACCTGGATTTCAATATGATGCCCTCAGATAATTTATTTGTACATGTCAACTTCTAGTTGCTTGCAACTGGTTGCTACACTATCTCCCCAGTATTTATTTGTATATGTAGGATCCTAATTGCAAGCCCTCAAAGAAGAATTTCAGTTCAAGGAGCCACATTATCATCATTGGGCAAAGCCAATACACCAAGGAAACCCCAACATATCCACAGTAGCAATGAAGGATCCTAATTGCCTGCCATCCATATTTACGGATACCCATTTTTACACATAATCATCATTGGGCTACTCCAAACAAAGGCCAAAAAATTTATATATCAGTGATGCATTTTATAAAAAGACATTATCAGGCATATCATGTGCTTGTATGCCTCAGCACAATGAAAAACACAATGACAAATAAAAGCATCAGGAAAGCTACAGCAGGGAAGAGCAAATGAAACAGCAGGGAAGAGCATCTAGCTCCAGCAATGAAGAGCATATAGATCCATGTGCTTGCATTCTTCAGCACAATGACAAACACAGTGACAGATAAAAACTGAATGCATGCCAGATATAAGACAAACTCAGAGCATATAGCATATAGAAGGCACACAAGAGGACAATGACACACTCAAACCAATTGCAATTCTGTGTACCCATGTGAGCCTACAGCTGACTGGGGATATCAATCCCCAGGTTCTTAACATAGTAAACAATGTATAACAATGTGGACATTAGGATTTTCATTAGGATTTTCATTAGGACTTGACACTATTTTAATTAGGATTTTCATTAGGATTATCATCCCCCAGGTTCTTCCCCAGGTTCTTCACATAGTAAACAATAGTAAACGAAATAAAACAATGTGGACAGTAGGATCTTCACATAGTAAACAATGTATAACAATGTATAACAATGACAAACCCATGTGAGCCCACAGCTGACTGCCAGCATTAGGTCTTTCATTCATACAGATCAGTAGCAAGGAAACAGTTGTTAAAACCCATTTCTGGAGAAAGAGCAAGAGAAACTCCACTTTCTAGCAAAACTCCAATTTCCAGCAAATAGCATATAGCAAAGAGCAAAGAGCATATATTAAAGATCCAGCACGTAAAATTTGGCCCTCAGATAATATATTCAATCAAATCCACTTCTGGTTGCTTGCAAAATCCATCAATTATTTCCCAATGCAAGAATGGAACCCAACCAAGAATTCAGATATGACCAAGCTTAAACCAAATTGTCATCATTGGGCAAAGCCCTCCAAAAAGAAGTAAGGATTCTCATTGCAAGCCCTCCTAGAAGATGTTCAGTTCAAGGGTCCATAGTATCATCATTGGGCAGCATCACAAAAATTATATCCAATCTCAGCAATATCAAAGAACAAGGACACACAGAGAATTGCAGGCAAATGAGCAGGTAAGGAGGAAAGTTCAAGTCCAATTTCAGGCAAATGAGAAAATATATGTGACACACACAGAGAATTGAAGGCAAATGAGCAGGCAAGGAGGACAGATATGAGTGATGCATTTTATAAAAAAGCCATTATTCAGATATGAGGATGCTTAAATATTGTCATCATTGGGCAAAGCCCTCCAAGAAGAAGTTAGGATTATCAGCATTGGGAAGTTAGGAAACTATTTGCAAGCCCTCCTAGAAGAAGTTCAGTTCAAGGGTACACAGTATCATCATTGGGCAAAAAAAAGTCCAAAAAAATTCCCATCCTCATATTTCATGCAACATCAGGCCAATTACAGATACATAAGTCCAATTTCAGCAAGAGCCATGACCAAGCTGCCAGACAAAGATTATTTCAGGCAAATGAGAATGCCAGCAGGCCAGCACATCCACTTCACCATAGAAACCCCATAGAAACACCAAAAAATGGTCAACATAACATCCCAAGCATTCCAGCATTCCAGCATTCCATAACAAATCCAAAAAAATTTGATTAAACCCACTTCTGGAGCAAGAGCAGGTAATCCTCCAGTATCTACCAAATCATAACTCTCAACAATGTATAACAATGTGGACAAATCATAACTCTCAACACACAGCTTGGCCAATGATAAACAATGCATATCAGCCCTCAACAATGTAGAACAATGTGGAGAAATGTGGACAGATCAGTAGCAAGCCAGATATGGGAGGCAACATAACATCCCAGCATTCCAGAAATGTGGACAATGTATAACAATGACAATCAGCATAATTGGGGACATGTTGCTTAATTGGGTTAAAAGAAATGGACACAATAGCAGCATACCGCCTTTTATTTTTTACTAATTCCATATCTTCACATTTTATGCCAACCTTGGCTTGATCAAGGGATGAAAATTACATGACAACAGGAATAGAACCAGAATCACTACGACAACAACAGATAGCGTGCATGTTGAAGTTGGATATGTATGTACTTGATGATTCTGATATGCAAAAGGATACAACATTGTAATTTACCTTATAACTTGTACATGTAATGAGATGGCAGGAAAAATGAAGAACTACATATCATATATCATTCCATCATATACGACACACTCAGATCATATATCATATAGCAGGCCAACAACAGGACAATGTCACCCTCAAACATTGCATACCAAAGGATATCATGATACAAAAATTAAATACAGGCATGACACTCTCAAACAACAAAATGAGTGTTAATTTCTGCAGCTCAAGTTTGATACTCACTTCATCCACCTACTACTACGTAATATTACCTCCTAATAGCCTACTAATACCCTACTAATATCAAATTTCCCACTATCTTCATCCACATATACATCACAGACATCCATCAAATAACCTACCGATCTCACAACAAACATACATCTTATCCAAAATTACATATTCCCATCAGTCACCTCCGGTACCCCCCCACACCTTTTGAATCCCTTCTTCACCCCAACCATTAAATCACATATTCCAATCATTGTCCTCGTCCCCATCATCACCGGCCGCATCCCTAGCCCGCTGCATCTCTACAACCTTAGATTGCACGTAGCGCTTCCTTGCCTCATCGGTCCAATTTACAAATCTACGACCGTTTTTCTCATTGTCGCTGAGTTGCATATACAATTTATCCAAAATTTCTGGTGGATACTCAGTCATTGCATACAACTGCTGCGATAGAAGAGCAAGAGTGTTCGGGTAGGCACGCTCTATGACTAATGCGACATGTCTGACATTGTCAACCATTTCCTTCAAGAGGTTTGGTTCGTCCCTCAATGCCCGACGACGCATTTTCTTTTGTCCAACGACGGGGGGGATTGCATGGCTTGTCCCTGCCTGCGATGGCCCCGTCGACGTCGGAGTGGGGATGTCCGCATAAGCCTCATAGTCGGTTGATGCTTGTGAGTAGTTTGGGGGACTAACATGCTCACCATGACTCTCATTATCGGGGACTCCAAAATCGTTGTAAACAAGCTGGCGATGGTCACCCTTCGCCGCATCGTCGCCTATAATCAGCTTCAGATCGTCCAGCCACGGTATGGGTTTGTTCACATAGTCCTTCAATCTATGGTTTGCCTTCATAAATAAAGAGCAAACATTGCATATCATACTAAAATTACGTCAGCCAACTTTAATTGCATATAAGGATAGTGGAGAAGTTAATACCGCGGCCCATGTGGCATATGTCTCTGGGTCGAGGACAATCATCTGAAGCTGCGATGACCAACCGGCCCCACTTAGCTCCAAGCACTTATTCACATCCTTCAGATGCCCTTGAAGCCCTTTCATATGATTTTTTACATTCACCCAACTGTAATCAGTGCCAAAATTTTTGTTTATATGGATGGCTGCAGCGGTGAAGGCCGAATTCTTGAAGGTCTTGTCTGCTCGTAGGCCTTGACGAGCTTGGGAGGCAAGGAATGGAATTAGTTCAATGTCATGCTCAAGCATCCACACTTTATTTGCCAGCCCCTTCTTTGATGGTTGCTTGCCTTTCTTCCTTGGACTTGACACAGAATCCTCTATGCCTTCATCCCTCCTTCCAGACTTTCTCGAAGAGTCACTCCCACCAGTTGTGGCATGCCCACTTGGTGGTGAAGGCATGGCAAACGGAGTATTTGATGCTTGGCCTCCATAGGGGGGTATAGGCCCCCCACCTTGGAGCATTTGCATGTACCCCGGTGGTTGTGGCATGTGCATGGGCAACGGCAAGCTATACGCAGGGTACTGTTGAAATGGAAGGGGAGAACCACCACCTTGGTAGCTAGCCGGTGGCATTTGATACTCACTTGGCCGACGTGGCATTGGCCTACCAAGTAAAGGATCATGCCGCCTTGCTTCCTCGGACCACTGTGTATAGTAAGCCGGGTCGTAATATGGATGCATAGGAGGCATAGGATCACTCCCCTGCCCTTCATGCGATGACCCATCCATGCCTACAAAATTATTATTTCCACAATAACAGAATATTTGAAACATTGACATGTACACACAAATATTTATTGAAAAAAACATCATCTAACATACTACTGTCACCCACCCATATCATCACACTCCACCTCATTAGAAATAAATTAAACAGATAAAAGCATTATAGTGTCACCACAGCTCATGCATTCACTAACATATCAAACATCCATAATCCTACTGTTATACAAATCATTCAAAGCAACATAATTCCCTAAAATTATTCAGTACACACTTCCATCATAGCCCACGTTCGGTAGTGTTTCCATTGTTATGCAGGTTACAGTAGTCCACCCACATGTCCCACGCTATCTGTTCCCTTCGACTTTTCCACTGATTCCTTTGGGAAGTCTGTTCACGTACGGGCAGCTGTTGGGAAAGATCCATAATCGAGTCATCCGCCTCATCCATCACATCCCCATCCTCATCAATCTCATCTACATCCTCAAGTAAATGTGGGTCATGAGGATCGGCAATCTGGATATAATTATGCAACACTGTGCAAGCAAGGACGGTTTCGACCTGAGATTTGAATGGATAATGAGGCTTTGCCGTCAAAATTTTAAACTTGTTCTTTAGAATGCCAAAGGTTGACTCGATCTTTGTTCTTAATGAAGAATGCCTTAGGTTGAATAGCTCTTTGCGATTTCTAGGCACTCTATCAGTATGGTCCTTCAGATGATATCTAACGCCTCTGTATGGAGATATGAAACCAGGCATTGTTGTATATCCAGCATCGCATAAATAATATTTACCTACAAGCGAAAAATAAAACCCTATTTATTTTCACATGTTTTCATACTTAAGTAAAAAAGATATCATAGGTAGATTTTGCATATTACCCTCATACACGCGCAGCCCTTGGGGTGGGGGTAATGACAACGCATCTTTGAGGACCGTGAAATCATTCGCAGATCCTTCCCACCCGGCCATTACGTAGGTGAATCTTTTATTAGGTGTTACAGCTGCAAGCACATTTTGTGTAACCCCTTTACGTCCTCTAAATCGTGGTACGAGTTTGGCAGGCAACATGGCATCGATGTGGGTTCCATCAATCATACCAATGCAATCCTACACCGTAAACATTAAAGGTCACTTTATCCATAACCATACATCATCTAACGCCAAAGCCAGATATTCATTAAAAACTGACCTTGAAATACGGGAACCAATTAGGATTATTAAGTATCTCTGCCGGTGTATCATTAGCTTCTTGCTTCATGAACCTATCACGAATGGTACATACTGCATACATTACTTTGTTAAAGTAATTGCTAACCGTCGCCCCGGCCCTTATAAAATCAACTTGCATCACTCTGTTTTTTGACTTGTGCCCAACGATGTGTAGAAACATTGCCAACTGCTCCTCGATTGACACATGTTTACTGTCTTTGAGACTACCGCCTTCTCGCATTAAAGTAGCAAGATTCAGAAAAGCCCCTCTCCTCATTCTTATGTAGTGTAAACAACTACTTTCAGAACCATATAGAATTCGACGCATGTGTGATTTTCTATGTATATCACGCATAGATGAAGGCTCCCTAGGTAGCTGGGGAGCCCTATCGTCATCGTATAACTCCTGGAATACGATGGTAAACATGACAGTAGCTGCGGCCGATGCACACAATGAAAGAACCGGACTTTCACCACTTTCCTCCATCATCCCCTTAATTCAATCAGACATATTTTCCATCACACTTTGTACAATGCATATACAGTTATAATATAATAGTGCAATTTACATATAAATGCTTCATAGATAGAAAAACCAATGTACATGTGACAGCAAAAATTGTATACTAGCTACATGTAAACATAAGCCATCGACTTTATAATTTTAACGCCAACATATTCATCCTCCACCAATCATTTCCAATCCGAATGAATCCGTAATTAATTGCCCTCAGATTAAGCTATTAATTTCCTTTGGTGGTTTCTTGACATACGTCAAGCATACCCTACCAAATTACCAACTCCCGAACATCTCAAATTACGCTGCACTTCCCTCATCATTGGGCTCGTTTAAGTAGGGTTCATATATTTACAAAATATTTCCCACAGTAGCTCCCGACTTTAACAACATATAGTACTTTGGCACCAGATACTATTTCTGGTATTGTAGCAAAATGCAGCATCGATTACCGTCAAGCCAACATAATTTATTCCATCTCATCTATGAAACTTGATCAAAAATATATTTTGAATGCATTTCAAGCTTCATACATAAAAATCGTATACCGTCACATCTTTGTCATCATCAACAAACACTGATTCAATCATTACCCCCGAGCCCTCCGTAGTGCAAAATAAATTCTGTTAATTTTTAAATCCATCAATTTTCCCCCACTTTGTGTGTATCATCATTGGGCAACTAGTGCAATATAACCGACATAATTACGGATTCATTGGGATTGAAATTGCTTGGTGTACTGTAAGGCATCGTTCTTGCCTTCCCGTATGGTTTCTGGCAAATTATATTCACCACCCACAGGTTGCAAGAAATCATCAAATCCGTCTATAATCGTTCACCCAAGCATTTTCAGTTATAAAGCGAAGAAATCATCAAATAGTGCTTGTAATGAGAAGAGAGCTGTTATACCTCAGTGATCAGAGATGATCGAGGAGAAAATATGTAGCGCAGTCCCAGAAATACCTCAGATCCAGTAGCTGATCAACCCTCAAACAACCCTGCAGCACAGCCAAAGCCTCGCCTTTCGTCCAACTCCCAACCCCAAAACCCTAGATTCAGCTTTACAGAGGCAAAGAAGCAGATCTCGCAACAATGGCTTCAGATCTAGCAAGAAACCCCCAAAAAACCCATCTTTTCCTCCGTTTAGGGTTGACAAACCTCAAAAATTTCCGACCGTTGAAGGAGCCGTTGGGGTCGTGGGAGATGGAGAGGCTGCTGGGGCTGTGGAGATGGGTGATCGGAAGCACGAGGGACCCACGTAAACGAGATTCACAGCTGCAATCGCCGGAAAAACCGGAGATTTCGCTCTCCTTCTTGTTGAAGCCACGGCGACGAGATCAGCAAGGAAAGCAGCGGGCGTAGGCGAACACAAGTTGGGAAAGGTAAGGGTGAAAGTGGGCTACAGTTGCCCAAATAGTGAAAAAGCCCAACTTTCACAGCCACTTAACCCCAAACGAACAGGCCCTAATGTTACCAAAAGAACATGGTGCAGAAGCGAGATATTCGAGGTTTCCACTGTGTGTATGTAGTAAAAGTCAAGCCGTTTCTTCAAATTGTCTCTTTGAGTTCGAATTGGAGCAATGAATTTCTTCGGGAACTTGCTTGTGGGCTCAATCTGCGTGTTACTCAATTTGAGATTGACAACTTCTATGTTGTTGGTGTCTCAGGCCTAAACATCTCCATGGACATCGCTCCACACACTGGGATTAGTTTCTCAGTAAAAGAACCAGCAAAACCAAAGGGTTTAGATGGAGCTTCTGTCGATGGTTCCCTAACATGTGAAGG
Organism: Scilla litardierei; assembly: GCA_030789695.1. Lineage (NCBI taxonomy): Eukaryota > Viridiplantae > Streptophyta > Magnoliopsida > Asparagales > Asparagaceae > Scilla > Scilla litardierei. Next base: position 599,991,506 of record CM061142.1, on the reverse strand, counting down.
AGAGCCCGAATCGACAGATCCGAGGAAATGACTCGGAATCGCCATACATTGCTTCAAAGGTGGAATCGACGTGGATGTTGACTCGTTTCCATGGACGGCGTCAGATGTTTACGGGTGTTTTCAAACCGCTGAATTGTTTCCCGGAGGGTGGGAGGTCAACGCGGTCAAAAGGGACACGCGGGTCCTCTGGGATCGGTTGAGGGCACGTTCGCTCTGTAGGAGACGTGCCGATCCTCGCGTCGGCTTGCTGAAGGGCAGCCTCGGTAAAGCGACGACCTCCTGGTTGTGGAGACGAGCGAGCTCGGGGACGAGAGCGCTCGGCTTCGGCTGGGAAGATGCTGAGAGGTAGCCTCGGTGTCGCTTGATCTCCTGGACCTGAATAGACGAGAGAGCTCGTCAGGGGGGTCAGACCTTGGTTCCGACCAATTCCCCTCCGATGCCAAAGTCAGATCTGGTCTGATAGGTGCTCGGTGGGATTGGGCTTGGTTCACGGAGAGACCCAGCATCGATATTCAGGCCGAGCAATGGAGAAGAAGTATGTAAAGGTCGAAGAAGGTGTAAATGTGTGTATGAGATACCTCTGTTGTAGATCTCGGAGATCCGCCCCCTTTCAAGATGATGCATCTACCCTCTTCATATAGGTGAGTCCCCTTAGTAATGGGTCATGATGAGACATCATTGCCGTCATTGATGAGGACGTGCCAATGGGAAAACATTGACCCCCATTATTGCCATGTTTTATCTTGGGATGAATGCCATGAAGGTGGAGTTATGGCCATGGGTGGTTACCATATTTGGTGGGCCATGATGGCTGGAGTTAGGGGTGTGCATGGGTACAAGGTACCCAGATACCTGATCGGAACCTACACGAATGGGTAGGTTCTGGGTAGATAGTTATCGGTTCCGGGTAGGTTCTGGGTAGGAAAATTAGGAACCGACGAGTATCGGGTCCGGTTCCGGTTCCCGTTTATAGGGAATGGGTACCCAGAACCGGAACCGATATTTTATATATTTAATTTTTTTATATTATAATATTAATGATCAAAATATATAAGAGTGATCCACCCTGGATGTATCTAATTTGAACTTATAATATTAGGGAGTACAACTTGCATCCTGAAGTTCTGTGCAACGCGTAAATTCATCAAACAATGCATTTGAATCAAAGATCATATTGTTCTCTTATGCGTTCAAAAGAGCAGTAGAGGTAAACGTGAATTATTCTTCCATATGTCTAGCTTTATCTAGTAGAAATGACTGATCAGTATACCTTTATCACTGAAGAAAGAGAGTAGAGACAATATTTTACTTCCATATTGATCTTTAGTCATGTGTATTTGAGGTAATTGTCATGCATAGATCATTTAGAAATCATTTTCGTAATGCATCACAAATTAGATTTTTTTTACAGGGTACCCGGAACCTACCCGGAACCATAAGGACCGGGAAGGGTCCGGGTATAGGATCCAACTGGGTAGGTTCCGGGTCCAAATTTTAGGAACCGCTCCCTTACCAGGTAGGGTCCGGGTAACATAAAAAGCAGGGTACCTGGACCCGCACACCCCTAGCTGGAGTGATGGCATTGGGTGGTTGCCATATTTGACGAGTGCTTCCTCGATTTGGGCCACGATTTCCTCCACTATGGAAGTGGGCAGTCTTTTGGGCCTTCGTCTTGGGTGGAGAAGCGCGACCCACCCGTGAGATCCTTGGGCCGGAGCCCACGTCCGTAGTAGGCTGGTTGACTAGTCGTGGTTACTTGGCTCCTTCGGACCCGGTCAAAATGGTCGTATTACTTATCCTTCGTGATATGATATTCATTGACTTTGATAAACATGAGAAATTGAATTTTGACATAAATATGTTATTTTCAACTCAATGAATAATTTATGACATGTTATGCATCGCTTTCTTACATGCAAGTAAGTGTTTTAGTCCATATATTTTATGTCTGCATGCAAATTTGCATGCGCGTGCGTGCACACATATATGGGAAAAAAATGTAACTATGCACGTGCATAGATAAGTTAGCTATGCACGTGCATAAAAAACAATCTTCCCATTTATTTGATTTTAAGGGGTTTTCGCATTTTCATTCCTTAAATCTGGAATATTTTGATATCTGTACCTTAATTATTCGTATTTTGAGTTTAATCCCTCAAATCTTAAGCCGTTAACCTAAATAGTCACACATCATATATTCTGTTAAATAGTTAGATTAATTAACGATTAATTAATAATTAGTGTTAATTAACTAAGAATTAATCCCTAATGGGGGATGGAGGCTGGGGGAGGCAGAGGCGGGGGAGGGGGAGGGGGGGTGGCGGGGGAGGGGGAGGAGGAGGCTCCTCCCCATTTTGCCCCCACCTCCCTGCCATCGCTCTCCTCCTCATCCCCCTCCTACTTGCCGCCGATCTCCCCCTCTCCCTCATCCACGCTGCCGATCTCCCCCCTCATCCATGCCGCCAATCTCCCCCCTCATCCCCCTCCTACCCGCTGCCGATCTCCCCCTCCTCCTCATCCCCCTCCCTGTCGCCGATCTCCCCCTCCCTGTAACGATCCGTATTTTCCAATTCATCTATTCACGTATTTTCATTTTTTTCAAACTATTTTACAATGGTTCGTCTGGAGTTTTACGAATTCAAAAATTTCTTATAAAAATATTTTAAAGTATCAAACTAGTTATAGAGTATTTTAGTAAGTTCGGGTTTCAACAAATACCTCTAAATAATTTTGATAAAAATTCATTTTCAATTATTATGGTTTTGGCTGAATGAATTAATTTTCTATACAAACAACATCAAAACGTTTTTAAACTTCTACGGTATCATTCTATGATCATTTAGGGCTCCCCATATTAAGTTCGTAATTTTCTGAAGTCAAATCAATAGAGAACCCGCAAACCCGCTTCCTAAACGTTTTGCCCAAAACTAGTATCTCCGTAGCTCAAACCCTAAAATGGATCTCGTATTCGCGATCCTCGCGACGATACGATCCCATGGCTATGTTTTCATAATTTTTCGGAGACGTTTAGTCTCAGGGGCAAAATCGTAATTTTGTTTTTACTAATCACCATTAACTAATTATGTTTTACTATTACCTTTTAACTTTAACCTATATGATTAGCAGCTCCAATGAAAAACATGGACTCACATTTTTTATTCCCTGATCAAGATTCTTTCCCATTATCCCATTAGTACACTTAGTTAAGCTTCCCAACACCCTAATTTATTAAACTTTGACTAAATTAAATGTTAATCATATACCTAATTCCCTATTTAATCCTAACTACCTACCCAAAACTATCCCGTAAGCAGCCCATGTGTTTCATGGGTTAGCTTAAAGTCAACACTTAGTCAAAAAGCATACCAACATTAACCATTATTTAAACCCCCCTCTAATTACTCTTATCCCTCACAAAACCAAACCCAGGGTCTCTTTTTTGAACCTAACCCGTAACCTCACCCTCTCCCACTGTCAAGCTCTCTCTCTCTCTCTCTCTCTCTCTCTCTCTCTCTCTCTCTCTCTCTCTCTCACCCAGCCCAGAGACCCAAACCCAACCCCGGTCATCCTCAAGCCCAGTCGCCCCTTCCCCCGTTCGCTCGTTCGAAACCCCAAGAGCATGCCGCCCTCGTATCGCCGGCCACTGCACCGCTGCGCCGTAAGCTGCTCCGCCCCGCACCCACGCCAGAGAAGCAACCGTCGCTCCGATCTCCTTCCCTTCGTGCTCAGCTCTCTCTCTCCACGTTCGAAGGCATGCAGCACCCCCTCCCAGACCGCTGCAACGCCGCCATCCTCGACATCGTTGAACCCCCCCGCCTCTCCTCCTTCTCCTCCCCCGCTCGCTGCGACCGCCGTCAACGCCGCCTTCTCCCCCGCATGTCGACATTCGCCACCGTGCAGTAGCCCCGCCACCGCGCAAAGCCCCCCGCTACCTCCCCGAGCCTTCCTCCGCTCGTCGAAGCCCACAATCGATTGCCGCCGATGAGGCGACACCTCTCCGACCACCCCACCGCCCTCGCATCCGCACCGCCCCTCTCTGAACTCCCCAACGAGGCGACGTTGCCCCGCTGATCCGATGGTCTTTGCCGCACAATGCTCTCCCCTCCGCCGACGTCGTCAGGAGTCCGCCCACCCCATGTTCTTTGCTTCGCCCACTGCCACGACCGCCACCGGGGCCACCGCAACCCTGGCCTCCTGTCAACGCCTCTAGAGGCTCCGTCTTCATTGTAGACCATCGCCGCCTTGCTCCTTCCCCTCTCCGAGCTCTGTGCTTGCACCGCCGAACAACCCCGAGCGGCCCCCCATGCTCACGCTCTCGTCGCTCACTGGAGTCGCCGCCGCGTCGTTGACCCCCCTCGCCACCGATGTCCTCGCCACCACTGCTGAAGACGGTGACCTAGCGCCCCGACAAACCCCGACCGCTGCCGCCGCTAACCCCCTCCGCCGTCGACGTGAACGAACGAGTCTCCCATGCACGTACGAGGAACGAAGATAGGTAAAACGTGATTTTAATACGTTTTAATTAAAACGTATTTCGTATAAATACGTGTATTTGCTTATTTTAATAATTAGATAATAAGGGTTTAATAGTTTAAAATTGATAGTAAATTATATAAGCCTCAGAAAATTATAAGGCCAGCCCCAGAAAATCAGAACTGGCATTCTGGATCCAATGGCGCTAGTTTCGTCTCAATCGGACGCTTGGTTTTTCCACAATAAATTTTAAACCTAAAAGTTAAATAGGTTATTTTCGTTTAAAAATCTGTAACTTCTTATTTCAACGTAAACTGATACGTGAGAAAAATATATTTGTAGAACTCTTCAAGACGGTTGTTTTGACTGCTCACTTGAACCATTCCGATTAGTATTGCACCCAGAAGAAATTGTTGAATAAACATGTTGCCTAATTAAAATTAGTTTTTAATTGATTTTTGAGCTTCTAAAAATTATAAAAATTACCAGAAGCTTCTTAAAAATATTTCCTCTTGCAGTAAAATTATTTTTCTTTATATCTGGCCTACATAAAAATTTAAAATGTTTTTCGATACCATTTCAATCAGTTTTAAAAATCAAAACGACCACATTAATTAGATAGAAATTAGTGTAGCCATTAACGAATAATTTCTTTGTTTACAGGTACCAATCCTCGCACTCTAGCTCCAATCTCGTCTTACCAGATGATCTCAATAGCGTAAGTCACAATGAATTATAACTTTAGAAATTGAGATAGTGTACTAAATGGAAATACCGCATGCTCGAAGCATGGATCGGTGTCTTAGCGGTTGGACTTCAAAACAATACTCAGAACTGAAATTTCTGTTGAGGCTTCTGCCTTGACTTCTCAACAAGCTCTTTGGAGTGTCGTTAATGCCTTTGGAACAACGAATTGACATGTCATACTGCAACATAATGATTGAATGATATACAGTATTGACATCATATTGCTGGAACGTCCTATCGAAATTGAATGCTTATAAGTAGTTGGCACCGCACTGGGTTTTTGGGGTAACTTATATTAAAGAAAGTGCGGAAGCGACCGCGAGCCATCTACACATTGCACCGTACCGTACCGACCGTCTAAATGAAATGTACCGCCTAAAGTGATTTGAGATCCGCCCAGGTGAGCACCCCTGTGGCAGGAGATTGGCTCAATGGTTGCACATTGTACTTTCCTATAAAAGTCACGTAGTTTCTAGTTTTATTATTGCTTACTTGTCCTTTTTATTGTTTTTACATCTGCCTGGTTGTCCTACTATTGCCATCACAGTTCCTGCTGCTTAATATATTGTTGCTACTATATGCCATGCCACAGTGTTGCTCTTGTACGTCATTTTTGCACTTGCACCGTCACCTTTACTTTACTTATCGCTCTTATACACATGTCTACTCTTACTTTACTTTTTCCACTTGTATGAACATCTTTTGTTTACTATAGCCTGTTCCATACTTTGCAGTACTCTATTTCTATTGCTATAATTGTTGTGACCTATATATGGTTCCATCTTATGGCACCGGCAGACGACGACCAGATTGACGAAGTTGCCCCTGAGTTGATAGCGCTAGAGTTTGACCCTGAGACCCCAGCTTTCAGAACTATTTGCACTTATGTACTCTCTTTCTTTCATGTATCCTTATTGGAACATTTTGTACAGCATGGATTGTAATAATCGGACACTATTTGAGTATTTTTGTACATCAATGCATCGTGGATATTTTGTTTTTCCTGGTGATCTGCAGACCTGCGAAATAATCAAATAAGTAACGGGCCCCCGAGATCGGGTCTTACAGGTTTGGTGGCCCACGCTGGTCCGTGCTAACTACCTCGTGAACAATATTGCAAGATCAGGATGTACAGTATAAAATACTCAAATTGAACTCTCGAGTACTGTTGTCTCGAGTGTTTACCTGTCTTGGATATACGGGTAAAGCGTCCTTATTTCCCATATTCATTATGTATTCTTTGATTCTCATCATCTTCTTTGAACTCTTAACCCTTGTCTAGAAATTTGTGTTCTATTCTTTGGATATACCTTCCCTAGTAACCTCCTTTACTAGCAGTTAGATTGATTTTTCATAAGTTGAACCTTTCTTTCACTTCAACATCATCACCCTTCCTTTAGCTTGATGACCTTTCGATTGACCTTCTTAGAATCTTTCTATTTTTAGTTCGCTTGAACTCTAGCTACGTCTATTTTAAGGAGGGTAGAATTTGATTTTTGATCACCAGAAGTTTGAGTTTGACAACGGAAGCGAATCGAAGGACGCACAGAAGTATTGGAGAATGGTGCTAGAGAATTTGAGACGAACCAAACCGAGACGTGTAAGCTGATGCCAATATTTCTTCATCTTTCTTGAGCTCGTCGTCTTCTTCTATCTGAGCCTATTTTGACTTGAGACTAGCTATAGAAGCTATGGTGATGTCAATAAACAGCATCTCTTGTCTTCTTGATGCTCTGATATCACATTTTATTTCATGTTATTTACAACCTGATTTATTAGATCATTATCATCATTTATTTGCTTGAGCTTCTGCATAACAGAGATTATCTGTTTAAGAAATTCCGAGGACGGAATTATTTTAAGGAGGGTAGGATGTAATGATCCGTATTTTTCAATACATCTATTCACGTATTTCAGTTTTTAAAACTATTTTACAATGGTTTGTCAGGAGTTTTACGATTTCAAAAATTTCTTAGAAAAATATTTTGAAGTATCAAACTAGTTATGCAGTATTTTAGTAAGTTCGGGTTTCATCAAATACCTCTAAAATTTTTTGACAAAAATTCATTTTCAATTATTACTGTTTTGGCTAAATGAATTAATTTTATATACAAACAACATCGAAACATTTTCAAACTTCTACGGTATCATTCTATGATCATTTAGGGCTCCCCATATTAATTTGGTAATTTTTTGAAGTCAAATCAATAGAGAACCCGCAAACCTGCTTCCTAAACATTTTGGCCCAAAACTAGTATGTCCGTAGCTCAAACCCTAAAATGAATCTCGTATTCGCGATCCTCGCAACGATACGATCTCGTGGCTATGTTTTCGTAATTTTTCAGAGACGTTTAGTCTCAGGGGCAAAACCGTAATTTTGTTTTTACTACTCACCATTTACTAATTATGTTTTACTATTACCTTTTAACTTTAACATATCTGATTAGCATCCCCAATGAAAAACATACGTTTTTCATTCCCTGATCAAGATTCTTTCCCATTATCCCATTAGTCTACACTTAGTCAAGCTTCCCAACCCCCTGATTTATTACACTTTGACTAAATTAAATGTTAATCATATACCTAATTCCCTATTTAATCCTAACTACCTACCCAAAACTATCCCGTAAGCAGCCCATGTGTTTCATGGGTTAGCTTAAAATCAACACTTAGTCAAAAAGCATACCAACATTAACCATTATTTAAACCCCCCTCTAATTACTCTTCTCCCTCACAAAACCAAACCCAGGGTCTCTCTTTCGAACCCAACCCGTAACCTCACCCGCTCCCGCTTTCAAGCTCTCTCTCTCTCTCTCTCTCTCTCTCTCTCTCTCTCTCTCTCTCTCTCTCTCTCTCTCTCTCTCTCTCGTGAACCCAGCCCAAGACCCGAACCCAAGCCCCCGTCATCATTAAGCCCAGTCGCCCCTTCCCATGTTCTCTCGTTCGAAACCCCAAGAGCATGCCGCCCTCGTGTCACCGACCACTACACCGCATCGCCGTACGTTTCTCCGCCCCGCACCCACGCCAGAGAAGAGACCACAGCTCCGATCTCTTTCCCTCCGTGCTCAGCTCTCTCTCCACATTCGAAGGCACACATCACCCCCTCCCAAGCCCGCTGCGACGCCGCCGTCCTCGCCGTCATCGAACCCCCCGCCTCTCCTCCTTCTCCTCCCCCGCTCTCTGTGACCGCCGTCAATGCCGCCTTCTCCCCTGCACATCGACTATCGCCACCGTGCAGCAGCCCCGCCACCGTGCAAAAGCCCCCATCCGCCTCACCGAGCCTTCCTCCGCTCGTTGAAGCCCACAGTCAATCGCCGCCGACGAGGCGACGCCGCTCCGACCACCCCACCTCCCTCGCATCTGCACCGCCCCTCTCCAAACTCCCCAACAAGGCGACGTTGCTCCCGTTGCTCCGATGGTCTCACCGCACAACGCTCTCCCCTCTGCCGGCGTCGTCAGCAGTCCGCCCCCCATGTTCTTCGCTTTGCCCGCTGCCACGATCGCCACCGGGGCCACTGCAACCCTGGCCTCCCGGCAACACCTCCAGAGGCTCTGCCTCCGCCGTAGACCACTGCCGCCGTGGTTGTAACGACCACTTTTCATTGTACGTTTTTCGTGCACGTGCTTTTGGCCGTGCACGTGTTTGTTTAGACTTTGTTTGTTTGTGAACACTTTAGTGTGATATGCCGTTGTGAACTTCTCTGAGAGTATTAAATAGTGGCACTAATTTGGAACGACGTTTCTCGAGTCGTTTTCCCACAATTTACACTTATTCGATGAGACGTGGCGATTTTCACTTTTGACGGGAGACGTTTCTATTTTTAGTTTCGTCGTCCGACGTCAAAATTGAGATCCGTCTTCTTAGTTAGCTCACTTTCGTCATCACGATCACCCCGATATTTATTTTATAATTTTTGGAGTTTATTTGACCACTTTTATATTTTTAACAAGTTTTATATTATTTTTAATAATTAATTTTTAAATTATTTTCGGCCAAATAAAATTTATTTGAGTTTTAAACGTTTTAAAGAATTTTTGAGCCAATTTCCAACTCATTTGGACCAAGTCAAATCCTAGGGTGAGTTGGAGAAGTTGAATTTCAAATTTCAAATTATTTTAAACTTCTAATCCTATTAGATTTAGCCCTAGACCAAGTCAACCCATTTATACTATATAAGCAACCCCTAGGAAGACCTATTTTCGCAAGAAATTAGCCCTAGCCTCTTCCAAAACCCAAATTAGACGTTGCGACGATTCGTCGCAACGTTGCGACGTTCAGCCACCGCACGACCGAAGAAACGAGGCCGTTTTCCCCGCTCCGACCGATGCTTCCGCCCGCACCAAGCCCCGCCTGCACCCCGCTGCTGTAGCCGCTCCGTTCCCCGCTTCGACCGATAGGATCTCTCGGTCAGACCGAGAGACCCGCTCGACATCCCCGCATCTCCGCACCGCACCGACCCCCGCACCGTTCGCCCGCTCCGCTCCGCATCTGACCGAGCCGTTCGCCCGCACCGACCGCTCTCCGCATCGTTGCAACGTTGCGACGTTGCAACTTCCGTTCCCCAGTGTCTGACCGACGGCCCTCCCCGCAGCGACCGAGAGAACCAAGGCTGCGACCGACCCAAGCGCTGCACCAAGCCCGTTCCCCGCAGCGACCGATGGCAGCCCTCGCATTTGGCTGTGTACGACCGAGAGCAAACGTCGCAACCCCACATCCGTCGCACCACTTGCCTCCGTGGGTCCCCCAAGTTCTCCAGAGTTATTGTGGGTCCCCCAAAGGTCCCCTAGGACTACTGTGGGCCCCACCTAAGTGCGTTCTCTTTGACGACTTGCCGCGTACGACGTCGTCGCACGTCGTAGCCCGTCGTCGCACGTGCTAGCTTTGGAATCTGGAACCGTCGCCCCGGTTGAAGCTCTGAATTTTCCAGCGAGGAATATATATTGGAATCAGGACTTGGAGCGCGTTCTATTATTCCAACCCCCGGTGTCGCTACCCGACGCCGGTGTAGCTTTCGCGTCGTGTTGAGGTAACGCTTTGCACCCCTAGAACCCCCAACCCAATTGCATGCTAATCAAGACTAAAATCAGTATTTTTAAAGTATTTTAAATGTTTTAAATTCACTAATCAAGATTAATAATATGGACTTTAGGCCGGTGGACTTGTGCACGTAGGATAATTGTGATTTTTGGACTCATTGGACGGTGTGCTCAGACGTCGTACTTGCAGGCAAGTGAAACTTGCCAACTCTTGTGTAGGGCCATGTTTTTAGGCCACTTCCTTGTTCCTAGCGTAAAAGAGACTAGTCAGTGAAATGATAGCTGGCTAGACGCCTACTTGATCTAGTTCTACAACGAAACTAGATCCGTCACCTAATTGATCTAGCTTGACAACGAAGCTAGATCCACCCCTTAAACTTGTTGTTCATGCATACTAAACTGTCACGTTTATGTTCCTTACTTGTACGCTTTACTACTTGCCATGTCATGTCATCCATGCATTGAATGTCGCATTCGTAGCACACGCTACAATACTTGTACTCGTACTACTTGTCCGGCTAGGTGCACCCCTACGCCATACTTGTTTAAACACTTCCTGGCTCGTGGTCCAGAAGCGGGCCTCATGTGTTGGCTAAAAACCAATGCCCGATACACGTGGAGGGGTAGGGATAAACGGTTACTTGAGCTTAGGAGTGGCCTGATCCGCCCTCTAGCCAAAAGACGGAATCTCTGTGCACGAGGTGCTTACTTTTCTTGTCTTGTACTTGTCTTGTGAATGATTCATGCAATACTTGTCATCCATGTCATGTTTAAATGCCATGCTCGTACTTTACTTTACTTTACCTGTTGCACTCATACTTTAAACTGCCATGTCATTTCATTCATGCTAGAACTGCTAGGTTGCTTTACCTACTTTCAGTTTCCTTGCACAAGTCTCTTGTAGACTTGCTGACATGTGCCCCTTGCTCTTTTGGGTGTCACATGTTAGACCCTGAGCCAGAGACCGTTGCTGAGTACGTGGCGTTTTGCTGATGCTGAGTCTGAGTCCATGATTGCCCAGGAGGATTTTGGTGGACACCGGTGACCATTCTTTGAGTCTTTGTTGAGCTTTATTTTGTTTTAGGCCTTTTGTTAGTTATTGGTGCGTAGCACCGTCGTTTGTACTTTGTACTTTTGGTGGCCATGTTTGGGCCATTAGTCTCGTTTTCTTTTAGCCTGGTGGCTTCTTCTGTGATGTTGAAACTTATTTTATGGATATTCTGAGATTATTCTTTGGTCTCATTTCCTTATTATTATCTTGTTTCGCTCGCGTTGCAAGGACCTACAGTTTTAAACTTGATTGACGCTTATCGGACTTGCAGCTTTGTAGCTTCAAGTCTGAGCGGACCTTCTCACGCTTCGCCTCCATATTTTTGGGAAGCGGGGCGTGACAGGTTTTGTTGGTGGCCCATGCAGGTCCAGTCTTGCAATTGTGAATTAATGAAACAACGATAATAACGGAATGTCCATTAAATAAATTGCAACATCCGAGTCATAAGCCCTGAGTCTAGTCGTTTTCTTACGACACTAGGTGGTAAGAAGGCTTAATTAGACGCCTGTGATTGCTAGTTAGAGGCCTCTGATTGTTAGTTAGACTCCCTGTCAGCAATTGATTTAATCGTCGTAGGAGTGACCTTAGGGGTTCTTGTCTAACCCTGACCCTATTAGACTCCTAGAATTTCCTTCTGTCGTTCGTTTGGGTCCATCGATTTCAGATCAAGCTGAACGCATTTCATTACCGTCTAGCTCCTTAGAAAGTCTTAGTGCCTAGTTCCAAATCTTTAGTTGGTCGACCGTAGGAGTTTCCCGTAGACTCTTCTGATTCATATCCTAGGCGTATGAATGTTTTGATCTCCGACCAATTTCCTTGCCTCGATTCTCGAGATCGCCTCATGACGATCGTCGTCCATTTTCGAACCTCTCCATTACGAACCTTGAAACTCTTGAAAGTATTCTTGACCCCCTCCTTTCCGAAGTTTAACCTTGTTCCAAATCTTAATGTATATGTACTTATACTTCATCCTCCTTCGTTGATTTAAAATTTAAAAAAAAAAACTTTTGTCGGAAATTTTGAACTCTAGCTTATAATATCTTTCCAGCTTTTATCTTTCGTACTTATGTAAATGCGTTGCCCCTTCATATATTAATTTTATTCTGGACTGTACTTTTGCTTTGCCCAATTCGATTTATAAGTTTCCTTCTTATTTGTGTTATACGAATGATGCGTCGTGCTTACTTTAATATACTTTCAAGGCACATGGAATTTCAGCTTTCAGCAAGTTGGACTTTGCTCGTCGTTTTCGCTACTTCAGATTTTTGAAAAAATTACTATTTTCATAGCATCTTCCTGCTTTAGACCCTCCCTGATTTGATTTTAAAGATTTGCTATTCGATCTTGATAATTCTTATGCTAAGTTACTATTATTTTCTTTCCGCTCACCATACACGCTTTTAGAAAAATTTCTAAACCAAATTGAATTTCAATTATTTTTATATCCGTGCCAGACTTGTTGAGCTCGTATATTAAGAACCTTGCGTAAATCAGTTTTTTTTTATTTTTGACAAATCCTGATTTCTCTAAAAGAAGTTTCAATATTGATTTTCCATAGCCTAAAAGTTTTGAAAGCATTTAACATGAGTTTAAATCCTTCCGTTACTTGATTTCATTCTTTGACTTTCAAAAACTTTTGACAACATTGTATTAAACTACTAACGTATAAGATTTCTAAAACCCCGTCCTTAATATTCGTGTAAATGATTTTACTTCCTTTTACATTGATTTTATATAAACCAATAAAACATTTTCTCTTATTATGAATATTCGACTCAAACTTATTTCAACTCGCTTTATCGATCTTCAAATATTTTATACAGATGAGGAATTCCAATTTTTTTGAAGTACAACGGTTTTCAAAATCCACGTATTTTAGCTCATGCTATTTACCCTATTTTCTTTTTCCCCTCCTATATAAGCATCACTACATCTCCTTTTCCTTCTACCTAAACATCACCATCGAGTCAATGTTTTCCCTAACCAAGCTGTCTCCTTGTATTCGTCCTAGCTGAACTCGTGCCTATCGATCCTTCCCTCATCATGCCCTCGACCTCGACCTCCCTCTATTGCTTAGGCTTTAGTGTCCGTCAATGTCTGTGTCAACCCTTAATTGTTAGTAGGCCCTTGGACCTTGTGAGGTAGTCGTAGTGCACGTACCTAAGCTGTGTACGTGGGCTTGAATGAGTGTACCCCCATAGTATATTGATGATTGCCTATTGTGTGATATATATGTACTAGGAGTTATTCGTGATAGTATGAAGTTGTTGTGTGTTAGTAGTTATGGATTGTTGTGTGGATAGTTATATTATACTAGGGATGCCGGTGTGTATTAGAGTTAGCGTTGAAATATCTAAGTTGTGTATGTAGTTAGAGATACTTATAATGGTTGAAATAAATGATTGGTAAAGCTATGTGTATGTTAGTAGTGATAATAATAAGAGTACGTATGGTTAAGAGGGTAGGCCTATTATGTGATCTGTATGTTAGCACGTATGAGTGTGTGCTCGTATGTGGGTATGTATTGTGTTTAGACGTAAGTAGTTATGTTTTGTTGCCTGAGTATATAGGTGATATACATATGGAAGTAGGAGTATAATTTTGATTGGTATTGCTTGTTTTTCGGGATGTTGCATGCGTGCATACCGTGAGATATACACGACTATTGCACATCTTAATTATGTACGTATGGATGTGTTAGTATACTAATTATAGGTAGTAGGCTATGGTATGAATATATGTGTTACATGTGTGTGACTATACGATGAATACGTATGATTGTACTAGAGAGGGTATTATAAATATGTGGGTGATGGTGTCTGTAATGTTATTATTATGGTATATAATTAGATTGAACTATGTGGGTGTTATCTGACTAAATATTAAGTGTGATTGATTTATGGAATGTATATGATTGTATTGGCTAAGTGGGAGACTATCCTTATGTGAGTATCTGAACTATTGTTTTGTACTAGGTAAGTAGTAGTTATATAAGGGATGTATGTTTATATATATGATTGAAATACATGTATGCAGTTGACTGACTATAATAAGTATAAATATATGACGTACGTGAATGTATATATATACGTGTTGGTAGTGTTTATGTTTGACTACCTAGTGCGTACATGAGCACTTGTAATGACTATACCTGGTTGAATTATAATGTGACTTGATTTGGGGTAGTTATTAGAGCGACTAGATATATTAGAAAGTCCGAGGACGGACTTTATTCTAAGGTGGGGAGGATGTAACGACCACTTTTCGTTGTACGTTTTTCGTGCACGTGCTTTTGGCCGTGCACGTGTTTGTTTTAGACTTTGTTTGTTTGTGAACACTTTAGTGTGATATGCCGTTGTGAACGTCTCTGAGAGTATTAAATAGTGGCACTAATTTGGAACGACGTTTCTCGAGTCGTTTTCCCACAATTTACACTTATTCGATGAGACGTGGCGATTTTCACTTTTGACGGGAGACGTTTCTATTTTTAGTTTCGTCGTCCGACGTCAAAATTGAGATCCATCTTCTTAGTTAGCTCACTTTCGTCATCACGATCACCCCGATATTTATTTTATAATTTTTGGAGTTTATTTGACCACTTTTATATTTTTAACAAGTTTTATATTATTTTTAATAATTAATTTTTAAATTATTTTTGGCCAAATAAAATTTATTTGAGTTTTAAACGTTTTAAAGAATTTTTGAGCCAATTTCCAGCTCATTTGGACCAAGTCAAATCCTAGGGTGAGTTGGAGAAGTTGAATTTCAAATTTTAAATTATTTTAAACTTCTAATCCTATTAGATTTAGCCCTAGACCAAGTCAACCCATTTATACTATATAAGCAACCCCTAGGAAGACCTATTTTCGCAAGAAATTAGCCCTAGCCTCTTCCAAAACCCAAATTGGACGTTGCGACGATTCGTCGCAACGTTGCGACGTTCAGCCACCGCACGACCGAAGAAACGAGGCCGTTTTCCCCGCTCCGACCGATGCTTCTGCCCGCACCAAGCCCTGCCTGCACCCCGCTGCTGCAGCCGCTCCGTTCCCCGCTTCGACCGATAGGATCTCTCGGTCAGACCGAGAGACCCGCTCGACATCCCCGCATCTCCGCACCGCACCGACCCCCGCACCGTTCGCCCGCTCCGCTCCGCATCTGACTGAGCCGTTCGCCCGCACCGACCGCTCTCCGCATCGTTGCAACGTTGCGACGTTGCAACTTCCGTTCCCCAGTGTCTAACCGACGGCCCTCCCCGCAGCGACCGAGAGAACCAAGGCTGCGACCGACCCAAGCGCTGCACGAAGCCCGTTCCCTCGCAGCGACCGATGGCAGCCCCCGCATTTGGCTGTGTACGACCGAGAGCAAACGTCGCAACCCCGCATCCGTCGCACCACTTGCCTCCGTGGGCCCCCCAAGTTCTCCAGAGTTATTGTGGGTCCCCCAAAGGTCCCTAGGACTACTGTGGGCCCCACCTAGGTGCGTTCTCTTTGACGACTTGCCGCGTACGACGTCGTCGCACGTCGTAGCCCGTCGTCGCACGTGCTAGCTTTGGAATCTGGAACCGTCACCCCGGTTGAAGCTCTGAATTTTCCAGCGAGGAATATATATTGGAATCAGGACTTGGAGCGCGTTCTATTATTCCAACCCCCGGTGTCGCTACCCGACGCCGGTGTAGCTTTCGCGTCGTGTTGAGGTAACACTTTGCACCCCTAGAACCCCCAACCCAATTGCATGCTAATCAAGACTAAAATCAGTATTTTTAAAGTATTTTAAATGTTTTAAATTCACTAATCAAGATTAATAATATGGACTTTAGGCCGGTGGACTTGTGCACGTAGGATAATTGTGATTTTTGGACTCATTGGACGGTGTGCTCAGACGTCGTACTTGCAGGCAAGTGAAACTTGCCAACTCTTGTGTAGGGCCATGTTTTTAGGCCACTTCCTTGTTCCTAGCATAAAAGAGACTAGTCAGTGAAATGATAGCTGGCTAGACGCCTACTTGATCTATTTCTACAACGAAACTAGATCCGTCACCTAATTGATCTAGCTTGACAACGAAGCTAGATCCACCGCTTAAACTTGTTGTTCATGCATACTAAACTGTCACGTTTACGTTCCTTACTTGTACGCTTTACTACTTGCCATGTCATGTCATCCATGCATTGAATGTCGCATTCGTAGCACACGCTACAATACTTGTACTCGTACTACTTGTCCGGCTAGGTGCACCCCTACGCCATACTTGTTTAAACACTTCCTGGCTCGTGGTCCAGAAGCGGGCCTCATGTGTTGGCTAAAAACCAATGCCCGATACACGTGGAGGGGTAGGGATAAACGGTTACTTGAGCTTAGGAGTGGCCTGATCCACCCTCTAGCCAAAAGACGGAATCTCTGTGCACGAGGTGCTTACTTTTCTTGTCTTGTACTTGTCTTGTGAATGATTCATGCAATACTTGTCATCCATGTCATGTTTAAATGCCATGCTCGTACTTTACTTTACTTTACCTGTTGCACTCATACTTTAAACTGCCATGTCATTGCATTCATGCTAGAACTGCTAGGTTGCTTTACCTACTTTCAGTTTCCTTGCACAAGTCTCTTGTAGACTTGCTGACATGTGCCCCTTGCTCTTTTGGGTGTCACATGTTAGACCCTGAGCCAGAGACCGTTGCTGAGTACGTGGCGTTTTGCTGATGCTGAGTCTGAGTCCATGATTGCCCAGGAGGATTTTGGTGGACACCGGTGACCATTCTTTGAGTCTTTGTTGAGCTTTATTTTGTTTTAGGCCTTTTGTTAGTTATTGGTGCGTAGCACCGTCGTTTGTACTTTGTACTTTTGTTGGCCATGTTTGGGCCATTAGTCTCGTTTTCTTTTAGCCTGGTGGCTTCTTCTGTGATGTTGAAACTTATTTTATGGATATTCTAAGATTATTCTTTGGTCTCATTTCCTTATTATTATCTTGTTTCGCTCGCGTTGCAAGGACCTGCAGTTTTAAACTTGATTGACGCTTATCGGACTTGCAGCTTTGTAGCTTCAAGTCTGAGCGGACCTTCTCACGCTTCGCCTCCATATTTTTGGGAAGCGGGGCGTGACAGTGGTCCTTCCCCTCTCCGAGTTCCGCGCATGCATCACCGAACAGCCCCGAGCGACCCCCCATGCTCACGCTCTTGTCACTCACTGGAGTAGCTGCCGCGTCCCTGACACCCTCACCGCCACTGTCCTCGCCACTACCGCCGAAGACGGCGACCCAGCGCCCCGACAAACCCCGACCGCCACTGCTAACCCCCTCTGCCATCGATGTGAAAGAACGAGCCCCCCATGCACGTACGAGGAACGAAGATAGGTAAAACATGATTTTAATATGTTTTAATTAAAACGTATTTCGTATAAATACGTGTATTTGCGTATTTTAATAATTAGATAATAAGGGTTTAATAGTTTAAAATTGATAGTAAATTATATAAGCTTCAGAAAATTACCAGGCCAGCTCCAAACAATCAGAAATGGTATTCTGGATCCAATGGCGCTAGTTTCGTCTCAATCATACGCTTGGTTTTTCCACAATAAAATTTTAAGCCTAAAAGTTAAATAGGTTATTTTCGTTTAAAAATCTGTAACTTCTTATTTTCACGTAAACTGATACATGAGAAAAATATATGTTGTAGAACTCTTCAAGACAGTCTTTTTGACTGCTACACTTGAACCATTCCGATTAGTATTGCACACAGAAAAAATTGTTGAATAAACAGCTGCCTAATTAAAATTAGTTTTAAATTGATTTTTGAGCTTCTAAAAATTATAAAAATTACCAGAAGCTTCTGAAAAATATTTCCTCTTGTAGTAAAATTATTTTTCTTCATCTCTAGCTATATAAAAATTTTAAACATTTTTCGACACCGTTTCAATCAGTTTTAAAAATCAAAACGACCACATTAATTAGATAGAAATTAGTGTAGCCATTAACGAATAATTTCTTGTGTTTGCAGGTACCAATCCTCGCGCTTTAGCTCCAACCTCGTCTTACCACGACGATCTCAATAGCGTAAGTCACAATGAATTCTAACTTTAGAAATTGAGATAGTGTACTAAATGGAAATACCGCATGCTCGAAGCATGGATCGGTGTCTTAGTGGTTGGACTTCAAAACTCAGAACTAAAATTCTCTGTTGAGGCTTCTGCCTTGACTTTTCAACAAGCTCTTTGGAGTGTCGTTAATGCCTTTGGAACAACGAATTGACATGCCATACTGCAACGTAATGATTGAATGATATACAGTGTTGACATCATATTGCTGGAACGTCCTATTGAAATTGAATGCTTATAAGTAGTTGGCACCGCACTGTGTTTTTGGGGTAACTTATATTAGAGAAAGTGCGGGAGCGACAGAGAGCCATCTACACATTGCATCGTACCATATCGACCGTCTAAATGAAAAGTACCGCCTAAAGTGATTTGAGATCCGCCCGGATGAGCGCCCTCGTGGCAGGAGATGGGCCCAATGGTTGCACACTGTACTTTCCTATATAAGTCACGTAGTTTCTAGTTTTACTATTGCTTACTTGTCCTTTATATTGTTATTACATCTGTCTGGTTGTCCTACTATTGCCATCACATTTCCTGCTGGTTAAAATATTGTTGCTACCATATGCCATGCCACAATGTTACTCTTGTACGTCATTTTTGCACTTGCACCGTCACCTTTACTTTACTTATCGCTCTTAAACACATGTATGCTCTTACTTTACTCTTTGCACTTGCATGAACATCTTTTGTTTACTGTAGCATGTCCCATACTTTGCACTACTCTATTTCTATTACTAGAATTGTTGTGACTTACCTATGGTTCCATCTTATGGTACCGGCAGACGACGACCAGATTGACGAAGTTGCCCCTGAGTTGATAGCGCCAGAGTTCGACCCTGAGACTGCAGCTTTCAGAACTATTTGCACTTATGTACTTTCTTTCTTTCATGTATCTTTATTGGAACATTTTGTACAGTCTGGATTGTAATAATTGGACATTATTTGAGTATTTTTGTACATCTTTGCATCATGGCTATTTTGTTTTCCCTGGTAATATGTAGACCTGCGAAATAATCAAATAAGTAACGGGCCCCTGAGAGCGGGTCGTTACAGGTTTGGTGGCCCACGCAGGTCCGCGCTAACTACCTCGTGAACAATATAGCAAGATCAGGATGTACAGTATAAAATACTCAAATTGAACTCTCGAGTACTCGTTGTCTCGAGTGTTCATCCGTATTGG
The DNA here is from genome assembly GCA_030789695.1 of Scilla litardierei. NCBI lineage: Eukaryota > Viridiplantae > Streptophyta > Magnoliopsida > Asparagales > Asparagaceae > Scilla > Scilla litardierei. The sequence goes on along the minus strand of CM061142.1, from coordinate 599,971,933 downwards.
ATATACGGGTAAAGCGTCCTTATTTCCCATATTCATTAGGTATTCTTTGATTCTCATCATCTTCTTTGAACTCTTAACCCTTGTCTAGAAATTCGTGTTCCATTCTTTGGATATACCTTCCCTAGTAACCTCCTTTGCTAGAAGTTAGATTGATTTTTTCATAAGTTGAACCTTTCTTTCACTTCAACGTCATCACCCTTCCTTTAGCTTGATGACCTTTCGATTGACCTTCTTAGAATCATTCTATTTTTAGTTCGCTTGAACTCTAGCTAAGTCTATTTTAAGGAGGGTAGAATTTGATTTTTGATCACCAGAAGTTTGAGTTTGACAACGGAAGCGAATCGAAGGACGCACAGAAGTATTGGAGGATGGTGCTAGAGAATTTGAGACGAACCAAACCGAGACGTGTAAGCTGAAGCCAATATTTCTTCATTTTTCTTGAGCTCGTCGTCGTCTTCTATCTGAGCCTATTTTGAGTTGAGACTAGCTATAGAAGCTTTGGGAAGATATGTGTACTCCGAAAGAGGAAGGTGGAGTAGGGTTGTGATTTCTCTCTGACCTTAATTATGCTGCTGGAGTGAGATTGACATGAAGAATGTTATCTACAGATGGGCTTTGGGCAAATTATATGGGGAAGAATAACGGGACACTACACGCTTCTTTGCGGCAAAATGAAAAACAACACAATTCGGTTATTGGAAGTTCATGTTGCACTGCAGACGATTCTCCAAACTACTGATTAAAAGACAAGTATGGGATGGCTCTACTACCCTGTTTTGGTATGATAACTGGTTGTCTATTGGACCCCTTTGTGATTCATATGGTATGCCTTTGGGAGCTCACAATAAAAAGGTATCGGACTACTGAACATTAGCTGGATGGACGGATTGCTCGGACATCATTTTGGTTCGACCGCTTAAACAACAACTTTCCCTAGTTAATGGCCCGGATGCATGGCAACGGGCGCCCATCACTGATTTCAAATTTGTTGAAGCCTGGGATGGAACGAGGAAAAGGGGAATGAATTTTTCCTACACAAAAATAGTTTGGTTTAAGAATAATGTCACGCCCCGCTTCCCAAAACTACGGAGGCGAAGCGTGACTAAGGCCCGCTTGGGCCGGAGCTGTGAGGCTCGGACCCAATTAGCGTCTGTGAGGTACTCCAAGACAATAAAACAGGTCCCTGCAGAAAAGTACAGAACAACAAAAGTTTGAAAAAGGAAATGCATTCATTTTATTCCAACAGATATCTAGAAAGTACGGAGAGTCTAAACAAATTCCCAACACGGCTACAAACAGCTGAAAGTAAACTAATGGTGCAAGCACCCAACCTAGACGGAAAAGTAAACGGTGCTACGCACCCAACTAGAAAGCATTAACTCTCTGAATCAGTAACATGAGGAACCTCTAGCTCTGGTCCTCCTCAGGCACGTACTCCGGGTCGACACCCTCTGGCTCCACGTACTCAGGTACGTCCGGCTCGTCCATGTACACTGGCTCAACACTTGACGTACATCACCCAAGAGAAAAGGAACTGTACGTCAGGTAAAATCTACAAGAAAGAGTTAGACTCTACTGCAAGTGTAATGTAATTAAGAGCAACATTTTACTTGTTGATTACCATGCAGGAGTTATGACATTGCAGAAAATAAAACGGTGCTGGAAAGTAAACGAGACCGACAGTAGCCTTAGCGTGTGCTACCAGCTACGATACTAAGCTAGACGGGATAGGACAACCAAGATAAGACGTGTGTGTGTGACACCAAAGAGAGCTCGTGCCAGCATCGTAGAGAGTGGCTAAACTCCCTATCTGGTGGTCACTAACCCAACCCCACCCCAAGTTCTCAAGACAAGACAAGACTGGACTGTACGAGTACCGCTCACTCCATTGGTGAGTGCCGCTCCCCACAGTCAGCTGGGGCGCTCACTCTCTTGGTGAGACGTCGAGACTTCCCGCAAGGTATACACGAAAAGGAACACCCACTCCCTCGGTGGGCTCCCCAAAATTCCCCACGGTCTGCCGGGACGCTCACTCCCTTGGTGAGACGCCGAGACACCCGTAAGGTATACCACAAGAACTAAGAGACAAGACTTGACCAGTTATGAATGTTCTGTTGTTCTGTTGTTGTTCTAGGGGGTCCACATGCACGCACACACAGAATAGCCCTAAGGTGTCAGTTGTTATTGTTTTGTACTTAGACTTCGTCGTCAAGTCTAAGCTGTCACGGGGTCCCGGGCGCTATCATTTTGCGTCCGGTTCTCTTTTTCAACAATTCAGAATTCTAAGAAAGAAGTGGCATAGCCGTGGCCGTAACTACACAAGTGGGGACACTTGCCTGCGATGGCGAGTGCGTCATCTGAATGGAGCATCTAGTCGAAGAGGTACGTCAGCGAGGGTCCGTCCATCCGGAGCGTCTCGTCGTGGTCCGAGTGTCAGGTAGGGTTCGCTGAAATGAATTTAGGGGGCGGCATCAGGTCACGTTTTAGCAATCCTATTAGGTGCATCTCCAGGTTAAGCGTAACTATCCTATCGGTTCCCAGATGCGGAGTTCAATTGTCAGATTCTACTCTACAGTTCTCTACGTCGACATCTACCCTATGTGCACAGTCAAAAGTCCGGTCGACGATCTAGATTAGCACAACATTTTAAAGGAGCAAAAAAGTAAATTTAATGATATTAAATTGCTGATTTTTAGTTAGGGTTCAGATGGCGTATTGTTTTGGGTTGCTACGAGTATAGGGACTAACCTAAATGATGGTCACACATGGAACAGCTGCGGTGTGGAAATGGCACGGCCTCGTCGGCGCACGTCGGGAGCGTCACAGCACGGCGCGAGAAGGCACATCGACGTTGATATCTGGAAACAGCAGTAATGGGTCACCGCGGCAGCGATACATCGTGCAAAGAGACATGAGACGACGACACGTGGCTGTCGGTGAGCAAAGGAGGACATCCGAGCGAAAATATGGTCGATGTCGGTGGAGCTTCTCACTGGCGGCCGTGCAGAGCTTCGGGATGGCGGTGCAGAGGGTGGAGACGTCGGGGATAGCGGCACGTCGCGATTGCAGCCTACTGTGGTGAGACTGGGCACTCACGAGAGGGAGAAAGGGGTGAGAGAGAGAACCAGCGGTAGGGAGGGGGATGTCTCGATTGAGAGTTGCCGAAAAGACCGGGGGATTTCTCTTGGGGTTCTCGTGTAGGCTTAGGGCGCAGGAGAGAGAGGAATAGGCCTGAGTGTAGGGGTTTAGCTTAGGTTTCTATTTAACAGGGGAGGGTGTACGAAAGAAGGCCTGGGGTTCCTATTGTTTCTGTTGAGAGGAGATAGAGGCTGCTCCTAGGGATAATAATATAGAAGGGGGGAGAGAGAAATCGTGGGAAGAGCCCACGCTTTGTGTGGGCTGTTGGGATTTGATAATGGGTGGTTTAGAATCAGTTAAGATTTGTTTAGCTCATTAATAAGTTAGGAAAGAAACAGATTTAGATTTCCTTTGATTTAAAGGATTAGATTAATAAAACTATCAGTTTTAGTTTCAAAATATTAACTTGTTAATGAATTAGTCCAAAAAATTAATATTAGGATTTTTTTAATAAAAAAAGGTGCAGCCTTAAGAAATTCAAATTTTTATATAAAGAAAAAATATATTTAATAACTTTGTAATGAGTTAAGCAGATCGGTCCGTTGGCGTCCAAAAATTTCAAAGAAAATACCGGAGCGCTCGCGCTTCCGAGAGGGTCGTGAATATGGGGTTCAGTCGCACGTTTGAGCTACAGAAAGCAATAATAAAAATCATATACTGAAAACACACACGAAACACAGCTACACGCTAAAATACATATGGTTGGAAAGTGACCGTTACATCCTACCCACCTTACAGAAAATTTTGCCCTCGGAATTTCTAACACCTACTGATCATGAAACAAAAACGGATAGCGCTCTCTCATCTCATCTTCGCGCTCCCAAGTGGACTCTCCAGGTGATCCGTGACGCCGCATCACTCTCACCAAGTCGACTATCTTGTTCCTCAACTGCTTCTGTCGACGGTCCAAAATCTGCACTGGCTGCTGGTCATATGTCAGGTCCGGACGGACCGTGATCTCTAAGAAATCAACAGTGTGCGATGGATCACTGACGTACCGACGTAGCTAAGATACGTGGAATACGTCGTGAACTCCCTCCAAAGATGGTGGTAGAGCAAGGCGATAGGCTACTGCTTCCACACGCTCGAGTACATCGAACGGTCGAATCTAACTTGGACTCAGCTTTCCCTTCTTTCCGAAACAAATGACTCCGCGTTCGGAGAAATCTTCAGGAAGACGTGATCTCCAGGCTAAAACTCCAAAGGTCTCCTCTTGGCATCTGCCCAATGCTTGAAGCGGTCCTGCGCAATCCTGAGCTTCTCCATGATGTCTCTCACAACATCCACAGCTTCCACTATCATCTCTGGACCCAACAGCTCCCGATCTCCTATGTCATCCCAGCTCAGTGGCGATCGACATTTCCTCCCATATAAGGCAGCAAACAGCGCCATGCCAATGCTCGCCTGATAGCTGTTGTTATATGAAAACTCCACCAAGTGAAGATGATCCTCCATGAACCCTTCAAATCGAGCGTACAAGCTCGCAGCTTATCCTCCAGGATCTGAATAGACCTCTCGGACTGGCCACCAGTCTGCGGGTGGTACGCAGTGCTGAAGCTCAGACTCGTACCCAAATTCTCCTGTAGACTTCTCCAGAACTGAGATGTGAACCTCGAGTCTCTGTCAGACACGATGCTCATCGGGACTCCATGTAAGCGTACAATCTCCTACACGTACACGGTCTACATCACGACTAACTCAAGAGGAACTATAAAGAGAAGTAAAAATAAAATTTACCTCTAGATATTTCCTCGCCAAGACTTCCATGGACTGTCCCACTCAGAAAGGAATGAACAAACTTGGTCAATCGGTCAATGATCACCCAGACTGCGTCGTTCTGCTTCGGGCTCCGAGGTAAACCAGTCACGAAATCCATCGTGATATGTTGCCACTTCCACTTCGGAATAGGAAGAGGTTGTAGCAACCCAGCTGTACGATGGTGCTCAGCCTTCACCTGCTGGCATAACAAACACTTGGCAATGCTCCGTGCCACACTACTCTTCATGCCAATCCACCAGTAATTCAGACGGAGGTCCTTATACATCTTGGTGCCTCCAGGATGTATAGAATATGGCGAGCTATGAGCCTCGCTCAACAGCTCCTCTCGAATATCACCTGCAGGTACGCAGAGCCTACTATCGTACCTTAGCAAACCATCCTCATGAATCACGAACTCTGTCCGAAGTCCCGCTTCAACCTACCTCCTGATCCTCTGCAGCTTCGGATCTCCTACATGTGCTGCCTTGATACGATCCACGATCGTGGACTGAATCTACAAATTCATGAATGAAAGAACCACACCAGGTAGGATGAGCTCAATATCCATCTCCTTCAGCTCTTGTTGTATCCTCCAGTCGGCAATATGCATCATCACGGTGGGGAGTCTACTCAAAGCATCTGGCACTACATTCACTTTCCCCCAGTGATACTGCAGATCTATCTCGTAGTCTGCCATAAGCTCCAACCTGTTGGATCCTGTGGATGGCAAACAACACTAGAAGGGGGGGGGTTGAATAGTGTTGTATAAAGATAAAACTTTTTCGTTCTTTAATCAATCAACACAAAACAAAACCTTCCAATGTTGCCTAAGAAACCAAGTAGAGCGATCTACGCTTGGTTCTTAATCAACAATATAATTTAAAGTGCACATCGAAAATTCACAGCAGGTAGTCGACTCCTTATGAGCAGTAGTCGACTCCCAGAGTATATGTTAGAGCAAATAAAATTACAGATGTAAATCTCAGCGTATAGAAATAGGATTGATATTTGCTGAAGATAGAATAAATGCAAGGATAATCAAACACAGAAAATGCAAGCGCAAAGACAAGGATTTTTATCCTGGTTCCCCACAACCCTGGGTACGTCCAGTCCCCGACCAATCCGGTACGAGATTTCCACTATCTGCCTTGGCAAATACAAGCACCTAACTTCACTCGTTAGGATTTCCAACGACCTAGCCTTGACCAGGATTTCCGAACACAACGCCTAGACTTGTCTAGGGTTATACCCTTGCCTCACAAACCGAGGACTTTCCAACTGGCAACAACTAGACTTGTCTAGTGTTCCAACAAATAACACAATAAGAGATTTGTTCAATACTCTTCAATAAATGAAAGAGATTGAAAATACACCCGATTCTATAGCCAATCAAAAGATAGACAATTGTGTAGTGGCTTAATAGAATGATAGTCTAGATCACACAAAGATACGAGATAAGTTCTTTGTGATCTAGAGCTTTTTCAAAAAATCCTTCAAATAGAATTAAAGAGAAGTAATAGAGAGGATTTTGAAAAACAACTTAGCCAATAAAATAATAGTATGATCTTCAAAAGAATTGGAAAATATTGCAAGATCAAACAAAACTGAAATTAAAATTGGCTAGAGAAAAGAAATTTAGAGAGCTTTGATTTACGAAGAGCTTTTACGAATTTTGATTTTTCAATCTTGTTTTTCACAAAAGATTTAAGCTCTATTTATAGGGAAAAACTGAGATTTGAATTTCAAATTTGGTTTGACTTTTGTCCCAAAAATTTCGGAGTAAATTGCTCAAAAGATTTTAAAATTCAAATTCAAAACGTCTGAAAATTTCCAGCAGGTAGTCGACTCCCTATATAGGTAGTCGACTCCCAGAGGAGTCTAGGAAATTTTCATCTCTGAGAAGTAGTCGACTCCCTACTTTTGGTAGTCGACTCCCAGAGGAGTTTTTCCTGTTGTTCTAGTCAAAAGTGTAGTTAACTCCAGGGTGCGTGGAGTTTCACTACGAGAATTGAAGTGACTAGAAAAGCTCTTTAAAAACCATTTTTGAAGATAGTTAAAAACATTTGTTTTGAAATCATTTGTGTGTGTGTTGTCTATTTGATATGGCTTTGACAAATATCCTAAAAGACACGACACACTCACACTAGACTTTGAACATGTCTTCGGCAGTTTAGTCAACTTGATGAAGTGAGGATGAGCTTCTCTTTGAGCTTCTTGCTTTGTTTGAGCTTGACCTTCATCACTTGAGTTTAGCCATGTTCGTCTTTGTCGTGGAGCGTTGATGCGTGCTTCTTGGAGTATTAGTAGAGCTTCACGAAATCTGTATACTTAAAGTGTAGTGTAGTTAGTATACTAAGCATTCATTTGGTGTGCTCATCATCAAAATTACTTAGGGGTGGAATTCAATTTCCATCACTCTCCCCCTTTTTGATGATGACACCCAAATGCAAAATTTGAAGAAATACATGAATATGAATAATATTTTCAAGTATACTTACTCCCCCTGCTTTGATGCGGTTCTCCCCCTGCATCGAAGCTATTTCACATATTCACATTTTTTGCATTATATAATTTTTCTCCCCTTGTCATCAACAAAAAAAATAGAGCAGTAATTTCTACAATTCAATAAAAATAAATTCCATATGCCTGCAATGGAGATGTTAGTTCATAGAACAACTAAGTTTAACATAGCATATAGCTTCATAGAAGCTAGCATCACACAATAAGAGTTATTACAAACCATAGTTTAAGAGAACATTGTTTTTGAAAAGAGAACCATTGTTTTGAAAATAGAAGTGCATGAAACTAAGGGTGACCGCTGTTCTTTTTCAGTTCCTTGATCTCTTCAAGGATCATAACAAGCGTCTCCTCAGTCATCTTCTTGCTTTGCACTACGATTTCCTTGAGGTCATCCACCTTTTGATTGAGATTTTCAAATCCTTTCTCCTGTGAGATCTTCAATTTTCCAATCCTTTTCAGGATCATCTCCTGAAGTTCAAGGATGTATGCAGGAACTTCTTCTTCTTCCTCGCCGCTTCCTTTTTCTTCTTCTTCACTTTCTTCATCAGAATCTGAAATTACAACCTTCTTACCTCGCCTTGAGGATGATGATCCTCCTTCGGTAGCGATTTGCTCTTCAGGGACGTTCTCATCAAGGTCATGATGGAGATTCATTCTCCCAAGAGCATGAACATCAAAGACACGAGCAGGTTCTAGAATGGTTGTTTCATGATCCAAAGGCACGTTAAAGCTAATGAATAGAATGGTCAGATAGTGCCCATGAGAAAGTGTGGAGGAAGGTCTGTCAGATGAAGCTGAAAGTAGGATGGAATCCATGATGACTTTAGCCCAATTCACACGAATGTTACCAAGAATGGCATAGATGCATTTAGCTTGTTTTTCAGAAAGGATAGCATGACTTCCAGATTTTTGAGTAATGTTATACGACAGAATATTAGCTAAGATTCTCGCCGGATAGCGAAGATGGCTACAAGGAAGTTTGGTCTGAAAGTGTTTACCAGGCAGATACATTCTCTCTAGGATATTCTCGTCAGTCATCTCAATTTTCTCGAGGATCATACCGGAGTATGGGATTCCTAGGGCTTCACTTAGGGATTTTACAGTTATTGCAAGTTTGGTATCGAGAACTTTAGTAATGAAACGACTTTTTTACGAGATCATAATCCATGTTTGCATAAAAGAGATGAATAAGCCTAGGATAACACATATACACATTTTCTGAGGAGAACAAATTTGCTAAGTTCTGGAAATCTAGCAGACTGTCAATACCGTAATTGATAACATCATTGAGTTTGACAAATCTTTCATGCAAGATAGGTTTCTTAGACACTTTAACAAAATGTTCATAGGTAGTTGATTTGAAGAGATAGGGTAGAATGATTTCTTTTTCAGAATCAACATTAGCAGTAGCAATCTTTCTCTTCTTAGGAAAAGCTCCTTTGAAAGGCATCTAGATAGAGTAAAACAACAAAAAAAATATATTTTACACTACTAGATAACCAAGAGAAATGAAATAACAAAGTTCATGAAAGTAAAAAAAAATTTTACCTTGGGTAAATTTGAAGGAAGATGAAAAAGAAATTACTCCAAAAAGTCCAAGCCTCAAGATGAAAACCCAAGAGAGGAGAGGGGAAAAGAAGGTAGTCGGCTACCTCTAGGGTTTTCTTGGGGTTTTGATTGAAGAGATGAAGAGATGAGGAGAAATAGGAGCCATTAGATCTAGATTTGGGTGGCTAGGATGGGTTTTAGACTTTAGTGGGTAAGTTGTCTTAACGGATCTTGACCCAACCACTCAAATAGAACCCAATAGAAGTTAGTCAAAAAAGAGGCAACCCAGAATTTTACGCACTGGTAGTCGACTCCCTCCTGTAGGTAGTCGACTCCCTACTGGGTTGAGTCGTTTTCTCATCCCGGAAAAAGTTTGGTCCAGGTTGAACGAGCTCTTTTAACAAAAAAAAAATATTTTAAGCAATAAAACACAATCATGCATACAAAATTAATCTTATTTCAACTCATTTAAATAATTATAAAATAAATAAAAGCATTTGTTCCGATTCAGCCGTTTGACTTCCTGAATTTTCTTCATTGTCTTCCTCCTTTTTAGAGCACCTGAAAGATAAGCGTTTTATGGTACTCTTTTGATTTTGAGTCCGAGGAGTTAGTCTTTAGGAAACCAAACCCAATACGTGGCAAATTCTAAGGCTCTATCGGGTGGCAAACCTGAGATATCCTCCGGAAAGACGTCGTTGAAGTCTTTGACGACTGCTGGCCGGCTGATCTCCATCTGCATATCTGCAACAATCGGCGCCTCTGGCTTGGCCCGAAATCTGATGGGCCCAAGCGACTCATCTCTGCTACGAAATTCAAACTCTGGGTGGCCTGGAATCCTGAACACCACCTTCTGCTGTGGCATTCGATCGAAGCATGAAAGTCTCCCAGCCAATCGATGCCAAGAACGACATCGAAATGCGACAGATCATGGACAATGAAATCTGCAAACAGTTCGTGTCCACTGACCACCAACGGGATCGATCGACAACCCAGATTCACTGTCACCACTCCGTTCCCTGTGGTGATGTCCCAACACTTAGGAATTGTATGGGTGGGAATGGAATGCCGTGTTACGAATCTCCGGGATATGATGCACATAGATGCACCGAGTCGAACAAGGTCAAGGCCGGGTGAGATGACACTAGAATGGTGCCTAAGATATAAAGGAACTAAGGTCAAACAAAACTACTCTAACTAACAAGGCAACAAACAATGCTAAACAATAAGATCCAAACTATGAAATAAAAGACTAGGTCTGAAGAAATACATGTAATAAATCCATCCAAGTCTTCAGCCTCAACGGTTGTCATGGTGTAAGCCGGCCTCTGAGGTTGCGCTGCCTGTCGAAACATTTGCCTTTGTGGTGCCAAGGGCGGTCCATGGATAGCAGCTCCTCTCTGAACTGGGCCAGGCGCTCGACTCTGAAGCGGGACCGGCACTCTGTCTGCTGTACGAAGAAGGCTCGGACAGTCTTTGGCAACATGTGAGGCATCCCCACATGCCAGATACAAAAACATCATCTTCCTACAATTGCTCTTGATATGCCCCGACTTACAATAGATGTGGCACGAGCCCTTGCTCTGACTCTGCCCTGGTGCTCTAGGCCTCTTGAAAGGCACCGTCTGAACTGGTCTCATAACTGGCCTAGCAGGTGGCCGGTACTACTCCATTGGGACGCTTTCCTCCACCAGCTGGAGGGTCAGGTAGACGCAATATGCTCTCATGATTCCTGGCGGCATTCGGCACAGCTCCCATGGTCGAAAAGTCTGCCGAGGACATGGAAGCCTGAATCTTCGGACGCAGATCAGCTTGGTTCTCTTCCTTCTTCACCATATGAGAGGCAAAACGACTGAGCATCTCGAACTCTGCCTCGTACTCATCAACCGTCATGTCCCCCTGCTTCAAATTCACAAATCGGCTCAAAAGCTCCCTCTTTGCAGCCTTGGGGAAATACTTCTCTCTGGACATGGACTTGAAAGTCTTCCACTCCACTGGCTTCTGCAGACGCCTCTCCTCAATGCGCCACCAGTTCCTAGCATTCTCAGCCAGCTGCATCTTTGCTATCTCAACTCTGGTATCCTCAGGGATCTTCGCAGCTACCAGCTTTTCTTCTGTGCTCTAGATCCACTCATCAGCACCTAAGGGTCCTTCCTTCCCAGAAAATGTCTTCAGCTGAAGCTCATTGAACTGCTTTACTCCAGGAGCAGCTCTAGGGGCAGGCGGAGGAGGAGGCGGTGGTGCAGCTGGAGGAGCCTGGGCATCATGGTGGGACTGCTGAACCAATTGATGCTGCACGTCTAGCATCTCTCTCATCACGCCCAGAAACTGGCGGAATTCACCGCCCTGGTCTTTCGAAACTCCATCACCTGAGCTCCCGGATCGGGTGTTACGTCGCCCTACCATCATATTGACAAGAAAGACACAATTTAGACTCGCACATAAAACTAGATAATAAAAAAATGAATGCTAATACTTTTATCGTTCCGAACTCGCAGAAAGGGGACCTGCATGGGCCACCACTAAAACCTGTCATGCCCCGCTTCCCAAAACTACGGAGGCAAAGCGTGACTAAAGCCCGCTTGGGCCGGAGCTGTGAGGCTCGGACCCAATAAGCGTCTGTGAGGTACTCCAAGACAATAAAACAGGTCCATGCAGAAAAGTACAGAACAAAAAAAGTTCGAAAAAGGAAATGCATTCATTTTATTCCAACAGATATCCAAAAAGTATGGAGAATCTAAACAAATGCCCAATACGGCTACAAACAGCTGAAAGTAAACTAATGGTGCAAGCACCCAACCTAGACGGAAAAGTAAATAGTGCTACGCACCCAACTAGAAAGCATTAACTCTCTGAATCAGCAACGTGAGGAACCTCTAGCTCTGGTCCTCCTTAGGCACGTACTCCGGGTCGACACCCTCTGGCTCCATGTACTCAGGTACGTCCGGCTTGTCCATGTACTCCGGCTCAACACCTGACGTACAGCACCCAAGAGAAAAGGAATTGTACGTCAGGTAAAGTCTACAAGAAAGAGTTAGACTCTATTGCAAGTGTAATGTAATTAAGAGCAACATTTTACTGGTTGATTACAATGCAGGGGGTTTGACATGGCAGAAAGTAAAACGGTGCTGGAAAGTAAACGTGACCGACAGTAGCCTTAGCGTGTGCTACCGGCTACGGGACTAAGCTAGACGGGCAGGACAACCAAGACAAGATGTGTGTGTGACACCAAAGAGAGCTCACGCCTACAGTGTAGAGAGTGGCCAAACTCCCTATCTGGTGGCCGCTAACCCAACCCCATCCCAAGTGCTCAAGACAAGATAAGACTGGACTGTACGAGTACCTCTCACTCCATTGTGCGTGCCTCTCCCCACGGTCAGCCGGGGCGCTCACTCCCTTGGTGAGACGCCGAGACTTCCCGTAAGGTAAACATGAAAAGGAACACCCACTCCCTTGGTGGGCTCCCCAAAATTCCCCACGGTCTGTCGGGACGCTCACTCCCTTGGTGAGACGCCGAGACACCCGTAAGATATACCACAAGAACTAAGAGACAAGACTTGACCAGTTATGAATGTTCTGTTGTTCAATTGTTGTTCTAGGGGGTCCACACGCACGCACACACAGAAAAGCCCTAAGGTGTCAGTTGTTGTTGTTTTGTGCTTAGACTTTGTCGTTAAGTCTAAGCTGTCAGGGGTTCCCAGACGCTATCATTTCGCGTCCGGTTCTCTTTTTCAACAGTTCACAATTCTAAGAAAGAAGTGGCCTAGACATGGTCGTAACTACGCAAGTGGGGACACTTGCCTGCGGTGGCGAGTGCGTCGTCTGTCTGGAGCGTCTCGTCGAAGTGGTGCGTCAGCGAGGGTCCGTCCGTTGGAGCGTCTCGTCGTGGTCCGAGTGTCGGGTAGGGTTCGTTGAAATGAATTTAGGTGGCGGCATCAGGTCACGTTTTAGCAATCCTATTAGGTGCATCTCTAGGTTAAGCGTGACTATCCTATCGGTTCCCAGATGCGGTGTTCAATTGTCAGATTCTACTCTACAGTTCTCTACGTCGACATCTACCCTATGTGCACAGTCAAAAGTCCAGTCGACGATCTAGATTACCACAACATTTTAAAGGAGCACAAAAGTAAATTTAATGATATTAAGTTGTTGATTTTTAGTTAGGGTTCAGATGGCGTATTGTTTTGGGTTGCTACGAGTATAGGGACTAACCTGAATGATGGTCAAACATGGAACGACTGCGGTGTGGAAACGGCACGGCCTCGTCGGGGCAAATCGGGAGCGTTGCGACACGACGCGAGAAGGCACAACGACGTCGAGGTCTGGAAATAGCGATAATGGGTCGTCGCGGCAGCGATACGGTGTGCGGAGAGACATGAAACGACGTCATGTGGCTGTCGGTGTGCAAAGGAGGACAGCCGAGCGAAAAGATGGTCGCTGCCGGTGGAGCTCCTCGCTGGTGGCCGTGCAGAGCGTCGGGACGTCGGTGCAGAGGGTGAAGACGTCGGGGACAGCGGCACGGCGCGGTTACGGCCTACTGTGGCGAGATTGGCACTCGCGAGAGGGATGAAGGGGTGAGAGAGAGAACCGGCAGTAGGGAGGGGGATGTGTCGAGTGAGAGTTGCCAAAAAAGACTGGGGATTGCTCCTGGGGTTCTCGTGTAGGCTTAGGGCACAGGAGAGAGAGGAATAGGCCTGAGTGTAGGGGATTAGCTTAGGTTTCTATTTAACAGGGGAGGGTGTACGAAAGAAGGCCTGGGGTTCCTATTGTTTCTGTTGAGAGGAGAATGAGGCTGCTCCTTGGGATAATAATATAGAAGGGGGAGAGAGAAATCGTGGGAAGAGCCCACACGTTGTGTGGGCTGTTGGGATTTGATAATGGGTGGTTTAGAATCAGTTAAGATTTGTTTAGCTCATTAATAGGTAGGAAAGAAACAGATTTAGATTTCCTTTGATTTAAAGGATTAGATTAATAAAACTATCAGTTTTAGTTTCAAAATATTAACTTGTTAATGAATTAGTCAAAAAAATTAATGTTAGGATTTTTTTAATAAAAAAAACGTGCAGCCTTAAGAAATTCAAATTTTTATATAACGAAAAAATATATTTAATAACTTTGTAATGAGTTAAGCAGATCGGTCCGTTGGCATCCAAAAATTTAAAGAAAATACCGGGGCGCTCGCGCTTCCGAGAGGGTCGTGAATACGGGGTTCGGTCGTGCATTTGAGCTACAGAAAGCAATAATAAAAATCAAATACTGAAAACGCACACGAAACACAGCTACACGCTAAAATACATATGGTCGGAACGTGACCGTTACAAATAATATACCGAAAATGTCTATTACGCCGTTGAGAGCACTACACGGGAAGCTTCTAACTAGAGACTTATTGGAAAATGGGGGATTACCACTGATGCAAGGTGTGTATTGTGTGAGGCATGAGATAAGGAAACTATTAATCACCTATATTTTGAATGTGATTATACAAACTATAGGAGTCTACTCAAATTGGGTGTATCAGACCCTATTGACCCACTTCTGGCTAAGGTTGGAGATTACTACCTGTTGCATTTTGCTAAAAATGATACTTTAAGCATGTTTGCAAAGACGGTCCTTGCAGCTATAATCTGGCATGTCTGGAGGGAAAGAAATATGAGGATTTTTAGGGCAAAAAAAGGCAAAAGACTGTTCTCTTTGAAGAAATAGCTACAGAAATCAGAATCATCCTCAGGGATCAAGACCCCAATGCACCTGGTTCCAAGCAAGCTATGGAAAGGTGGGAATTTCAAGATGCGGGATATGATTACTTCTAGCAGCAGGATTTGCACAGTTTGATAGAGAAGGTGGGAGTGTTAGTGGAGGGTGACGTAGTTTGTGCCCTCTCTCCTCCCTGGCATCACCTACATTTGATTAGCTATTGTTGTATCTTAAGTATCATTTGAGCCTCCGTTCATCGATTTCAAAAACGTTGCGCAAAACTGTCCAAAATTCTGGATAGTTTTACGTAAAATTTTTGAAATCGATGAACGGAGGCTCAAACGGTGTTGGATTGACTTGAAATTTTGTGGGGAGCTACATAACAAGTATATCTACCTAATGCAAAAAAATTCAAAAAAAAAATACTTACAAACCCCGAACAGCGGGGTGTGCGCAGGTATTACTGCCTGAGGTCATCCTCAGGCACATTTTCCTATATATTTATTGACGCCCCCTAGTTTTGTGGCATAGGAGTGCAATATGAGATTGGGGGGCGTGAGATTTAAATATTTATAACCACAAGTGCACGGTGTTGTTGCATGGCTTGGAGGTCGAACACAGGGAGGCGTGGTTGTGCTTGTGTCAGAAAGGACCGAATTCACCCTATGGGTGAGCTAGCCCGAATCGATGGATGGGTTATCACGGTATGAAAAAAACGGGGTTGAACAATATAAAGGGAAACCCGGGACTTCGGTTTCCACCCTATCATGTGATTCTCGCTAATACGACTGGCAGATAGGACAACGATCGGGATTAGGGTTTAGTGGTGAGACGTTGCCTTTAAGAGTGATACCAGCGTCCCATGGGCCCGATATTCCGGTCGGTGCCCAGGATGATACACCGGACTACCCGGGTTCGGTCAGTGGAGCACTAAGCTCGCAACAATAACTACCAACATCTCGTCCTGCCGCTCCCGTGCGCTAGGATTCGATGTCTACGCTAAGGGCGTGAGCTATGGCTAGGGAGTCAACCGTCAAGTTTATTCCCCCTTGGCCCAACGGTCAAAGGCGGTCTTTTTCCCGCCGATGACAATGAAACACCCAGCGTAACCAATAGATTCCTAATCCCTATCGATTTCCTAGTCATATGGACGCATTAGGGAGAACCCACGAAGGGGTTTCCACCAAAATCCCAGATTTGGGAACTACTCACACATTTTGGGTAAAAAACAATCTAAATGAAAATCGACCGTTGAAGACATAATCCGACGATTCAAAAGTAGTAAAAGCAATGCAAATAACACTATATTAAAGTTTGGTAAAGATCAGACAACTTACAAATATCAAATAAATTCCAGCCGTCACAAAACGAAGAGAAAACAAAAAAATACAACAGCCCAAAAAACACACATGTTTCTGAAAACCTAGGGATAATATATATGGAAAACGACGTCACCCGATCGGGTGAAAAATCAACCGATCGGGTGACCTGCTGTGAACTTTGGCAGCGATTTTCAGAAACATCACCCGGTCACTCGACACGATCGGTTGGCGGAAGCTTCTGGTCGTTTGGATCTTGAGCTCATCAGTTGAACCGATCGGTTGATATATCAACCGATCGGTTGGAAACGTCGCCCAAATAAACAGAAACTTCAGACGTTTTCGCACGGTCAGCTGGCGGTCGGGTGAGCTCTCTGGGTCGTGTCTTTGGGGAATCGGCTACAGATGAACCGATCGGGTGAAGGTCACCCGATCGGTTGGAATTCAGCTTCAATTTCCAGAGAAGACAGTCGGGCTGAACCGGTCTCCGACCCAGTCGGTTGACACTTGCGTTACTTCAGCTGCTGTCCGGGTCGTGCATGCGTGCATCACCCGATCAGTTGGCTCTATCCAACCGACCGGGTGGGGCTGAAAGATGGTGATCTTGGTCGTTTGACCCCCTGAATCACGCGTGACTCCTCCTGTTGCTCCGGGGACATGTGATATCTTCGTTATGTGTCCCCTATGCTGGTAAACTCCTGTAAACATGCAAAAAACACGGAGAAGTGAAAGAAAAAAAGAAAATACGAGAAAACAGATACGAGACGGCGGAAAATAACGGAAAAACACAAAAGAAGACGTGCGTGAATATATGAAATATAAACGCACGTCAAAATCCCCCAAGCTGAACCTTTCCTCGTCCTCGAGGAAGACGAGTGAGAGTAGGAGCTCGAAGGGAGAAAATAGAGAGGAAGAGAGGAGATAGAGAACTCTAAATCCTAAATCGCCCGTCAGGGCCAACAAAATCAAAAACGACACACCAAGCAAGCAAACGCCAAATCACAATACTAAACCAGAGGAAACGAGTCCAGACAAGTGCCGTGGGCCCACGCGGTGAAGCACGAGTGAGTGTGGTCGTGTGCTAGCATACGGTGTCACTATCTACATTGTGCTATAAGCTCCATATACACAAACCCAAGAAAAGACCCAAATATCGATTCGATTTGAAATAAGCAGTGAATATTTAGCTCAAGCATGCATGAGAGGAAAGTGAGAATCGAAACGTATCATGTGTCAGTGACTCCACAGCTTGGGACTTGGACATCACCACACTATGGCCTAGATAATAGCTAGAAATTCCCTATTCCAACTGTTTTTCGAAAGCGATGGGGGTTGAGATGACGTGGAGTAGAACACTCGGTGCAAATTCTCGCCTTCCCTTTATTCTCGGTAGGTAGGAAAATATTCGCTCATATTTTTTGGTTTTGGATATATGTATTTTTTTTGGATTTTTGGCTATACATATATCTTTTTTTTATTTTTTTCTTTCTTTTATCTTTTCTCTTTTTTGGGTTTTTCTTTTCTCTTTTTTCTTGAATTTTGGATTTTGGGGTATATACACGTGTGTACTCTCCCAAGTGGGGGAACGGTACTCGACGAGGGGATTTGCACCAAGTAAAATAAAAAAGAAATCGGATTCTAAACACTTGGGCAAAGGAGATTTTTCGTTAATCAGAGCGTAGGCCAAAATGGGTTATCCTAGTCCTAATTGTGGAATCCCGACACATGCGAAATGAAGCATACGATATACATATATTCATGCATACAGAAGCAGATAAGAGAGGCAAATACCACATATTCAAATCGAAGCATGATAATCTAGGGGTTATTCCTGGATAGGTATATAAAACACAATTACAAAGTAGAAGCGCACCGCAAGCTAGACATGACACACGACTCACACAAAAGCAAAATGGACCCACGATGCATGAAATGCAGGAGGACCTAGCTTCCTAGGGTTAGTGAACGTGATTATCGAAGCCATGCTAGGGGTGTGTGTGTGTGATTTTTGTGGCAATTCATCATAGGGTTCATCTCCAGGAGAAAGAGATAAAAAGAAGAAAAGAAAAAATAAAAACATGATGAAAACGACTCAAAAACGAAGAGAAAGACGCAAATGACGCACGAAGTGCGACTCCCCCAAGCTGAAACTTGCATTGCCCTCAATGCAGTAAGAGTAAATAGGGGAGGGCAATGAAAATGGGGGGGGGGGGAATACGCACCGACCCAAAAAGAAATGAAAAACAAGAAAAATACACATACGAAAAAGGAAAAAAATAAAGAAAATCACACAACATGACAAATAAAAACAAACACACATAGAAAACATCACACGACAGCACACAGAAAATTGACTTCCCCAAGCTAGACGTGACAAAGCTAGCGATATGACAAGGTCATGAAAATGCAGAGATATGCAAGGGGGAGGTCAATCGGAGTCGCTTTCGGTAGAATGGTAAGGAGATGGCGAGGAGGGTGGTGAATAATGGTAGAAGGAATCCTCTGAGGATGAAGGAGAGGGTGTGTGAATAGGAGAGGGAGGAGCAACAGGCTGGGCCACTGGAGGATCAAGATTTATCGGTGGATCGTGGTGGATAATGGTGGCGCTGGGTGAACCGACACACGGGTGCCAATCGGGAGGATCCAGGGGAGGAAAGTGAACAAGTGAGGCATACCAAGGATCCGGGTAGAACTCCCAGGGTAGATGTGTAATGCGTAAGGGGAAGCGCTCCGAAGATGAGGGCGGGAGGATGGCAAAAGGAGTGTAGGCAGGACTATAGAGGTAGGATGCACGATCCTCACCAAAAGGAGTAAGCATACCGATAGCGATCAAGTAGTCGCGATCGATAAGGCTACGTCACGGTACAATAGGGAGGTCGGTCGGCATCCTCAAGACACAACTGACAATAAGAGTAACTATCCCCCCACAGCAGATAAAGCCAGAAGCTGCGCGACTAATGAATAAGATCTCATGGATGATCCAATGAGCGGTGTTTATGGGTAAAGGGATATTGCCATGAATCCTGTCATGGGACATGGCGTAAAGAAAGAGGAGCTCATCCCTAGACACTGTGTATACATCAACGCGAGCGAAAATGGTGTTGGCAAGGAAGCAATGGGCGAAACGGTAGCAAGGGTGTATGATGTAGGAGGCGAGGGCTCCGCTAGAAAGGTGGTATATCGGGTGAACCGTTGCCAAACGCCATCAGCCCGAAAGTAAGAAAAGATGTCAGATCGATCATGAGTAGAGCATTCAACATGACGATCGGGGTTAGGGAAGTTCAGAATATTGTTAAGCTCGTCGAAACTCATTTTAAAATCGCCATTGAAGGCACGGAAGGTGAAACCAAATTCTGACACCTCGAGAGAGCTGAGGAACTCAAGTGTGAGGTTCCTGTGTGTATGCGCATGGGTACATAGATGTAGTATCATGTCAAAACAACGACATTAGGATCGAATAATAACATAGAATTACGCTTGCGTATGCGGCACCGTAGTCTCTGAACTTCACCCTCGGATTCGCCACAACGGTCGGTACTTCGTCACGGAGGATCGAAGCAGAGTTTCACCACCTAAATCTCTATTTAGAAGAGGATTTTAATGGAAGGGAGGAGAAGAACTAAGTTGCCTTATGCAAACTTATGGCATGGAAAGTGTAGTATGAATGCCTTACCCTTGGGTCCTATTTATAGGCTTTAGGGGTAGTTATTGTAGGAAATAACTAAATATAAGCTTATTAGCCTATATTAGCACATTCATTTATCCTCTTCTTCATTCACTTATCAAGTGCCTTTATGCACTTATAAAGTGACTTTTTCCACTTATCGAGTGGCTTTTTCCACTTATCGAGTGGTCCTTTTCACACGAGAAAAGGTTCCCTTCGTGCACGCTTTCGTGCACGCGACATCTGAGGTCCGTATACCCTCATACATCCCCTCATGGGTGTATTCATGTCGTCCATATCCAACATCTCCCACTCACACTTGAGGGGATTGTAAGGAAACGTCTTTCCTTTAACTCTTCTGTTTATCATACCGAGAAATAGGCTGTGTGACCGTCATGCGCATAGAGTCCGCTGTTGTGCTCTTGTTAGAGATACACAACACTCTTCGAGGTGCAAAGTTGAGTAGATCAACGCATGCTTTATCCTAGATTATTTCTTCACATTTCTTATACTTTATATTCAACAATTGAATCCCATCTGGATTACAATTGGCTGGCCAGCTTTGAATATCTAAAGTCCAAATGTGAATATGAAATCAATCTTCCTCTTCTTGCGATCCTTTCAATCTTGACTTGACTTGTTTTTCTAACATGCCCCGCCGGACTGATTGATCATAGTCCATAAGCAACATGCTAAGATAGCAATTACCCAGTCAAATCTAAAGGAACCAATCAGAGTCCATAAGGGTAATGAGTTAAGACCCATGTGGTCTTTGGGTCTCACATAATAGTAAACACAATTACTATTCTAACCCAATGGTCAAAATGCATACGTAGTATGAATACGTATTACAACATCACTCCTTTCCCAGGGAGCGTATGTCTTAATGATGTTGTAAGGATGATAACCAGACACCACAATGTCTGACTTTGAGTCCCTTTTATTACTCAAATAATCTTCTGGACCCACATCCCGCATAAGACAGATAGGATTTCAAAAATCCTCTTAGATCTTTTGAAAGCATCCATATGATGCAGATCTTTCATACGACCATTTTGTTTAAGTCATGACTCTAAATCGTCCGTCTGACGATTTTGACTTTAAACAGGTCTCATCTTTATTTTATCCGTCTGATAGAATAAAGGCGGTTGCTCATGTGAGAGAGCCAACCTTAATCTGTCCGACATACTAGAAAGTATAGCTGAGATTTCAAAAAATGTACACAAACATTTCTTAAAAAAATTCATATGCAATGTTGAAAAGAACTTATTCTTTTATTAAATTTGATCATTTACAGACATGGGAATTTACATTGGTACAACTCAGCTCTTACGCAATCCTTGAGATGATAAGTGTTTGTAAAACACATCTCTGGGGATCGCCTTCGTAAGCGGATCCGCTATCATCTCATGCGTAGATATGTACCTTATGTCTACCTTCTTGGTCTTATCATAGTCTTTTGCAAATTTGTAGCGGATATCTATGTGTTTGGTCTTACAATGGAATTTAGGATCTTTGACATAGGCTATAGATGCTTGACTGTCGCTGTGTATTGGTACAGCACCTGAGTCATTGGCATCAATTAGCATGTCTAAGAATTTCCTAAGCCAAACAGCCTCTTGGACTGCCATGCTAAATGCTACAAACTCGACTTCCATAGTTGAAAGTGCGATGCAGGATTGTTTCTTGCTACTCCAGGATATTGCACCAGATCCGAGTAGAAAAACATATCCTGAGGTCGATCGTTGCTCATCGAGATCACCCGCCCAATCAGCATCAGTGTAGCCTTCGAGCCTCAAGGCATCTCCTTGATAGCATAAAGCATAGTCTGCAGTTCCTTTAAGATACCACATTATCCTCTTAACCGCTTTCCAGTGTACTTGCCCTGGGTTGGATTGGTAACGACTTACCATTCCAACGGCAAAACAGATGTCCGGTCTTGTACACATCATAGCGTACATAAGACTACCAACTGCACTGGAATATGGAAATTTTTCCATAATTTCCTTTTCCTTTTGGTTCTTTGGACATGATTTCAGACATAAATTGTCGCATTTGCTTATAGGAGTATCAATGGACTTGCAGTCCTGCATATTAAAACGTTCTAGAACCTTCTTTATATAAGTCTTTTGTGAAAGAGAAAGAAGTTTCTTCGAACGATTCCTTGAAATCTTAACTCCAAGGATATATGCGGCTTCTCCCATGTCTTTCATCTCAAAAACTGATGAAAGCCAAGCCTTGATATCCATCACAAAGCCTTTGTCATTTCCGGCTATTAAAATGTCATCTACATATAGAGACATAATAACGTACTTGCTCTTAATCCTCTTGATATATACACAGTTATCTTCATCAAGCATGGAAAAACCATTTGATAAGACAACCTCTTGAAATCATATATACCATTGCCTCGAGGATTGTTTAAGACCATATATGGACTTACGAAGTTTACAAACCTTATGTTCGTTTCCTTCTTTTACAAACCCTGTTGATTGTTCCATATAGATCTCCTCATCCAATTCTCCATTGAGAAATGCAGTCTTTTCATCCATCTGATGTAATTCGAGGTCTAAGCAAGCTACCATAGCCAGAATCAGGCGAATCGAGGTAAAACGAACAACAGGTGAGAAGGTCTCTTCGTAGTCTATCCCTTCCTGTTGCGTAAAACCTTTCACGACAAGGCGAGCTTTATATCTGTCTATAGAGCCATCAGCCTTATGCTTGATCTTGAGAACCCATTTGTTCCCAATAGCTCTACGTCCTCTGGGTAAGTCAACTAAGTCCCAGACTTGGTTAACTTTCATGGATTCCAACTCTTCCTTCATCGCTTCCATCCATTTGTCTTTCGCAGGGCATGATACGGCCTGTTTGAAAGTAGCAGGCTCGTCATCATCCTGTAGTAAAGTCATAAAGGTTTGCGGAAATTCATCCTCAAATCTTAGAGGAGCCAACCTTGTACGATTACTACGTCGTATTTGAGATTCTTCAAGTCCTTGTTGACTCGAATTTAGATCAATTCTAACATCACTCCCACTTGGAATGTCATTAGAAATGCTCCCACCTGGATCATTATTCCCGTATGGAATAGGATTTGCGTCATTCGTATCATCCATTGGTGAAGTTTGAAACGTATTTTCGTCTTCACCAAGAATTCTCCCACTCGAATGAGGTAATCCTTCTTGATCATTAATCTCAAATAGAGATAAGTCCTGACTTATCTCGCCCTGTCTTGGAAACTCGTTTTCCAAGAAAGTGACATCCCTCGACTCAAATTCAATTAGACCTCCATTGTCTTCCTGACTAATGAAAACATAACCTTTGGAGTTTTCTGCGTATCGTATAAAGATACATTTCCTACCCCGTGGCCCAAGTTTACCATACTTATGGGAGGAAATATGTGCGTAAGATGCACATCCCCAAGGTTTTAAAATGTTTAAGTCAGGAGACCTTTGGTTCCACAACTCATAAGGAGTGGAGCTAACTGATTTCGAGGGTACGCGGTTTAAAATGAAAGTGGTCGTCTATAATGCATCACCCCAAAAGGTGATTGGCAAGGTAGCTTGCGCCATCATTGAACGGACCATTTCCATTAAAGTCCTTTCTCCTTTCTGCAACACCATTTTGTTGAGGAGTATAAGGCATAGTTATCTGATGTACTATGCCCTTTTCATCACAAAGTTCCTTAAAACTTGTTGATTGATATTCACCGCCCCTATCGGTTCGTAAGACCTTAATCTTGCGATCTAATTGATTCTCCACTAAACTCATATAGTTTTTAAAGCAGGTTAATGCTTCACTTTTGTGGGATATCAAATAGATATGTCCGAATCGGGTGAAATCATCGATAAAAGTGATGAAATAGGACTTCCCGCGTCTTGTCTTGCCATTCATCGGACCACATATGTCCGAATGGATGAGCTGTAATGGAACCTCGGCCCTTGTGCCGGTTCCAAATGGCTTGCGACAAGATTTCCCTACAAGGCAATGTTCGCAGGTCGATATTTCAACCTTTGAAACATTGGATAGAAGGCCACGTTTGGCACGTCTATCCATTCGTGTTGGTCCAATGTGACCAAGCCTTGCATGCCAACAAATTATATCAGACTCATAAGTCGAAGAATTTGTAACAAGGAAATTTTCATTACAAAATGAAGATTCATACATTGTATTTAATATAATAAATCCTTTGAATACATACCCTGTACCAATTAAGGAATTATTACAAAGCAAGTCCACTTTACAATCATGAAAAAAAAACCAGCTATAACCAAGACCCATTAACACGACCACAGATATAATATTCCTTCAAATATCTGGAGCGAAGAGGACATCATGTAGTAAGATAGTGCGGCCGTTGTCCAAGACTAGCTTGCAAGTCCCAACGCCTTTCACTTCAACACGTGTGTTGTTTCCTACATAGATCCACTTTGTTCCTTGGGGTATCCGGTGATACTCCACGAAGGACCGTCTGTCCCTTGCTATGTGGTCGGTGGCACCTGAATCAATTATCCAAAATTGATTAGATTCCACAAGAAATATTGAACTAGAAACACATATGTAACTATCATTACAAGTTACCTTGTCACCTTCATCCGTACAAGAACGGGCGTAGTGACCTAACTTGTTGCACTTGAAGCACTTGATCCTCTTCAAGTCTTTCTTCTTGTGCCATTTCTTGTGCCCACCCTTATGTTTGGGTTTCTTGGTAGACTCAGGTTGCTTAGTACGTTCATTATTAGACTTCGAACGATCTTTCTGTTTCTTTCCCCCGTGTGAGGAACTAGCAACCATGTGCACTTCTGCACTTGGCTTGGCAGCCGCAAGCCGCTCTTCCTCTAACTCGAGGTGCTTGAAAACATCGCTGAAGGTCTTGATTCTCTCATTATGAGTGAGATGCATCTTCATTTGGTCCCACCCATTTGGTAGGGAACATATGACGGCTTGGATTTGTTGCTCATCTATGAGCACATGACCTGCATCCTTTAACTCTGAGATTAGATTCGCCATATGTCGCAGATGTTTCCCTATGGAATGATCTGGACGTTTCTTGTATGAATCAAATCTTATAGTTAAAGAACGAAGTTTGGACACCGACGTGCCACCAAACTTCTCCTCAAGCTTGGACCATATGTCCATGGCTAAGTCATGCTCTCGGAAGATGCGCATTATGTCATCGGCCATACTGCTCAATAACGTAATGCGAGCTATCTTGTTCTTCCGAGACCAAGCATCAAAAGCTTCCTTGTCTCGTCTGTGTTGGGCCGTAGTGCCCAACTCGGGTTTAATCATTACGTTCTTTAGAGTTTCGAGCACTTCTTGCTCCTCTAGAACGTATTGTATCTTGATGGACCATAGTTTGTAATTATCGCCGTTGAGTTTTTCACCTCTGTTTAACTCAGCGACGATATTCTTTGAAGCGGAAGACATTTTACTTTTAAAATGCTGCAAAAGACACAAAACCGAAGGTTTGATCAAAAAACATTGCATTAAAAATTATTTAAAATATAATTCCCACTTGAAATGATAATAGAATATCCCATTTGGATAGTTCTAATTTCAACTCCCACTTGGAATGATATTTATAATTTGATAAGTTACTTTCGAAAAATATTGAAGATGTTGCTCTAGGATCGGAAAGGTCTCTACGATTCCAATCACCATCTAGAACAATCCTTCAATATTTCCCCCTCACTTATCAAATGATAGTACTCTTATAGTACTTCGCAGCGGAAAAGCGTTTTTGAAAACGTATTTTTCAAAAGAAAAAACGATATTTCAACTCAGTACCCTTATGATACTGGCAAAATATACGGCAATCCCTGGCCATTGCCGGGGTTGAACCGTTGCCGTGCCAAGGCCGGATCCCCCCTGAGGGGATTTTTCTGCAAGCCACCGTCGCCGGCTCCCGTATGGATCCAAGCGCTCCCCCTTATAGGAGAATTTTGTCGCAGAGTACTGCTGTCGGACCCGTAGGGGTTGTTCATGCAAGCCACCGCCATGCAAGTTTCTCCCTTTCAGTCACGTAAGCCCCCCCATCAAAAATATTTGGTCAACCGGGGCTCGGCACTGGCCGATGCCGGCCAATGCAGGCCAAAAGTCCCTCACTGGTCGGCCAGGGCCTCTGCCCTGGCCGAGGCCGGCCCTGGCCTGAGGCCAGGGCGCCGGCCCTGGCCTGAGGCCAGGGCGCCGGCCCTGGCCTCTGCCAGGGCCGACAGGGCCCTGGCCCCTGGCCAGGGCCGGCCAGGGTGCCGGCCCTGGCCCCTGCCAGGGCCAACCAGGGCGCCGGCCCTGGCCCCTGCCAGGGCCAGCCAGGCCTGCCCCTGGCTCTGGCCGAGGCCGGCCAGGGCCTCCTGGCCCTGGCCTGGCCTCGGCTAGGCCTGGCCCTTGCCATGGCCAGGGCCCCCTGGCCCTGGCCTTGGCCGGCCATGGCCCATATGGCCATGGCCGGCCACCCCCTTGCATGGGGTTGGCCGCACACCCCCGCCGGAGGGGTGGCCATGGTTGTTATTGGCCGTAGCCAACCCCCTCCGCATGGGAAGGGGGGATGCATTGCCTCCATGCACCAAAATTGTCATCTTTTCCGTTGAGAATAACCACCATCGTCTTCTCTGATGAAGCACCC
This sequence comes from Scilla litardierei, assembly GCA_030789695.1. Lineage (NCBI taxonomy): Eukaryota > Viridiplantae > Streptophyta > Magnoliopsida > Asparagales > Asparagaceae > Scilla > Scilla litardierei. The sequence goes on along the minus strand of CM061142.1, from coordinate 599,945,667 downwards.
GTTCGTCGAGAAAGTAGTTATTCTCTAATGGCCGTGTGCCAAAATGAAAAATAACATACTCTAAAGTTCGTAAACTACACGCTCCACATGAAGAGAGCACACATTCTCAATTAAATGGGGACTCAACATCCATGAAGAGTGCGAGCTTGGCGATATGAACGGTCGGTTCTTCCCTTCACGGAGAGTTCCTGCCATATCCGTAATGACAGAAGACCCTAACGTGAAAAGAACAACCGCTGCGTTCTCTCCGTCACAAAGCATTCCTACCATATCCATAATGGTAGGATACCCATTCGTGAAAAAGACAACGCCTCGTTCATCGGTTCGACGGGGCGACGGTTTGACCGGGGCGATCCCGTATGGCTCTGATACCAATGTAGGATCCTGTCAAAACAACGACATTAGGATCGAATAATAACATAGACTTACGCTTGCGTATGCGGCACCATAGTCTCTGAACTTCACCCTCGGATTCGCCACAACGGTCGGTACTTCGTCACGGAGGATCGAAGCAGAGTTTCACCGCCTAAATCTCTATTTAGAAGAGGATTTTAATGGAAGGGAGGAGAAGAACTAAGGTGCCTTATGCAAACTTATGGCATGGAAAGTGTAGTATGAATGCCTTACCCTTGGGTCCTATTTATAGGCTTTAGGGGTAGTTATTGTAGGAAATAACTAAATATAAGCTTATTAGCCTATATTAGCACATTCATTTATCCTCTTCTTCATTCACTTATCAAGTGTCTTTATGCACTTATAAAGTGACTTTTTCCACTTATCGAGTGGCTTTTTCCACTTATCGAGTGGTCCTTTTCACACGAGAAAAGGTTCCCTTCGTGCACGCTTTCGTGCACGCGACATCTGAGGTCCGTATACCCTCATACATCCCCGCATGGGTGTATTCATGTCGTCCATATCCAACAATAGAAGGTAATCGCAACCTATGAAGCAAAAAAGTGCACAGACGCCCCTAAAAAGTCCAAGAGATTGTAGGGTGGGGGAGTCGGCGAAAAGAGTAGGTCGCATTGGGCGATGAAGAAGGGTTTGTAAACGATCGGATTGCTCTTCAGAAGAAGGATTGATGCCAAGGAAGGAAGGGGAAAAAGGGTCGTATAGGGATGTCTGCGTGACGATGAGGCTATCTCCTTTCCCTTCCCGGACATGGTGACGGTGAGGGAAAGAATGATAAATTGGGATATGGCGTCTATGAAGATGATGAAGCAGACGAAGTGTGCAAACACAAATTCAAGACATAGCATATAATGAAAGAAATGTGAAGAGTGGAAAGAGGTTACCCATCAACGTTGTAAGATCAAGCACCCGAAATACCCCCACACAGTATAAGGAAGGATTTGGGAAGCCGACGCTCGCTGATCCGACAAGAATTGAAATTTTCGAAAATTTTGGGGCTAGGGTTAGGGTTTGGACGTTTGGTGAGTGAATGTTGTTGATGGGAAGGGTGTTGATGGTGGGGGAGTATGGGAATGAGTGAGGATGAGGACTTAGGGGTAGTGGGGTAGATGGAGGAAATCGATTCGGCAGATGGAGGAGGAGAGAATGCGCGAACAGGGGTTTGGGGGTCGGGTGGACGAAGTCGTGCGAACGGGAATTTATATAGGGGCGAAAACGAACCGATCGGGTGGGGGTTCACCCAATCGGTTGGGTAAGCTTAGAAAATTTTCCGTCGGCCAACAGCTACAGGTGAACCGATCGGTTGATGTAATCCCCAAATTTCCTGAGAATTCAGCCCTTCTCATACGGTCAGCCACCCGGTCTCAGCTTGCTTCACCCGACTGGTTCGCTGGGGAACAGATACTGGCCATTGTCTGATACGTCTCACCCGATCGGTTGAATGGTCACCCGATCGGGTGAGGGCTTGTTTCCTGCAAAAATCCACAAATGGCCTAAGTCTCTCGACGGAAGTTCCTGTGGCTGGATTTATTTATTAAAATAAGGAAAATAAAGCTAAAAATAATCCAAAAAACACAGGTGAGAGTTCAGAACATGGGTTGCCTCCCATGAAGCGCTTTTGCTTAACGTCGTTTGCTCGACGCCTCTTTTGATGGTCAATTAGGATCTGGAGGGTTTGAAGATGAGTTCTCGGTCGTTGCGACCCCAGCCGGAGAGGATGCTGGTTCTCCTACCACATAGTGCTTTAGGCACTGCCCGTTGACCTTGAATGGCTCATCTCTTCCCATTATCTCGATAGCCCCGTGCGGGAAACCTTGGTGACGTGGAAGGGTCCCGACCATCTCGACTTGAGCTTTCCAGGAAAAAGCTTCAGCCTCGAGTTGAATAGGAGAACTAAGTCTCCTTCCTTGAACTCCCTCTTCAGGATGCGCTTATCGTTCCACCGCTTCAGCTTCTCCTTGTAGATCCGGGCATTTTCATAAGCATTGAGCCGGATCTCGTCGAGCTCGTTAAGCTGTTGCTGTCGATGGCCTCCAACCCCCTTGGCATCAAAGTTTAGGTTCTTGATCCCCAAAACGCCTTGTGTTCCAATTCCACGGGTAAATGGCATGCCTTCCCGTAGACAAGTCGGTAGGGGGTCGTGCCGATCGGAGTTTTAAATGCCGTCCTGTAAGCCCAGAGAGCGTCAGAAAGTTTCGATGACCAATCCTTCCTAGAGTTGGCCACCGTCTTTTCCAGTATGCTCTTGATCTCTCGATTAGAAACTTCCACTTGGCCGCTAGTCTACGGGTGGTAGGCATGCCCTATTCGGTGTTGCACCCCGTACTTCTTCAAGAGAGTTTTGAATTTCTCCTCTATGAAGTGGCTCCCTCCGTCGCTGATCAAAACTCGAGTCACACCAAATCGTGGGAAGATGTTGTTTTTGAAAAACTTGGCAACCGCCCGAGAATCATTAATAGGACTGGCAATGGCCTCTACCCACTTTGAAATGTAGTCCATGGCTACCAAGATATACTGATTCTCAGAGGACGAGGGGAACGGTCCCATAAAGTCGACTCCCCACACATCGAAGATCTCTACCTCTAAAATGTAGTGCTGAGGCATCTCGTTCCTCTTGGAGATGTTCCCTGTCCTTGGCATTTGTCGCAAGCCTGGACATATGCGTGGGTGTCCTTAAAGAGGGTCGGCCAATAGAACCCACTCTGGAGAATTTTTGTCGTCGTCTTATAGGCGCTCGCATGTCCTCCACACTGCTGATCATGGAAATGGAAGATTATGGAGGTCGCCTCAGTTTCGGGAATGCACCTTCGTATCACCCCGTCATTACAGGTCTTGTACAAATGGGGGTTGTCCCAATAAAATTTACGGACCTCATGAAAGAATTTCTTCCTTAGCTGGTAGCTCACGTTGTGGGGGACGATGACGCAAGTCAGATAATTTGCGATGTTGGCGTACCAAGGAGTCCAAGCGGAAGAGATGTAGAAGAGATGCTCTTCAGGGAGCGAGTCGTCAACTGGAGTAGCATTCAAATCGAGAGTAGGCAATCTGGACAAGTGATCGGCAACAACGTTCTCCGCCCCCTTCTCGTCCTTGATCTCTAGGTCGAATTCCTGGAGGAGAAGAATCCATCTAATGAGCCGCGGCTTAGCCTCCTTCTTGCTTAATAGGTATTTGAGAGCCGTGTGATCCGTGTGCACGATCACCTTGGCACCAACGAGATACTGCCAGAACTTGTCCATGGCATAGATGACCGCTAGCAGTTCTTTCTCCGTGGTTGTATAATTTCTTTGGGCAATGTCAAGTGTCTTGCTCGTATAGTATATAACATGTAGATTTTTATCCTTCCTCTGCCCCAAGACGGCCCCAACTGCATAATCGCTAGCATCGCATATTAATTCAAATGGTAGACTCCAGTCTGGTGGCTGAATCACGGGTGCGGAAATCAAGGCTTGCTTCAGCAGGCGGAACGCTTCCTTGCACTCGTCGTTGAAGATGCAAGGTATGTCCTTCACAAGGAGTTGAGTCAATAGCCTGGAAATCTTGGAGAAGTCCTTTATGAAGCGGCGGTAGAATCCCGCGTGCCCTAAAAAACCACGGATCCCTAGAAGATTGAGTGGAGGCGGAAGCTTTTCAATCGCTTCTACTTTTGCCTTGTCTACTTCGATCCCCCTCGAAGATACGACGTGTCCCAGTACAACTCCTGCTTGGACCATGAAATGGAATTTTTCCCAGTTCAGAACCAGGCCCTTATCTTGACAGCTCTCCAGGACCTTAGTTAGATTGTGGAGGTTGTAATGCCCTACGTAGCTACTGCACAAGTACTAGAGGGGTGGTGAATAGTACTTTAAAAGAAGATAATTCCTAATTATCTTGCAAACTCAACCAACAATACGGAAATGTAAATATTGACAACAAAGAAATGCAATCGTAAACAGACAATTTAACGGGTTCGGATCCACCCAAGTCTCCCCGACTTGTTCCCAGTGATCCTACGTCCCAACCACCCGGATCTCCTCCGGATACTTGAGTTAGAAACTTCTAACTCAAATTTGCACTATGAAATACTTATAGAAACCTCTACAAGATCAAATCATACACAAATGAAATTGTGACTCCCACAAACCGGGATCACAAATAAACTCTCACAACCGAGAGTAAAACTTGCAATATTCAAAGTAAATTGAAATATAAAATGCTTACCACAAAAACCTATGCCTTGAGTAAAACTTACGATTTAGGGCAAAGAGGATTTTGGGGAAGATGAAGGCACCAAACCCTAGCTCCAAGATATTGACCAGCAATGGAGGCCTAGGTGGATGTTGGTGACCTTGGATCAAGCTCTTGGCTTGGAAGGCTCACAATCAATGAATCTCTCTTTTGAAATAAGAGTGAGGGAGAGATTCAAGTGAGAAATGAAAGAGCTTTGAATGAGAATTAATTTCTTCTCTTTGATATCTAAACTTCAATAAATATCAGCCTTGAGAGCTATGAAAGCAGCCCTTCAAGTATATATAGGATAGAGAAAAGAGAGAGCAAAATTCGTGGCATTTAATGCTCCAACGGCTCTATTCAGAAGCAAACTAGTCGGTCAAAGAAGGACCACTGACCGACTAGATTCACATCTAGTCGGTCGGTGAAACAACATGAACCGACTAAGAGGTGAACAGCCAAAAGAAGAAGTTCAGGGAATGATGAACTAGTCGGTCCAAGAAGACTTGCCAACCGACTAGTTTCACAACTAGTCGGTCGGTGAGTGTTCTTTGACCGACTAACAGAGGAAATAGAATAAGCTGAATTCAAATACAGCTAGTCGGTTTAAGAACAACTTTCAACCGACTAGTTTCTCAACTAGTCGGTCGGTCGTTGTGCTTTGACTGACTAACTGTAAACAGTAAGATAGGCTGTACAGTGAAAGCTCAACTAGTCGGTCTAAGAAGGATTCCTAACCGACTAGTTTCACAACTAGTCGGTCGGTGAACCTTGTTGGACCGACTAACCGTAAACAGTAAGTGAGCTGAAATTGAAGAAGGCATTCTAGTCGGTTCAAGAAGCTTTGCCGACCGACTAGATTTCCATCTAGTCGGTTGGTTCTTCTTCTTAAACAAACTAACATGCACAAGAAGCCGCAATAAGAAGCATTAAGCTTCGGGAAAGATTCTATGGGCTTCTAATAAGATCCTAGCTCTAAGATATGAGCGTTATGAAGATTAAAACGTAAGACCTACTCAAGGCTTAACAATCTACGAAACGAAGCTAGAAGACTATAAATAAAACTTGACGAACCGTCTTCAAACGCTTCTTTCCGAATCTCTTGACTTCAATAATGGTCCTTGCGCTCACAACGAGTTAGTTCACGATATTTATGTTTGTTCATCATCAAAACCAAATCCAGAGAATCAATACTCAACATTCTCCCCCTTTTTGGTGATGACAAACCAACATAAATAATAATAAAAAATAATGATTCAAATGAAATTTACCTACTCCCCCTGTATTGATGACATGTTAATTCCAAATTAAATAATAATTATATGCATCAAGCAGACGAGTAAAGTATAAAATATGAATCCAATTATTGAAATATCGGATTTGAAATCCATTTTTATATCTTAACTCCCCCTGAATCTAACATATCAAATTAGATTCACGGTAAATTGCTTTGAATTATCAATTAGCTCAATGTCATAATTAATTCTCTCACCCTTTGGCATAAGCAAAAAGAGCGGGAGAATATCAACGACAACAACAATGGCTAAAAATAAAAGCACGGGAGTCGTAGAATACGACGACGGTCCAAATGACACCAAAGGAAAATACGAAGTAAATCAAAGCGTGACAACAAGACCAAAGTCGATAATCGAAAAGTAAAATCATCAAAACTCAAATTAATTTCACGTATTGAGTTATGGAATCTACTCTCCAATATCAACATTCTTGATGAATTAAGTGCATGGAAAACAATTCTATGTTTTCATAGAAATAATTTCTATTAAATCAAGATTTAATCGTCGATCGACGAAGTCAACATCAAAGACAAAAATATAATGTGCACAAAAGAAGTAAAAGGCAAAACGATGTATATATATATATATATATATCAAACATGGATACATCGAAAGTATACATCTGCCAACATACAGAAATACGATCGAATGATCGGAGCACATCATACAACATATATCGCACATACATCAAAATGAACATACATCAAGAGTGTATCATCAAAACATCAAAAATACATCAAAAAGTCCAGAACCACCCAAACTATCCTACCCCACTCTCTCACAACAGGTATATCATCCAATGTGCATAGGGAGAGTCCTCCAAGCAGGCTCAAGAGGAGGAGGCAGGGTCAGCAGCAGCAGCAGGCTCTGCAGGAGGGGTGGTGGTCACTGGGTCAGCAGGAGTGTCCACAGACTGGAGTGTCGCAACAGGAGTGGCCTCGGGAGCACCAGACGAAGTATCCACCGGAGGAATGGTGGCAGTAGGTGTGCTCTCGGGAGCACCGGCAGAAGTAGCAGCAGCAGACGTACCCTCTGGGGCACGAGCAGCAGATCCAACAAGCTCCTGGAGCTCATCCTCATCCATCTCCTTATCTTCAGAAACAGACGGAGGAACCTCAATGCCCAAATGAGAGCAGATGCGAGCTAGCATCGCCTCAGATCGAGCACAACGAGACTCCACACGTCTCAACGAACGTGCAAGCTCAGCGAGAGCAGGAGAAGGAGGTGGAGGAGCAGCTGAAGCAGAGGCTGAAGGGGTCGTCCTCTGGACGTGACGAAGTGCAGCAAGAGACTTCTTGACGGCCGTCACATTCAGAGGGGGACCAAGATGACGCTCATCATCGGGAGGGAGAGGGACACCGAAGTGACGGAAGACAAGTGTCAAAAGGCAAGGGTATGTGATGTGAGCTGATTTTGTGGACTTTCGGATACATTCGAAAGAGTCCATCTTATCAAGAATAATCCTAGCCTAATTGATCTCGCTCCCCATAAAGAGAGCGTAGATCAGCTTAAGGAATGGCTGGGATGGCAAGCTCGATGAGCCGTACTTCGGAAGGAGGCACGACTTCAAGATAAGATTTAATACCCATGCATTTGGTTTGAAAGATTTAGAAGGGACGCCAATCATGGCGGGATCACGTGAAACATCTCATCAAGCATGACCTGATCAAAAGCAGAAATATCGTCGACAGAGATATCGGTAGGAAGAAGGCCAGAAGAGGAGACACCTATCAAATCCCCTAAGATTTCTACCGTGAGGACAATCGGTGTCACCAAGACAGTCTTCTCAATGGAATGGGTCTCGTCATACTGACCGTGAACACGGTTCGCATAGAAAAGCTTGACTAGACGGGGGTACGGGTATGGATTCGCCTTAGGGTCATGGCGAAGATAATCGATGAGGCCGCTATGAGAAAGAAGATCGACGAGATGAGGGAAGTCGGAGAACAGAACGAAGTGCTCCAATAACAGTGGACAGTGTTCGATATGATTGTATGCCGCGAGACACAACAGGTCATCGCGACATAACGATATATCGACACCGCCAACTGGCATGGGAGCCTTCCCCTTAGGCTGGCGAGTGCTAGAACGAGGTGGAGGAGTAGGATCCCTAGCGGTAGGATCGGACTCCGGAATATATTCCGTGTCGGAATCAGAATCAGCTGGAGTAGTGGGTGCACGGAATGAAGCTGGAGACACGGTGTGCGTCCTAGGCTTGGGTTGAGATCTAGGCTTAGCGATCGCCGTCCTCTTCTTCTTAAGAGGAGGCGAGGAAGACGATGGATGGGTCGATTTGGAATGGCGTTTGGGTTGCGGGGGGTCCGTAGACGGAGACTCTACGGTCATGGGTGACGGACGCGAGGGTTCGATTGGGATACGTGTCTTCGCCATAATCGAGACGAGACACGTGCAAAATCAAACTAGAAATCTAGGTCGAAACCCTAAGACCAAACTGAAATCGAAAGAAATCTAACCCTAAAACGAGCTGAGAGGAGGATACCTAGGTCGACAGGAGGAGGGAGAGAGATCTGCGACGGAGGAGATGGCCGGAGATGGCCGGAAATGGTCGACACACGGCGAAGAAGAGGAGGAAGACGAGGGGGTTTTAGAGCTGGGAGAGTTTTCGCACCGACTAGAAAGAAAACTAGTCGGTGCGGAGAGTTTTAAATCGATCGGAAGTCGAAAAGACAAAGCAGTCCCTGCTCAATTAGTCGGTCACAGTTCAAGCGCTGACCGACTAGATGACGATCTAGTCGGTCAGCCAATGAGCTTGAACCGACTAAGTGCAAACAGTAACTGAAGCCAAAATTAGGGCTTGAGTTAGTCGGTCTGCGTTCATTCACTGACCGACTAGAACACAATCTAGTCGGTCGGTCAATGAACATGAACTGACTAACAGAGTTCAAAAATTTGAAATTTCGAAATTTTGAGTTCTCTCCTACGCGCACTTGGACGATACATCGAAATACTCTCATTAATCATTATACTACCCCGTAAAACATCGAAAATCTTAAATACGAAGATCATGAATATTTCGAGCATAAATTCCGAAAAATCAACCAAAAATCCAGAAAATCTCAATAATTCTAGCATGAGCATATATAACGAAAGTTGTTAGCATGCAAGATTATTGAACAAAATATGAATCCTAAATATCGGATTCACCCATAATCCCCAATTCTCGACACAACCGCACAAAGGAATCTTCCTTGAGTGGTTTCGTGAAAATATCGGCGATTTGCTTCTGGGTTTCAATGTACACTAAAATGATGTCCTTTTTAGCAACATGATCAACTAAGAAATGGTGACTGACATCTATGTGTTTAGAACAGGAATGGTGTACCGGATTCTTAGAGAGACATATTGCACTTTGGTTGTCCACCATGATAGGGCAAGTATCACAGTTTATACCAAAGTCTTTAAGAGTGTGTCTCATCCAAAGAACCTGAGCACACGCAGCACCGGCGGTAATATATTCCGCCTCGGTGGTTGAAAGTGATACGGAATTCTGCTTCTTGGAAAACCATGAGACAAGAGAATTTCCTATATAATGGCAAGTGCCACTAGTACTTTTCCTGTCGGATTTGCATCCCGCATAATCTGTGTCACTATATAAGATTAACTCATATGTGCTAGACTTTGGATAAAGTAATCCAAAGTCAAGTGTGTAACTTAAATAACGGAAAATACGTTTTACCGCTACTAAGTGAGATTCCTTAGGTTGAGACTGATAACGAGCACATACACATGCGGCAAACATAATATCGGGCCTACTAGCGGTAAGATATAATAAACTTCCTATCATACCTCGATATAGACGAATGTCTACATCTTTGCCGCCCGTATCTTTATCAAGATGTGTAGTAGTGCTCATTGGAGTCTTCTTCCCGGAGGCATTCTCCATTCCAAATCGCTTTAGCAACTCCACCGTGTACTTGGCTTGGTGGATGAAGATTGCATCGTTCATTTGGTGAATTTGGAGACCTAAGAAGTACTTGAGCTCACCCATGTGGCTCATCTCAAATTGATCCTTCGTAACATTAGAAAACTCTTCGCAAAGAGGGAAGTTAGTAGCACCGAAAATGATATCATCAACGTAAATTTGAACTAAAATTATATCATTGTTCGAATACTTAACAAATAATGTAGAATCAACTTCTCCCATTTTAAAATCCAAATCCAAAAGAAAATTCTTTAGACGGTCATACCAAGCTCGAGGAGCTTGTCTCAAACAGTAAAGTGCTTTCTTAAGTTTGAAAACGTGATTTGGAAATTTTTCATTTATAAAACCTGGAGGTTGAGAAACATAAACTTCCTCAACAACATCTCCGTTTAAAAACGCACTTTTTACATCCATTTGAAAGAGTTTAAAATCTTTATGGCATGCAAAAGATAACAATAATCTAATAGATTCTAATCTAGCTACCGGAGCAAAGGATTCTTCGAAATCAATACCTTCCTCTTGCCGATAGCCTTGAGCTACTAACCGAGTTTTGTTCCAGACGAAGATTTGGTTTTCGTCGGTCTTGTTCTTGAAAATCCACTTCGTTCCTATAACGGTGTGGTTCTTCGATGGCAATGGAACAAGCTCCCAAACCTCATTCCTCTCGAATTGAATGAGTTCCTCCTCCATGGCAAGGATCCAAGCACTATCTTCGCAAGCTTCGTTAATATTCTTTGGCTCTATTGAGGAGGCAAAGGTACAATGAGCGAAGTAGTTGACTTGAGATCTCGTCTTGACACTATCAAGGATGTTGCCAATGACTTGCTCATGAGGATGGGCACGACCTATATGAAGCCGTTTGGGAATTCCCTGATCACTAGGAACATTCTCAAAAGATTCATTAGTAGGGTTAGTATCAATAGAATCAATAGAATTAGAATTACCAATTGAATCACATAGGACATCCATGGAGTCATCATCATTAGTAATTCTAGTAGGGACAAAGCCTTCATTAAATGAAACATGAAGTGCTTCCTCGATCGTTGAGGTTCGTTTATTGTATATCCGGTAGGCTTTGCTACGGGAGGAATATCCAACAAATATCCCCTCATCGGATCTTGGATCAAATTTGTCCAAACTACCATACGTGTTTTTAATAAAACATTTTGCACCGAAAACTCGAAAAGGTTTAACTTGAGGCAATCTACCAAACAACAATTCATAACAAGTTTGTTTGGTGCCGGGCCTCAAAAGTATCCTATTAAACACATAGCAAGCGATATGTACTGCTTCCGCCCAAAATTGATGGCCAAGTTGGCTATCATTAAGCATAGTGCGAGCACATTCCACTAGCATCATATTCTTCCTCTCAACAACACCATTTTGAGGAGGTGCGCGAGGGAAGGAAAAGGTGTGAGTAATACCAACTTCATCACAAAAATTTGAGAAAGACTCATTCTCAAATTCCCCTCCATGATCACTACGAATAGTGACAATGGTGGTTCCAATGAGATTTTGTACTTTCTTAACAAATATTGTGAAGTTTTCGAAAGCATCATTTTTATTACTTAAGGAAAATACCCAAGTAAATCTAAAAAAGTCATCAACGATGACAAGTCCATATCGTGCATTTCCTAATGAAGCAACTATAGTTGGCCCAAAAAGATCTAGATGTAAAAGCTCTAGAGGCCGCTTAGAAGAAATGCTTTTCTAAGGTTTAAATGACGATTTTGGATGCTTGCCTCGTTGACACGAGTCACAAAAGCTTTTATTTTGAAAGACAAGCTTAGGGAAGCCTCTAATAGAATTTTACTTGGAAAGCTTAAAAAGTGTTCCAAAGTTCACATGACCAAAACGTCGATGCCATAAGTGTTGTTCACTTGTGTTGGCAATGAGACATTGTTCATGTGATTTTGGAAGATCTAGAATATATATATCGTTATGGCGTGTGCCAAAAAATAATAAATCATTATTATCTTTTCTCAAAATATGGCACATTCCTTTCACAAAGCTAACTTTGTAACCTTTGTCACAAAGTTGGCTTATTGAAATAAGATTGTGGTTTAATCCTTTAACAAGGTAAACATCACTTATTAGTGGTTTAGAAGGATTACCAACTTTACCAACACCTATGATGGTTCCGCTCTCGTTGCCTCTAAAGACTACCCGGTTTCCATTTGCAATGGGCACCACTCCGAAGAGCAATTGAGCGTCACCCGTCATGTGTTTTGAACACCCGCTATCGAGTATCCAATTATTCTTGAAGCTAAATTTTGATTTGTTGCTCCGTTTCTTTTTCTTGAGTACCTAAAGATAAACATATCATTCCATGGTACCCAAGGTCATTGGGTCCTAAAAGATTAGACCTTTGGAAGCCAAGTCCAATTGGACTTAGACTTCCCAATGAAACCATCATTATGCACGACATTCATAAAATACGAATTCATGTAAGCTTGTTTTTCATTTATGCTTGTGTTCTTCGGGCTCCAAATAGTGAAGATTTTGGGAGCCCTATTCCTATTGGGAGCATGCATACGTTGTTGATTTCTACGTGATGCATGTCGTGGATAGGCATATGGCACATGATGAAATGGTGCATGATGATAATTGTTCATACGATGATGTGGGTGAACATATGCATGTGGAGGAACACATGCGTGAGGGTGTCTCACATGGTGTGCACGTGCCCGTGGATGTGGTGCATAAAAATCATCATATGTGTGAACATGTGGAGTAGGATGTGTGTTCCTACGTGGCATGGTATTGGTGTACATATAAGCATGACCCTTTCTTTCCAAATGAGGGTGTGTACGAAGTGGAAGCACCATTGGTAGATGAACTACCAATGGAGTGTTTGCTACCACTCGTTGAGGCATCGGAAGTTGACCTAACAAAGGTGGTAGACGACTTGGATGAATTTCCCATCTTATACCCCAAGCCAATGTGGTGATTGGCCGGAAGTAAGTCATTTAGGATATTATCCAAATGGTCCTTACCTTTATTAAATTTATTAATTCGGCCTAATGTGCACTCATACTTCTCGGTGAGAGAAAGCATAGAAGCATCCAAAGTGGACACTTGCGATGTGAGTACACAAACACGAGACTTGAGATTCTCATTCTCAATACTCAAAGTTGAGTTCCGAGAAATCAAATCCGCCATCTCATGTTCATCCGATTCCTCGATATGAACATGCTCAAGTTGAGATTTGAGATTTACAATCTCATTTCTCAAATCTTCAACAACGGTGTCGTTGATGATGATGATAGGTTTAAGCGAGGTTTGGATGCTAGCTAGCTCATCTTTTATCTTAGTATATCTATTTACTAATTTAGAATACTTAGACCATATTTGCTCGTTAGCTAATCTAAGTTCATCCATAGTTACCTCATCGCCTTCATCCTCGCTATCATCGGAAGATGATCCTTGATCATGTTCCTCTCTAGCCATGAAGCACATGTGTGCTTGCTCCACTTGCTCATCATCCGACTCTCCACTTGAGGAGTCCTCGTCAGAGTCGGTGAATGTCCCGACAAGTCCTTTCTTGTACCCTTTCTTGTACTTCTTTGAGTTGTCGAACTTTGGCGCCTTCCACTTCTCCTTGTGTTTGTTTTGAGGACAATCCGCTTTCATGTGTCATGGCTTGTTGCATTTGAAACACAAAGGAGCGGAGGTGTTAGAAGAACTAAACTTAGATTTGTTCTTGAAATTACCTTTCCGGAAGAACCGGTTGAACTCCTTTGCCATGAGGACAATGGATTCCAAGTCCAACTCGTCTTTCGAGTCTTCATCATCGGTAGATGTAGATGTAGATGGAGCAGCCTTGAACGCAATCGCCTTTTTCTTTGGCTCGTCTTGCTTCAAGTAGGACTTCATCTTGTCCTGCAACTTTAGTTTGCTATCCTTGCGTACCTCATAAGACATCAAGGTACCCATTAGTTGAATAACAGTATACTTACTCATATCATTACCTTCCTCGATGGCGAATGTACGTTTCTCCCAACAAGAAGGAAGTCTGTCAATGATCTTTGAGACTTTCTCCTTTTGGGTGTAGGTTTTTCCAAGAGCCTCCAATTCGTTGGTGATGTCAACGAAGCGAGCATAGTACTCCTTCATCTTCTCACCCTATTGCATATGAAATAACTCGTAATCTTTATTTACAACAACGAGTTTGGAGTCTCTTACCCTACTCGTTCCTTCATGCAAGATGAGGAGAGAGTTCCAGATTTGATATGCACTCTTACATGTGCATATCTTGTTGAAGTCTTCGTGCTCCAAAGCACATTGCAAGGCATTCATTGCCTTGGCATTGCTTACCTCCGCGGCGACCTCCGCGGGAGTCCACTTAGCGAAATCTTCTTCTTCGGGCTCGACGTACTCCGTCAACGTGGCTCTCCATAGTGAAGCGCTCCGGAGGAAAGTTTCCATCCGGTATTTCCAGTACCCATAATTGGTACCATTGAAGAAAGAAGGCCTAGTCGAGGAGTGTCCTTCCATCACCGAAGAAGCTCCTTCACGGTTCCTGAAGGTGCTGTAGTCTGAAGGTGGACGAACGTTCTTGTTGTCGTTGGTAGACATAGCTAGGTACTTGGCTCTGATACTAAATGTAATGCCCTACGTAGCTACTAGACAAGTACTAGAGGGGGGAGTGAATAGTACTTTAAAATAATTAAGAAGATAATTCCTAATTATCTTGCAAACTCAACCAACAATGCAGAAATTTAAATATTGACAACAAAGAAATGCAATCGCAAACAGACAATTTAACGGGTTCGGATCCACCCAAGTCTCCCCGACTTGTTCCCAGTGATCCTACGTCCCAACCACCCGGATCCCCTCCGGATACTTGAGTTAGAAACTTCTAACTCAAATTTGCACTATGAAATACTTGTAGAAACCTCTACAAGATCAAATCATACACAAATGAAATTGTGACTCCCACAAACCGGGATCACAAACAAACTCTCACAACCGAGAGTAAAACTTGCAATATTCAAAGTAAATTGAAATATGAAATGCTTACCACAAAAACCTATGCCTTGAGTAAAACTTACGATTTAGGGCAAAGAGGATTTTGGGGAAGATGAAGGCACCAAACCCTAGCTCCAAGATATTGACCAGCAATGGAGGCCTAGGTGGATGTTGGTAACCTTGGATCAAGCTCTTGGCTTGGAAGGCTCACAATCAATGAATCTCTCTTTTGAAATAAGAGTGAGGGAGAGATTCAAGTGAGAAATGAAAGAGCTTTGAATGAGAATTAATTGCTTATCTTTGATCTCTAAACTTCAATAAATATCATCCTTGAAAGCTATGAAAGCAGCCATTCAAGTATATATAGGATAGAGGAAAGAGAGAGCAAAATTCGTGGCATTTAATGCTCCAACGGCTCTATTCAGAAGCAAACTAGTCGGTCAAAGAAGGACCACTGACCGACTAGATTCACATCTAGTCGGTCGGTGAAACAACATGAACCGACTAAGAGGTGAACAGCCAAAAGAAGAAGTTCAGGGAATGATGAACTAGTCGGTCCAAGAAGACTTGCCAACCCACTAGTTTCACAACTAGTCGGTCGGTGAGTGTTCTTTGACCGACTAACAGATGAAATAGAATAGGCTGAATTCAAATACAGCTAGTCGGTTTAAGAACAATTTTCAACCGACTAGTTTCTCAACTAGTCGGTCGGTCGTTGTGCTTTGACCGACTAACTGTAAACAGTAAGATATGTTGCATAGTGAAAGCTCAACTAGTCGGTCTAAGTAGGATTCTTAACCGACTAGTTTCACAACTAGTCGGTCGGTGAACCTTCTTGGACCGACTAACTGCAAACAGTAAGTGAGCTGAAATTGAAGAAGGCATTCTAGTCGGTTCAAGAAGCTTTGTCGACCGACTAGATTGCCATCTAGTCGGTTGGTTCTTCTTCTTGAACCAACTAGCTTACACAAGAAGCCGCAATAAGAAGCGTTAAGCTTCGGAAAAGATTCTATGGGCTTCTAATAAGATCCTAGCTCTAATATATGAGCGTTATGAAGATTAAAACGTAAGACCTACTCAAGGCTTAACAATCTACGAAACGAAGCTAGAAGACTATAAATAAAACTTGACGAACCGTCTTCAAACGCTTCTTTCCGAATCTCTTGACTTCAATAATGGTCCTTGAGCTTCAACAAAGCTTCAAGCATACGATCACGCGCTTTGAGAAGTCTTGAGACGTCGCTTTTGATGTTCATAGAAATTTGGCGACGATCTCCATAACTGCGCTCACAACGAGTTAGTTCACGATATTTATGTTTGTTCATCATCAAAACCAAATCCGTGGAATCAATACTCAACAGAGGCATGAGTCAAACTCCGTTCCGTAGACGGAGAAATTTTCCATGAAGACCTCCATGATATCCTGGGAGTAGTCGGAGAAGATAGCGGACATTAATCTTTGAAATGTAGCCGGGGCGTTGTAGAGCCCAAACGGCATTCTCCTATAAGCATATGTCCCGAATGGACAAGTGAAAGTCGTCTTCTCCTGGTCGTCTTTATGGATGGGAATTTGAAGAAAACCTGAGTACCCGTCCATGAAGCAGAAGTAGTTGTGCTTTGCCAGCCTCTCAAGCATCTGATCAATGAAAGGGAGAGGATAGTGATCCTTCCTCGTGGCCTTGTTCAGCTTTCTATAGTCAATGCACATCTGGTACCCTATGACGGTCCTCGTAGGTATGAGCTCGTCTTTCTCGTTGCGAATCACCGCCATTCCACCTTTCTTAGGTACAACGTGCACCGGGCTAACCCAGCTACTATCGGAGATAGGGTATATGATACCAGCATGTAGAAGCCTAACAATCTCCTTTTTGACCACCTCCATCATGATGGGATTTAGTCTCTGTTGCGGCTCAATTGAGGAGGCGTGCTCATCCTCAAGCAGTATCCTATGTGAGCAGAGCCCCAAGATAACTCCTTTCAATTCTTCAATTGCATACCCGAAAACGCTCTTAAACCTTTTTAAAACACCAAGAAGTTTGGTCATCTGGTCTTCAGGCAGCGAGGAGTTCACTAGACCGGCAGTGTCCAATACTTTCCCAGATATTCATATTTCAGTCCAGGAGGCAGCTCTTTCATCTCAACTTCATGGGGTTCCGACGCATATTTCTCGAGCTGAGCATCCTCTAGTGATTGGACTTCGTGGATCTCTCGAAAGCTAGCATCCGGAACCTCACTCCCAGCCGTGGTGTCGCATGGCAAAGCCTCGCAAGGTAACGAGGGCACAACGGAGGATGGCTTTGGGTCTCTCTCAAGCTCATAATAATTATCCGGGAAGGAGGCTTCAACGTGGAAACAGGTTTCATTAGTCGATGGTTCCCCACCATTGCTTCCGGCTTCCTCATTCCCCTAAGATCCGGGATGTTCTATAGAAGTCTACAAGGAATAGATCGATTCTTGTTCAACGTACTCGACAGACTCTGCCTGGTAGTATTCCTGACAGAACTCCTCATATGTGAACAATTCCCCCCCGCTGAATTCGAAACTGGGCACGCCAATATACGCCACCTCACACGGAGGAAGGAGAGTTGTCGTGACTGGATGCTGCTGCATGTCATGATACCTTCTCTGATTTTCTATAGCAGCGGACAGAAGGGAGAGAACGTTCGAAGCACATATGGATTCTGTCAAAATCTGTGCCAAACAACGGACGTGGTGTCAATGATCCCAGATATCGCCCGAAACGGCACACAGCATCCTTGTCGGGGAGTAGAGAACATGTGAGAAAAGGATGGAGGGAGAACTGCACGGATAGAAAACACGTCAAAGCACCGGTTGCATGAATGGGAGGTGAGGGGTAGTGATGGCGGTATGGCAACTCAATCATCCAATTCTCTACAACTAATATTCATGAAATGTCCAAGTAAAATCAAAAGGTGTAGAATGCGAAAATTATTGTAACGACCACTTTTTGTTGTACGTTGTTCGTGCACGTGCTTTCGACTGTGCACGTGTTTATTTTAGACTTTGTTTGTTTGTGAACACTTTGGTGTGATATGCCGTTGTGAACGTCTCTGAGAGTATTAAATTGTGGCACTAATTTGGAACGAAATTTCTCGGGTCGTTCTCCCACGATTTGATCTTATTCGAAGAGACGTTGTGATTTTCACTTTTGACGGGGATGTTTCTATTTTTAGTTTCGTCACCCGACATCGAAATTGAGATCTGTCTTCTTAGTTACATTTCTCTCGTCGCCACGATCACCCCGATATTTATTTTATAATTTTTGGAGTTTATCTGACCTATTTTATATTTTTAGCAAGGTTTAAAATATTTTTTAATAGCTACGTTTTAAAGTATTTTCGGCCAAATAAAATTTTATTAAGTTTAAAACGTTTTAAACAATTTTTGAGCCAAATCCTAGCCCCTATCTTGGCCGCACCCAATCCCCACAAGATTAGGAGAGTGGGTTTTGAATTTTAAATTATTTTAAACTCCTAATCCTATTAGATTTAGCCCAAGACCAAGTCAACCCCTCTGCACTATATAAACAACCCCTAGGAAGACTCATTTTCGCAAGAAATTAACCCTAGCCACTTCCAAAACCCAAAAACCAACTTGCGACGATTCGTCGCAACCCCGTTCAGCCGTCGCAAGTGTCCGACCGAGGAAAATTGCCCCGTTCCCCCGCACCGACCGAGAGGCCGCCCTGCTCAGCCGCCCCGCTCCGCATCTGCACCGCCCGCTCTGTAAATCCCCGCACCGACCGAGAGGATCTCTCGGTCAGACCGAGAGATCTCGCCCGCTCAGCGCCCGCTCCGCACCGCGCCATCGCCCCGCTCCGTTCGCCCGCTTCCCCCAGTGTCTGACCGAGGCGCCCGCCCGCTCACGCCCGCACTCAGCAACGTTGCAACGCTTGCAACGTTGCAGCGCCCAAACCCCCCGCATCCGCAGCGCCCGACCGACGGCTTGCTCCGCACCGACCGAGAGCACCGACCCCCGCACCGACCCCCGCTGCGTGCACAACCGTCCGCTGTGTCTGACCGAGCAGTTCCCCCGCACCGGCTAGTGTCCGACCGAGAGGCAATCGTCGCAACCCCGCATCCGTCCCACCGCTTGCCACCGTGGGCCCCCCAAGTTCTCCAGAGGTATTATGGGTCCCCCATTGGTCCCTAGGACTACTGTGGGCCCCACCTAGGTGCTTTCTCTTCGAGGATTTGCCGCCTACGACGTTGCGATACGTCGTAGCCCGTCGTCGCACGTGCTAGCTTTGGAATCTTGGTTCATTGCTCCGGTTGCTGCTCTGATCTTTCCAGCGAGGAATCTATATTGAAATCTAGACTTGGAGCACGTTCTTTTATTTCAACCCCTGGCGTCGCTACCTGACGCCAGTGTAGCTTTCGCGTCGTGTTGAGGTAATGCTTTGCACCCCTAGGACCCCCAACCTATTGCATGTTAATCAAGACTAAAATCAATGTTTTTAAAGTATTTTAAATGTTTTAGAATTCACTAATCAAGATTAATAAAACTGATGTAGGCCGATGAACTTGTGCACGTAGGATAATTGTGACTTTGGACTCGTTGGACGATGTTTCTCAGAAGTGATACTTGCAGGCAAGTGAAACTTGCCAACTTTTGTGTAGGGCCATGTTTTTAGGCCACTTCCTTGTTTTTAGCGTAAAAGAGACTAGACAGTGAAATGATAGATGTCTAGACGCAACTTTAGGATCTAGCTTGACAACGAAGCTAGATCCGTCATTCATGTATTGATATCTGCCATGTTTAAATTCCTTACTTGTACGCACTTTTAACTGCCATGCATTGCATCCTACATGTCATCTAAGTGATTATTGCATTCGTAGCACACGCTACACTACTTGTACTTCCTTGTCTGGCTAGGTGCACCCCTATGCCATCGTGACAAACACTTCCTGGCTCGTGATCTAGAAGATGGGCGACAGTCCATACACATGTGGAGGGATAGGGATAAGCGATCACTTGAGCTTAGGAGTTGGCCCGCGCAGCCACTCTAGCCAAAAGGCGTAATCTCTGTGCACGACGTGCTTACTTTACTTGTCTTGGTACTTGTGAATGTTTATTGTAAATCTTGACATCCATGCCATGAAATAAATGCCATGCTCGTACTTTACTTTACTTTACTTTACTTGTTGCACTCATACTTTAACTGCCATGTCATTACATCATGCTAGAATTGCTAGGGTGCTTTACCTACTTTCAGTTTCCTTGCACAAGTCTCTTGTAGACTTGCTGACATGTGCCCCTTGCTTTTTTGGGTGTCACATGTTAGACCCTGAGCCAGAGACCGTAGCTGAGGACGAGGTGTTTGCTGACGCTGAGCCAGAGCCTACTTTTGACGAGGAGTTGGTGGACACTGGTGACCAGTCTTAGAGACTGATTTTAGTTGCTTTTGCTTTAGGTTGCTGTTAGTTGTCGGTGCGTAGCACCATTACTTTGTTTTTGTACTTTGTACTTTTGTTGGCCATGCTGGGGCCTCTTTTAGACTCTTTTCTTTTAGCCTGGTGGCTTTTCTGCGATGTTGGAATTTATTGTTATGGATATTCTGAGATTTCTCTTTTGTCTCATTTTCTTATTATTATCTTTGTTTCGTTTCGTGTTGTAAGGACCTGCCATATAATGTTGTTTGACGCTTATCAGACTTGCAGCTTTGTAGCTTCAAGTCTGAGCGGACCTTCTCACGCTTCGCCTCCATATTTTTTGGGAAGCGGGGCGTGACAGGTTTTGTTGGTGGCCCATGCAGGTCCTATCTTGCAATTGCAAACTAACGGAACAACGATAATAACGGAATGTCCATTAAATAAATTGCAACATCCAAGTCATTAAGCTTTGAGTCTAATTTGTTTGTTCGTTTTCTATGTCATTAGATGGCTGGAAGGCGACAGACCCGATCTGGTAGTGGGCCCAATCGTGCTGAGGTACCGGATAGAGAGCCCACCAATGCCGAGATCATGAGGATGATGCATCAGATGATGCAGGTGCAGCAGGGCATGCTCCAGAATACCCAGAGTGCTCCTCGCTTCGAGCCGGGAGCGAAGCAGTTTCGGGAGCTGGGCCCGACTTACTTTGATGGATCTGAAGGATCGTTGGCTGCAGAGGAGTGGATCAGAAACACTGAGGATAACCTGAAGATGTCTAAGGTCAACCCGACTGGATGGGTTGATTTGGTGAAGAAGCAGCTCAAAGATAATGCCCGCAACTGGTGGGATGCAGAGGAGGAGTTGTTGGTGAGTCCTATACCTTGGGCTACTTTCAAGTCCAGGTTCGATGAGGAGTACTTTCCGAAGGCTGCCAGGAGGGAGATGTTGCAGCGCTTCATTGAGCTGAAGCAGGAAAGTCTGACGGTGGACCAGTACCACCAGGAGTTTACTAGATTGAGTCGCTTTGCACCGAAGATGGTGGAGGATGCTGAGGAGAAAGCTCAGAGGTTTCTGCAGGGCCTTTCCCTAGACTTACAGAGCCTGATGTCTACGACGGATATGGAGTCATATCATAAGTTGCTGGTAGCTGCTCAGAGACAGGAGAGGATTGCGAGGCAGAAGAGAGGACATGCACCGGGAGCTGGGAAGAGGCCTATGGAGCAGGTCAGAGGAGTGGTGAGGCCTAATCAGACGGTGCAGTTCAAGAGGCCAGGTGGGCCTACTCAGAAGACTTGCCATTTCTGTGGCAAGACCGGGCATGTTAAGGAGCAGTGTAGGAGGATGTTGGGACAGTGCCTGATTTGTGGAGATCCTACACATACTATTAAGGAGTGCCCGAAGTCTAAGCAGCCTTGGAAGGAACCAGTCGCAGCACAGCCGTTGCAGCAGAGAGCACCTGTACCTGTTGGTCGTGGACCAGCCCTCGTTCCGCAGAAGCAGGCTTTTCAGCAGGCCATGCAACCGAGGAGGCAGGCTTATCTGATGACGGCAGTGGAGAGCGAGGCTGTGGATGAGGTTATCGCATGTAACTCTCAATCAAGTTGTTTCCTTCCTTAGATAGTTTTGATTGTTAGCTCATGTTTGTTTGATTGCATATGATTGTTTGTTAGAATAGGGTTTGATTGTTAGATTGTCTGTTAGGTGTGTTTTTGGTTTGCACGTTTCCTGCACGAGTCCTCTTTGACTCTGGTGCATCGATGTGCATTATTTCTCGGAGCTTCGTGGAGAAGATTTCCTTGAAGACCTCCCCTCTTCCCAAGAGTTGGAACATCGTTACAGGAAATGGTGTGATCTCGGTGCATCTTGGGTGCAATTCTTGCCCTTTGGTGGTCTGTGGACATGAGCTTTACGCTGATTTTATTGTCCACGACATCATCAACTACGATGCAGTGCTTGGAATGGATTGGCTTGCGAGTTTCTATGCTACGATCGATTGTCGGAGGAAGAAGGTGGTGTTCGAGATCCCAGGACATCCAGTGTTTGAGTTCAGTCGAGGTAGCAGTTCGCTTGGCCCTGTCAGGTTTCGGGCCAGACCGGTGGAGATTGTTGCTATGCAAATGGAGCAGAGTAGACCAGCTGTGGTACGTGAATTCGACGACGTCTTCCCCGAGGAGATGTCTGGACTGCCACCCAATCGAGCTCTCGAGTTTTCGATCGATCTTGTTCCGGGAGCGCAGCCTATTTCGAAGGCGCCGTATCGAATGGCTCTAGCAGAGTTGGAGGAGTTGCGTAGGCAGCTGGATGAGCTTTTGCAGAAGGGTTACATCAATCCCAGTGTGTCTCCGTGGGGAGCACCGGTGTTGCTGGTAAAAAAGAAGGATGGTTCGTGTCGCATGTGTGTGGATTACCGGGAGCTGAATGCTGTGACTGTCAAGAATAAATATCCCTTGCCTCGTATAGATGACATCTTTGATCAGCTCGGAAGATCGAGGGTGTTCTCTAAGTTGGATTTGAGGAGTGGTTACCATCAGCTTAAGGTAAAGAAGGAGGACATCCCGAAGACAGCATTCAGGACGAAGTATGGTCACTACGAGTTCGTGGTTATGCCTTTCGGTGTGACCAACGCACCCGTAGTTTTTATGAACCTGATGAATCTGATCTTCTACGAATTTCTAGACAAATTTGTCGTTATCTTCATTGACGATATTCTGATCTATTCAAAGTCGGAAGAAGAGCATGCATCGCACTTGAGGACGCTATTGGAGATTTTGAGGAAGTATCGTTTGTATGCTAAGTATTCCAAGTGCGAGTTTTGGCTGGATAGAGTTGCTTTTCTCGGGCATGTGGTGTCAGGTGATGGAATTTCGGTGGATCCCGAGAAGATCATGGCTATCAGAGAGTGGCATGTTCCGCAGTCAGCGTCTGAGATCCAGAGTTTCCTTGGGCTTCCAGGTTATTATCGACGTTTCATTAAGGACTTTTCCCGGATTGCTAAGCCGATGATCAGACTGATGCGGAAGGATGTACCATATGTTTGGTCTGATGATTACGAGAAAGCTTTCTATATTCTGAAGGAGAGATTGACGACTGCCACTGTACTTGCTGTGCCTGATCGGAGTGGAGGATTCGAGATCTTTTACGATGCTTCTGCCAAAGGTCTTGGATGTGTGTTGCATCAGCATGGGCACGTGGTTGCGTATGCTTCTCATCAGCTTAGGGCTCATGAGAAGAATTACCCGACACATGATTTGGAGTTGGCTGCAGTTGTGTTTGCGCTGAAGATTTGGAGGCACTTCCTGCTGAGTGAGAAGGTGAAGATCTTCACCGATCACAAAAGCATGAAGTATATTTTTACTCAGAAGGAGCTCAACATGCGACAGCGTCGATGGTTAGAGCTCATGGTAGATTATGAGATTGATTTGCAGTATCACCCTGGCAAGGTGAATGTGGTTCCGGATGCGCTGAGCAGACTTCCAGCGGTGATGATGTTGACTTCGCAGTGGAGATTGCAGTTGCGAGTCTGGTATTGAGATTGTCCTTCCTGGAGAGACTTCTTCGTTAATGAGTATGCAGATACAGTCGACGATCGTGGATAGGATCAAGGCTGGACAGGCCGGAGATGCTAAGCTGGTGAAGATTCGGGAGCAGGTGGAAGCCGGTCTGCGGACTGACTTTTTGATTCACGAGGATGGTTCGTTGAGATTTGGAGCCAGGTTGTGTGTGCCAGCTGGGAATATCAGAGAGGAACTATTGGTGGAGGCACACAGTTCGCCGTATTCTGTGCATCCTGGTGGTACCAAGATGTATAAGGATCTTTGCCTGAACTATTGGTGGCATGGTATGAAGAGGGGTGTGGCTCGGAGTGTAGCCAAGTGTTTGGTTTGCCAGCAGGTAAAGACGGAGCATCAGCATACGGCAGGGTTGCTGCATCCGCTTACGATTCCGGAGTGGAAGTGGCAGCACATCACTATGGATTTCGTGACTGGACTACCTCGGAGTCCGAAGCAGAATGACGCGATTTGGGTGATCGTAGACCGATTGACCAAATTCGTGCACTTTATTCCCTTCCGGGTAGGACAGTCTACTGAGATGCTGGCGAGGAGATACATGGAGGTAAATTCGTTTACTCTCCGTTTCTATTTCCTTTTTCTTAGTTTAGATAGTGATGTAACGTGAATCGTGCAGGAGATCGTACGACTTCACGGAGTCCCCGTGAGTATTGTGTCGGATAGAGACACGAGATTCACATCTCAGTTTTGGCAGAGTCTACAGAAGAGTCTGGGTATGAGTCTGAGTTTCAGTACGGCGTACCACCCGTAGACGGATGGCCAGTCTGAGAGGACGATTCAGATTTTGGAGGACATGCTGAGAGCGAGCATGTTGGACTTTAAGGGATCTTGGGAGGATCATCTCCATCACGTTGAGTTTGCCTACAATAACAGCTACCAGGCGAGTATTGGAATGACGCCTTTCGTCGCGCTATATGGAAAGAAATGTCGATCGCCACTGAGCTGGGATGACATTGGAGATCGGGAGCTGTTAGGACCGGAGATGATTGTGGAGGCCATGGATGTTGTGAGGAACATCCGGGAGAAGCTGAGGATTGCGCAGGACCGTTTCAAGCATTGGGCTGATGCTAAACGGAGGCCTTTGGAGTTTCAGCCTGGAGATCATGTCTTTCTAAAGATTTCTCCGAACCACAGAGTTATCCGATTTGGGAAGAGAGGCAAGCTGAGTCCGAGGTTCATTGGGCCGTTTGATGTTCTGGAGAGAGTTGGAGCTGTGGCTTATCGCTTGGCGCTGCCACCGTCGCTGGAGGGAGTTCACGACGTATTTCACGTATCTCATTTACGTCACTACGTTAGTGATCCATCCCATGCTGTGGATTTCTCGGAGATCACGGTTCGTCCGGATCTGTCTTATGATCAGCAGCCAGTTGAGATTCTGGATCGTCGACAGAAGCAGCTGAGGAATAAGACCGTCGACTTGGTTCGAGTGCAGTGGCGTCACGGTTCCCCTGGTGAGTCCACCTGGGAGCGTGAGGATGAGATGAGAGAGCGCTTCCCGCACCTTTTCCCGAGCAGTGCTTGATGTTGATTCCGAGGACGGAATCATTTCTAAGGTGGGGAGGATGTAACGACCACTTTTCGTTGTATGTTGTTCGTGCACGTGCTTTCGACCGTGCACGTGTTTATTTTAGACTTTGTTTGTTTGTGAACACTTTGGTGTGATATGCTGTTGTGAACGTCTCTGAGAGTATTAAATTGTGGCACTAATTTGGAACTACATTTCTTGGGTCGTTCTCCCACGATTTGATCTTATTCGAAGAGACGTTGTGATTTTCACTTTTGACGGGGGATGTTTCTATTTTTAGTTTCGTCACCCGACATCGAAATTGAAATCCGTCTTCTTAGTTACCTTTCTCTCGTCGCCACGATCACCCCGATATTTATTTTATAATTTTTGGAGTTTATCTGACCTACTTAATATTTTTAGCAAAGTTTAAAATATTTTTTAATAGCTACGTTTTAAAGTATTTTCGGCCAAATAAAATTTTATTAAGTTTAAAACGTTTTAAACAATTTTTGAGCCAAATCCTAGCCCCTATCTTGGCCGCACCCAATCCCCACAAGATTAGGAGAGTTGGTTTTGAATTTTAAATTATTTTAAACTCCTAATCCTATTAGATATAGCCCTAGACCAAGTCAACCCCTCTACACTATATAAACAACCACTAGGAAGACTCATTTTCGCAAGAAATTAACCCTAGCCACTTCCAAAACCCAAAAACCCACTTGCGACCATTCGTCGCAACCCCGTTCAGCCGTCGCAAATGTCCGACTGAGGAAAATCGCCCCGTTCCCCCGCACCGACCGAGAGGCCGCCCCGCTTAGCCGCCCCGCTCCGCATCTGCACCGCCCGCTCCGCAAATCCCCGCACCGACCGAGAGGATCTCTCGGTCAGACCGAGAGATCTCGCCCGCTCAGCGCCCGCTCCGCACCGCGCCATCGCCCCGCTCCGTTCGCCCTCTTCGCCCCGTGTCTGACCGAGGCGCCCGCCCGCTCACGCCTGCACTCCGCAACGTTGTAACGCTTGCAACGTTGTAGCGCCCGAACCCCCCACATCCGCAGCGCCCGACCGACGGCTTGCTCCGCACCGACCGAGAGCACCGACCCCCGCTGCGTGCACAGTCGTCCGCTGTGTCTGACCAAGCAGTTCCCCCGCACCGGCTAGTGTCCGACCGAGAGGCAATCGTCGCAACCCCGCATCCGTCGCACCGCTTGCCACCATGGGCCCCCCAAGTTCTCTAGAGGTATTGTGGGTCCCCCATTGGTCCCTATGACTACTGTGGGCCCCACCTAGGTGCTTTCTCTTCGAGGATTTGCCGCCTACGATGTTGCGATACGTCGTAGCCCGTCGTCGCACATGCTAGATTTGGAATCTTGGTTCGTTGCTCCGGTTGCTGCTCTGATCTTTCCAGCGAGGAATCTATATTGGAATCTGGACTTGGAGCGCGTTCTTTTATTTCAACCCCTGGCGTCGCTACCCGACGCCAGTGTAGCTTTCGCGTCGTGTTGAGGTAACGTTTTGCACCCCTAGGACCCCCAACCTATTACATGTTAATCAAGACTAAAATCAATATTTTTAAAGTATTTTAAAAGTTTTAGAATTCACTAATCAAGATTAATAAAACGGATGTAGGCCGGTGGACTTGTGCACGTAGGATAATTGTGACTTTGGACTCGTTGGATGGTGTTTCTCAGACGTGATACTTGCAGGCAAGTGAAACTTACCAACTCTTGTGTAGGGCCATGTTTTTAGGCCACTTCCTTGTTTTTAGCGTAAAAGAGACTAGACAGTGAAATGATAGATGTCTAGACGTAACTTTAGGATCTAGCTTGACAACGAAGCTAGATCCTTCATTCATGCATTGATATCTGCCCTGTTTAAATTCCTTATCTGTACGCACTTTTAACTGCCATGCATTGCATCCTACATGTCATCCAAGTGATTATTGCATTCGTAGCACACGCTACACTACTTGTACTTCCTTGTCCGGCTAGGTGCACCCCTATGCCATCGTAAAAAACACTTCCTGGCTCGTGATCCAGAAGATGGGCGCCAGTCCATACACACGTGGAGGGATAGGGATAAGCGATCACTTGAGCTTAGGAGTTGGCCCGCGCAGCCACTCTAGCCAAAAGGCGTAATCTCTGTGCACGACGTGCTTACTTTACTTGTCTCGGTACTTGTGAATGTTTATTGTAAATCTTGACATCCATGCCATGAAATAAATGACATGCTCGTACTTTACTTTACTTTACTTTACTTGTTGCACTCATACTTTAACTGCCATGTCATTACATCATGCTAGAATTGCTCGGGTGCTTTACCTACTTTCAGTTTCCTTGCACAAGTCTCTTGTAGACTTGCTGACATGTGCCCCTTGCTCTTTTGGGTGTCACATGTTAGACCCTGAGCCAGAGACCGTAGCTGAGGACGAGGTGTTTGATGACGCTGAGCCAGAGCCTACTTTTGACGAGGAGTTGGTGGACACTGGTGACCAGTCTTAGAGACTGATTTTAGTTGCTTTTGCTTTAGGTTGCTGTTAGTTGTCGGTGCGTAGCACCATTACTTTGTTTTTGTACTTTGTACTTTTGTTGGCCATGCTGGGGCCTCTTTTAGACTCTTTTCTTTTAGCCTGGTGGCTTTTCTGCGATGTTAGAATTTATTGTTATGGATATTCTGAGATTTCTCTTTTGTCTCATTTCCTTATTATTATCTTTGTTTCGTTTCGCGTTGCAAGAACCTGCCATATAATGTTGTTTGACGCTTATCGGACTTGCAGCTTTGTAGCTTCAAGTCTGAGCAGACCTTCTCACGATTCGCCTCCATATTTTTGGGAAGCGGGGCGTGACAATTATTGCGAGATAGAGATGCACTCAAGGGTTCAAAAGATCCAAAAATAAACAAGCACGTTGCCTCCCCTGCAACGGCGCCATAAAGCTTGATGCCCCCTAGTTTTGTGGCATAGGAGTGCAATATGATTTTTGGGGCGTGAGATTTAAATATTTATAACCGCAGGCGCACGGTGTTGTAGCGTGGCTTAGGGGTCGAACACATGGAGGCGTGGTTGTGCTTGTGTCAGAAAGGACCAAATTCACCCTATGGATGAGCTAGCCCGAATCGATGGATGGGTTTTCACGGTATGTAAAAAACGGGGTTGAACAATATAAAGGGAAACCCGGGACTTCGGTTTCCACCCTATCATGTGATTCTCGCTAATACGACCGGTGGATTGGACAACGATCGGGATTTGGGTTTAGTGGTGAGATGTTGCCTCTAAGAGTGATACCAGCGTCCCATGGGTCCGATATTCCGGTCGGTGCCCAGGATGATACGCCGGACTACCCGGGTTTGGTCAGTGGGCATTCCCATGTCCATTAACACTGACCGACTCTGGGAGGACTAAGCTCTCAACGATAACTCCCAACATCTCGTCCTGCCACTCCCGCGTGCTAGGATTCGATGTCTATGCTAAGGGCGTGGGCTATGGCTAGAGAGTCAACCGCCAAGTTTATTCCCCCTTGGCCCAACGGTCAAAGGCGGTCTTTTTCCCGCCGATGACAATGAAACACTCCGCGTAACCAATAGATTCCTAATCCCTATCGATTTCCTATTCCTATGGACGCATTAGGGAGAACCCACGAAGGGGTTTCCACCAAAATCCCAAATTTGGGAACTACTCACACATTTTGGGTAAAAAGCAATCTAAATGAAAATCGACCGTTGAAAACATAATCTGGCGATTGAAAAGTAGTAAAAGCAATGCAATCAACACTATAATAAAGTTTGGTAAAGATCAGACAACTTACAAATATCAAATAAATTCCAGCCGTCACAAAATGGAGAGAAAACAGAAAAATACAACTGCCCAAAAAAACACACACGTTTCTGAAAACCTAGGGCTAATATATATATAGAAAACGACGTCACCCGATCGGGTGAAAAATCAACCGATCGGGTGACCTGCTACGAACTTCGGCAGCGATTTTCAGAAACATCACCCGGTCACTCGACACGATCGGTTGGCGGAAGCTTCTGGTCGTTTGGATCTTGAGCTCATCAGTTGAACCGATCGGTTGATATATCAACCGATCGGTTGGAAACGTCGCCCAAATAAATAGAAACTTCAGATGTTTTCACACGGTCAGCTGGCGGTCGGGTGAGCTCTCCGGGTCGTGTCTTTGGGGAATCGGCTACAGATGAACCGATCGGGTGAAGGTCATCCGATCGTTTGGAATTCAGCTTCAATTTCCAGAGAAGACAGTCGGGCTGAACCGGTCTCCGACCCGGTCAGTTGACACTTGCGTTGCTTCAGCTGCTGTCCGGGTCATGCACGCGTGCATCACCCAATCGGTTGGCTCTATCCAACCGATCGTGGGGGCTGAAAGATAGCGATCTTGGTCGTTTGACCCCCTGGATCACGCGTGACTCCTCTCGTTGCTCCGGGGACATGTGATATCTTCGTTATATGTCCCATATGCTGGCAAACTCCTGTAAACACGCAAAAAACACGGAGAAGTGAAAGAAAACAAGAAAATACGAGAAAACGGATACGAGACAGCGGAAAATAACAGAAAAACACAAAAGAAGACGTGCGTGAATATATGAAATATAAACGCACGTCATTTATATATATACATATATATACATATATATACATATATATATGTATACATATATATATATCTATACATATATACATATATATATACATATATATATATATATATATACATATATATATATATATATAGACATATATACATATATATATACATATATACATATATATATATATATATGGATTAATGTAGAGCAGGTGGCACCTGATCCATTGGATCAGGTGCAAGACACAAAAAGGTGGGGCCCACGAGTACAAGCCCATGTGGAGGCTTGTACTTCCCACCTTTTTTGTGTCTAAGAACCTGATCCAATGGATCAGGTGCCACCTTTTCTACATTAAATCCATATATATATATACATACATACATATATACATACATACATATATACATATATATATGGAGATGCTATTGTGAGATGGGAAGCAACCCATCTTAAAGTGAGAAAATCCATCCTGGCCGTCGGATCTGAGCCAACTTCTCAGATTTTCCCCCTCAATCGATGCGCACATGATTCCCAAAGACGCAGCACCCGAGTAGCTCACGTGCGTAGCACATGCTCCCCAAATGCATCTCCCAGCTCTCGCTTCGCCTTCTCCCTCTCACGAACGAAAACCCTAAAACACGACCGAAGACACCCTAATCTCCTTCTCTCTCGCAGACGAAGACCCCAAAACCCGACCCAGCTGCACCCTCATCTCCCTCTCTCTCGCTGATAAAGTCCCAAAAACCAGTCGCGTCCTCATCTCCTTCTCTCGATCGCTCTCTGTTGAGTCCTCATTGTTGATTCCTCTTCATCCCCATCGTAACGCTGATGCCTGTAACTCAAAAAGTGAGTAAACAAAGAGAATTGCAACGCAATTCCTTAACAAATTGAAGGAAAAAGAAAGAATCAAAAAGAATTAAGAATCAAAAGAAAAAGGGGTTGTTCAGCCAAGAGCTGTAACACTTCATTTCATCGATAACGAATCTTCTCTACAACTTTCCCTTTTATAGGTGTAACCTAAAAGTTTGTTAGAATAACAAACTTCCACCAGACTGTTGCAATTCAATCCAGCTTCATCAGATGGCTTCAGTTTCATTCATTCAGCAATGGCTCAGATCACTCCCAGCATATATCCCCTCGCAATCCAAAGGCTCCCCGCTTGCTTGCTGCTCTCGTATTGTTGGGTCTCCAACATTGCCCCCCCCCCCTCTCAAACTGACCTTGTCCTCAAGGTCAAGAGGTGCCATCTTTTCTGACACTACCCTCTCAGCTCAATGAAGTCCGATCACTGCATCACTTCCCTGAAGCTTCCCAAAAAAATATGCAACCGATTGATACAGAATTTGGTATCTGTAAGTGATCAAATAGAGCTGATGCACATATCAGCTCTCAACTCCTCAACTCCTCCCACGACCTGTGATAACAGCAGTGCTGGCGGCTGAAGGCGGGGTTCCCAACATTTCCTTCCCCTTAAAAATGGACCATGTCATCAAGGTCAAGAACTCTAGTTCCCTCTACGACCCATCTGCTTAAGTTGCTGCAATGCTCGTCATAAACTGATTCCCTGCTCCAGTTCTGCTCAATGTGCCACCAGAAACCACATCTTCTTAAACTGAATTTGAGAGCCTTGGGGTCTAAATTCTGACAATGTATATCCGATCTTCCTCCTGGATCAAAGCAGTAGTGCTCCGTTGATTTTACTGGAAACTCTCTTCCATTATCAAGTCTACTCCCTTCGGAATAGCTATGCTCTGTACTCTTGCTCCATGTCTGAATTACTCTTTGGAGGAATTGTTTCCAGCTGATTAAATTAAAGATCACCTTGACTGCTACTCCCTTCAAAGCAGCTTGAGTTAAGTGCTTGATTGCAGATCCGGTTTGTAACCTGAATTTAAGATCACCAAGATGAGTATTTAAGGACTGTTGGTAAACCAAGATTTCTGCACACAACTCTATCACACAAACAGTAGTCATAACATCCCCATAATCCTTTCCACTAACAAATCCCTTTTCCTCTAAATTGTCTTCACAAAAGTGTGCCCCAATCTGGATTTGGGATACAACATTAACATGTGTCTGCGTAGTTATCAGATCTTCCCTTCCAACCTCAATACTACATGTTTGACTAAAAACAATGAGTTTCCTTTCGTCTCCCAAGACAACCTTCCAACCTTAAAACCTCCAGGGTCAAAACAGAAATTCCTCTTGATAATTCCCAATCTGAGGAATTGAATTCTGATTAATTCAATCAGGGAGTAGACAAGAACATTGCATAGATGTGCAGTGGACTTTGGCAGAAATAGCAACCAGATATTGTTTCCTGGAAATTGGAAGGGTCTAAGTTTCTGCATTTGTAACTCCTCCTTTGAAATTGATCCTTTGTGTACCCCTTTCCTGATGGATTTCTTCAGTGATTTACCCTTAATCTTGTGTGGTCTCCCAAGAATAAGCATGGGGTATTTCCTACCTTCCCATGGCGGCTTGCGAGGAACTCGGAGGCCATGTTGTCCCATCACCAACTCTAGCACACAACACAACAGCTCCACCTTAAATTTATCAGATATTATTGGCGTCAATATTCCATGTCATGCATAAATTTTATCTTCTTGACTCCAGTTCACAACCCAACTATTCCCATTGGCAGTTGCATCATTATCCGGTACATTCGTTTTTAACATTTCACCAGAATAATGTAAGTTTAGAGGTTCAAGTACCTTATGGCAGCGACGAATGTTGTCGTGGTTGTCGTTTATGAAGGGGTTGCATGTATAGCACTTAGATTTTGAGGTTGCAGTGACTGGAGAGTTCCGATATCTGATCGCATTGTCCTGCTTAATCACTGCCACCCACTCTAGCTTAAGGAACTCAACACTTCTTAATGCCAATTCATCCAAACCATGGCACCATGATTCATTGTTCGATCCAAGTAGGGGTACCAAACCCTGATCAACCTTGATACCAAGAACAATGTCCGGATCACACAAACAATCTACAAACTCCTTTCCATCAGTAGTTGACCGATAGAGTGTCTCTTCAAAGAGAATGGCACCAGAGATATATTCACCCAAACCGGAAGCAGTCAACAAAAGCTGTCTATAAGCTTGACGATTAGTTTTTGTGTTTTCCAAACCAATGGAAGCCAGCATTTTGAAACCATCATCTTCCTTATTCAAATTATTTTCCGAGCTCATGGAATACTGGAGATCTTCTAACAGTCTTATCATAGATTGTTTGATTCCTCCTGCAAATATCCTGGAACCACTATCAAGTACTAAATCTCCCTTGTCCAGCTGAAGATTAGAACTCACAATTTCTTTTGAAAGATCCTCTCCTGAAGTGGCATTTCCATTTTCACTGTTTGGCACCAACACATTACCCAGCTCACGACTGAATTGCCTCCATTGACTAATCTTCTCCTCTGTCTCCATTCTTCCTTTATTTCCCCCAGGATGGAAGGTATCCATCCAAAAAATTTGCCTCTTGATGACTTATCAACTTCCTTCTTTTCTTCTCCTTATTTTCCTTTACCATGGTTTTGGAACTTAGGCTTTATTGTTTTGGGTAAAATAGTGATTAGCCTCAAATGATGGCTAACCCTTCATATTTATATCAACCCTCTTTTCTTTACACACACACTCAAATAACACACAATACTCCCCCTCAAGATGAGCAAAAGATATTTATCATGCCCATCTTGTTACAAGCATCCTCTACTCCTTTAGAGTTCAACCCCTTTGTAAGGCAATCAGCTAGTTACTGTCCAGACGTAATGTAGGAGATCTCCAACTGTTTCTTGTCCAATCTTTCTTTAATGAAGAACCTGTCAATCTCTATGTGCTTCGTTCTATCATGTTGCACTGGGTTGTTGGCAATGTTAATTGCTGACTTGTTATCACACAACAACCGCAATGGTCCTTCTCTCAGCAGGCGTAGCTCTTGTAGAAGCGATCTCAACCAGATCATCTCATAGGTACTAAGCACCATAGCACGATACTCTGCCTCTGCAGTGGAACGAGCCACCAAATCCTGCTTATTGCTGTGCCAAGAGACTAAGTTGCCCCCAACAAACACACAGTAGCCCGAGGTTGATCTCCTATCATCCAGGCAACTGGCCCAATCCGCATCACAGTAGCCTGTCACATTCATGTGACCATGACTACCAAATAATATACCTTTTCCTGGACTATCCTTCAGATACCTCAGTATCCTGAAGACTGCCTCCATATGTCCAGTCCTAGGATCATGCATGTATCTACTTACCACACTGATAGCATATGCAATGTCAGGTCTGGTATGGCATAAGTAGATAAGGCGTCCAACAAGTCTCTGGTACCTTTCTTTGTCTACTGGCTCCCCTGATTGTGAATGCAACCTATGATTCTGATCAATAGGAGTAACTGCTGGACGACACCCCAACATACCAGTCTCAGCCAATAAATCCAGGGCATACTTCCTCTGTGAGAGAACTATACCCTTCCTGGACCTGGCAATCTCCAGTCCAAGGAAATACCCCAACTGTCCAAGGTCCTTGACCTCAAATTCTCTCGCCAATCTAGCCTTCAAGTAAGAGATTCCCTCTTCATCATCTCCAGTGATAATAATATCATCAACATACACAACCAGAAGGGTAATCCGCTGTCCTGAATGCCTATAGAATACAGTATGATCACCATTACTCTGCTTGTAGCCCATAGTGATGACTGCACGCCTGAATCTGTCAAACCATGCCCTCGGAGATTGCTTCAGCCCATACAAAGACTTGTCTAGCCTACACACCTTTCCCATCGTCTGTTGTGTGCTAAAGCCAGGTGGAACCTCCATGTATACCTCCTCCTGTAAGTCTCCATGCAAGAAGGCATTTTTTACATCCAACTGATGCAATTTCCATCCAAAATTCGCTGCACAGGATACCAGTACTCTCACAGTACTCATCTTTGCCACTGGGGAAAATGTATCATCATAATCAATCCCATAAGTCTGACTGTAGCCCTTGGCAACCAGCCTCGCTTTGTACCTGTCCACCTTCCCTTCTGGAGTTTGCTTTATTGTGAATACCCACTTGCAGCCCACAGCTTTCTTTCCTGCTGGAAGTGAGACAAGTCTCCATGTCTTGTTCTTCTCCAGTGCTTCGAGTTCTTCGAGCATTGCTTTCTTCCACTGGGGATGTTGCTTTGCCACTCGCCAATCACTCGGTATAGAGATAGACTGTAAGGATGCAATGATAGCCCTATATGCAGGTGTAAGAGAAGCATAGGAGACATGATTAGCAATATCAGTCTCGTATCCATACCGTACAGGAGGCCTGCCGGCATTGATACGAGGCTCCCTACGAGATGCAAGTGGAAGATCTAAACTAGAGGAAGGCATAGAAAAGTTACCATCCGTGTTAGGAGAGGAAGGCAGTAAGGAAGTCGGGACTTGAGCAGGCGTGATAGACTGATCAATCTCGACATGTGTCGGTGGAGCTAGTGGTTCTTCAGTGGGGGAGATGTCTTCATGTTGTTCTTCATCACTATGACTACCCTTCTGTCTCCTGCTATATTTCTTGCCGTACAACCTGTCTTCCTCCTCTTCCACCAAGGTCCTTTCCTCCTCCCTGCTATCAGGACCAGTACCAGTAGGCCCGACAGGACACGGTATAAGTCCAACCACTACCCTCCTGTCATCAGTCTCCCCCTCTCGACCAACTCCTCATGTGTTTGGAGAGGCACCAGTATCAAATACTGATATAGAATCTGTAAGTCCTCCATAAAAAGGCTCAGTCTCCCTGAACGTCACATCCATACTCACAAACAGCCTTCTTTCTGAGGGACTCCAACACCTATAGCCTTTCTGATTTGAAGGATACCCAACAAATATGCATTTAATTGCCTGAGCATCCAGCTTCCCCACAGAAGGTCTATGATCCCTCACAAAGCATGTGCATCCAAACACTTTTGGTGGGACTACAAAAGTGTTCTTTCCCCATAAGAATCTCACATGGGGACTTCATACCAAGGATCTGTGAAGGCATCCTGTTGATGAGATAGGTGGCTGTCATCACTGCTTCACTCCACAATATCTTAGGTACATTCATGGTGAGCATGAGTGACCTAGTTACCTCCAACAAGTGTCTATTTTTCCTTTCAACAACTCCGTTCTGTTGAGGCGTGTTAGGACAAGTGGTTTGATGAGTTATCCCACTCTCAGATAGATAAGATGCAAACTCCTTGTTTACATACTCTGTCCCATTATCCGTTCTCAAGATGCGGATCTTGGCCTCATACACATTTCTGACACTTCTATGGAAGTCCTAAAAACACTTCAACGCTTCGCTTTTGTTTTTCATCATGTAAAGCCATGTCATCCGAGAATGACAATCTATGAAAGTGATAAACCACCTGAACCCACTTACTGAGGTCACTGGGCAGGGCCCCCAAACATCTGAGTGAATAAGATGAAATCTCTCTACACTCCTCATCCCCACACTAGGATATGATGTCCTAGTGTGTTTCCCAAATTCACATGCATCACACTTCAAATTCAATTTATTCACTTTACTCAAAATCTCAGGATACATTTTATTCAGCATATCAAAAGGCAAGTGTCCCAACTGACAATGTAATAAAAGTACCTCCATTTCCTTCTCTTCACCAACGACAGACAGTGCAGCATCCCCACTAGCTCTGTCAAGATACCACAGTCCATCACGCCTGACGCCAGTCCCAAGCCTCCTCCCATTCTTCCTTTCCTGCAACACACAATGAGTAGAGTCAAAAGTAATGCTACAGTCGAGATCATCAACAATAGAGCCAACAGATAAAAGGTTGACTGGAAAAGATGGGACGTGAAGGACTGAAGAGAGGCATATGGAGGGAGTGCACTGAATAGTGCCAATCCCTTTAATGGGTTGGGATGTGCCATCAGCTGTCTGAACAGTTTCATGAATAGTATGTGGTTTATATGTGGAAAATTGTCTATATGCACCTGACACATGACTAGATGCACCTGAGTCAATAATCCACTCTATATGATCTCTACATGAAAGGGCTAATTGGTTACCTGATCCTGTGTGAGCGAAGTTGGCAAAGTTACCGAATGGCGAAGTAACATCTCTAGTCTGGTCTGCATGACTCTCCGAACTCTCAGTAGTAGACCTGGACTGTCTCCGCTGCTCTAGATCTGACGCCTCAGCTAGCGTAGCCTCAATCATCACTGTCTCCTGTCGTCCATCAGCAGTAGCAAAGTTGGCCCGTGGGCCGCCACGACCTCGTCCACGGCCTCCACGGCCCCAACGACCTCCTCCTCTGCCTCCTGTGCCACGTCCTCGTCCACTACCCTTCTGTGGGCAGTTAAAGCTCAGGTGCCCCTTCACCCCACAGGTGTAGCACTCTCGATCCTCGCTCACTGCTGTCACTGCCGGTACAACCAGTGCAGTCCGAGTGACCTGAGTACCCTCATCCTTCATAACTCTCAGTCTGGTCTCCTCCTGTGCCATTGCAGCTATGGCATCCTCCAGAGATGGGATGGAGGATAAGTGACACTTACTCGCCCTCTTGACCTCAAAGTCTCCATTCAGGTTCCTCAGAAAATGTGTCACACGCCTACGCTCCACCCACTTCCTGTGTATCGCAGCACTCCTAGGATCAGGCAGATCAATAGGGTCATAGTGGTCTAACTCTGACCACAGCCTTTTCAACTCCGCAGAGTAGGCTAGAATAGACATCTCCCCCTGCTTCAAGGTATCGACCTTGCCCTGAACCTCCATCATAAGCATCACATTCCCTGCTCCAGAATACATTTTTTCCACCATACTCCATATCCTCGCAGCACTCTCTATGGCCTCCACCATCCCAGCAATGGGTGGAACCATCGATGTCATCAACCAAGCAGCCACCAGTGAGTTGGTGGTGCTCCAGACTTTCCAATCATCCCCAGTCTTATCCATCGGTTCCTTACATGAACCCGGAACGACGCCTTCTAACCCCTTCGACTTCAGGATGAGAAGCACCCTCCTGGACCAACTGAGGTAATTCTTTGTCCCTTCCAATTTCACATCATTGGGCATCAATTCCAGCTTCTGCACGGGTCGTGAAGGCGTCGATCCACTTGAGGATCCCAACTCCTTCGAAGCAAGAAGCTTCGTTATCTCTCCAATGAAGGCCTTCATGTCAGCTGAGGTAAGATTGTCCCACATCTCTCCAGATCCGCAGATCTCTCCCTTCTCCCTCCTTAGATCCGTAGATCTACTTCTCTTCCTCCTCTTCTAGGTCATACCCTAACCGTAAATCTATGGAGTCCTTTTCATGACTCTACCATAGATCTAGGGTTAGGGTTTTTGGGATTCTCTTTTGTGGCTAGTTAGGGCTTTGTGGTGGCTAGAAGAGGACGTGAAAGAAGAGAAGAGGAGCAGTGGCAGGGACTAGTGGCAGCAGCGCGCGGCAGCGACTAGCGGCAGCAGCAGCGCGCGGGCGCAGCGGCGGCGGGCGGCGGCGGGCGGCGGCGCGCAGCGGCGGGGGGCGGCGGCGCGCAGCGGCGGGGGGCGGCGGCGCGTGGGAGGCTAGGGTTTGGTGTTTTAGGGTTTTGGCTCTGATACCATATTGTTTTGGGTAAAATAGTGATTAGCCTCAAATGATGGCTAACCCTTCATATTTATATCAACCCTCTTTTCTTTACACACACACCCAAATAACACACAATATTCTACCCACAAACTGAGCTCTGTCAACCTGCATCTGTGAGATCACCGTAGTGACTTGGCGAGCCTTGTCCTGGACAAAGTTATGGTGCAATTTGAAGTTGATGGCAGCTTTGGTTCTTGAAGTTCGACAAGGAACTACACTGTCCCTGTTTGCTTCAGCGACACGCACTTGTTCCACTGTTGACAGTGGACTCGGAGTGGTTGGGGGGCTACCTAAGCTTGCATTTCTCAGCTTAGAAGATATTCCTACAGAAGCAGAGGCTAAAGTAGCGGTGACTAAAGAGGTTAGTTTTTGAATACCAACCTTTCTACCACTCTCAACGTTTGCTTCCACTCTTCTTGCAAGTTGAATGGCTTCCAACAAATTATTTGGACTTTGGTCTTCAACTTTGGACCCAGTTCCTGATCGAAGACCAAAAAGGAAGAAATACAAGACACAAGCTTCTTCAAACATAAGGCCGAACAATGCAAAGTGAGTTGCTGCCATCTGAGCCAATTCTACAAATCGCCCTGTATATGCCATCACTGATTTCCTGTGCTTGATTCGACTGAATATCTTCTCCACTTGGTTGAATCCATGCTTGCTCAGGATCATTACACGAGAGAGAACTGCAAATGATTTCCTTCCCCATTCAACCTCCGATGGCCTCAGTTTGTATGATCGGAACACCTTGGCATCTAGGTAGATGTAGGAGACCGTTCCCCTTCTTTTGCTCTGCTCAAAAGACGATTGAGCTCTTTTAATCGAAGCATCGAACACTTGGCGAGCGTCCGCAGAAACGACGTGCTCTGAGTTGCGAACTCGGTTGTTCGAGGACTGGTCATGGCCGAGTATTCCAAGATTGGTTTATGAAGATTACCTCCTTGATTAAGCATCTTTGGATCAGCTGTTGGATTGATCACAATGGAAAGATTTCTAGATAAAATGCTTCCATCAAACCTGTTTATGAGTTGTTGAAGCTGGATGCTGAGCAATGAGAGTTGGCGCTTCATGTCGGCATACGACGCAGAAATTTCCTCCCTGAATGTCGTCTGCAACTCCATCGTCGATTCGATGGATGCCGTCTACAACTCCTTCGTCGAGTCGATTCTTCTCATTCTCGCCTTCCACCAATTCTCAGCTGCCACTGCCTCATCAGACGAAGCTTCATCCCGATGGCTCGTTGCGAGCTCTGATACCAATTGTTGAGTCCTCATTGTTGAGTCCTCTTCTTCCACATCATAACACTGATGCCTGTAACACAAAAAGTGAGTAAACAAAGAGAATTGCAACGCAATTCCTCAACAAATTGAAGGAAAAAGAAAGAATCAAAAAGAATTAAGAATCAAAAGAAAAAGGGGTTGTTCAGCCAAGAGCTGTAACAATTCATTTCATCGATAACGAATCTTCTCTACAACTTGCCCTTTTATAGGCGTAACCTAAAAGTTTGTTAGAATAACAAACTTCCATCGGACGGTTGCAATTCAATTCAGCTTCATCGGATGGCTTCAGTTTCATTCATTCAGCAATGGCTCAGATCACTCCCAGCATATATCCCCTCGCAATCCAACGACTCCCCGCTTGCTTGCTGCTCTCGTACTGTTGGGTCTCAAACACTCTCTCACCCGACCCCATCGATTTCTCCGACGACTGATCCTCTGCCCCAAAAAACCCTAACACATCCCGTACACAACAGCATACCCCGCAGATCGACCAATTTCCCCCCAAAACCCTTACCCTAAGCCCGTTTGCCCTCATCTTCTTCAGCAGAAGCTTCAATTGCATCAAAATTCTAGCACCCACAAGGTAAAATTATGTGGTGAGCATAAGAAATTATTTTTTAAAATTTAATGTTTTTATTAATTCATGCATGGAGTTAAAATTCTGTCATGTGTTATTGTTTTATATATTTGTGGAGATGATTTCATATTTTGCATAAATTGGAGCGAGGTTTGATTAATGCTATAATGTTGTAAAATTGTATACCGTTGAATAAATTGAAGAATGAGCAAATTTATGATCAGATTTTTGACAGAGCTGTCACAGATTCACCGAGAATAAGAGGTCTGAATTTCGTTTATATAGTCTTTTTAAGGATTTGATATGCTTTAGATGACATGGGTTTTTAGTGTTTAGGGCTTCTTAATAGGCTGTCTGAATCCAATGTGGAATCAATTCCGGAAGATGTGGCTAGTATCTTCAAAGTATGTATCTCTACCCTTGGTTTTGCTATGCCATTAGGCTTTATTTTATCTTCATGCCAAGTCTGACTACTTATGCTATTTCGATGTTAAGTTGGCATGCCTGCAATTTTAATTATTTAAATGACTTTTTCACAATCACTCCCTCGCAGCGTCGGTTGTCGGATTATCAATAAGGAGGTCATTGTATTGTGCTTGAGAGGGCCTCGTGGCAATGAACAGTTAAGACCATGTTATCAACACTCCATTTTTATTTTTATGTGACAGTATTTTGAGAAGGATTCATTTCAGGAAGCAATTTGTTGATAACCATGAATCGACTCTTTGTAGCTTGGATAAATACAAATGCCTTGTCAATTTGATAAATTCTGTCTGCTAAATATGAGAACATTAAGTAGAAGCGTAGGACCAAGCTTCTTGATCAGTAAATCAAAATTAAGGTTTTTTTCTTTCTTTCTTTCTGGTGCATTTCTTCATGGTATTATAGCTTTGTGGTTTGCTGTTTTATTTGATGTTTTATTTCTTCGTGGTATTATAGCTTTGTGGTTTGCTGTTTTATTTGCTGTTTTATTTCTTCATGGTATTATAGATTTGTGGTTTGATTTTGTATTAGGAGTATGAATGAATTTCATCATGTCTTATGGGAAATCTCCAAAAGAAATGTATATTTTGATGTGTTTTTAGGTTTTTACTTGTGATTGTCTAGAAATGGTTGATGTTCAACGTGAACATCTTTCTGAATATTGCTAATTACATTTGTATTATACTAATTTACTGGCATTAAATGACTTGTATTCTGCATTTTATGAATTTTGGCATGCTATGATTTTTGGCTTTGGGTATATATTGACGTTTAACATGAGAAGAAAAACGATTCTTGTGTATGAATACATGCCAAATGTTTCAGTGAAGGATCATCTTACAGTCAGGTTGATGTTTATAGCACAGACTGTACAATCAGAAGGTTGATGTTTATAGTTTCGGCAGTGTCCTATGTTAGCTTATAACATGCATGCTTCCTTTCCAGAACTTGACAGCAGTGTAGGCTGCATTTGCTGTGGTAAGAAAATTGAGTTCTAGGGGAGCAAAAGTATTATAAGAGAAACCCGAAAAAATCCCATGTATTTACATATTGTCAGACATGTTGCTGAAGTTGAAACACTTGATGTGTATTTAACGTATTATCAGAAAATTGTGTTTCAGTTGTTTTGCAAAATATTTAACAAATCCTATTCATAATATTGCAAAAAAATAGTTCATGTGTTTAAGAGATATGCATCTAGTTCTTTCTTTTCTTGATCATCATACATGCTATGAGCTTATCTGAACATGATGTATCGGCAAAAAATTGATGAAATTTTCAGATTTTCATTTGGGTATCTGAACATGATGTATCTACAAACCTGGATCACATGAGATGAGTATCAGATGCAAGATCATGCTATTGTTTTACAAGGTAATTGGAACATGTCAGTTGCTTTTTCATATATATTTTATTCCCTGGGGTATTGATTTTTCATAAATTACATTTGTTAAGAGGTTTTTCCCCTAGGGCCCAGGTTTGTCATAAATTACATTCTTATCCCTCCTATCTTGTTGGATCTTAGTGCCCAGGTGTTCAACATTTCCCATAGGGCAACCAAGGAAGACGTGACCACGCTCTTCTCATACTGTGGCAAAATTAATGAAATCCAGCTCCGGATGTAACTGAACAAGTTCTATTGTTCCTGCATTTTCTTACCATCTATATAGAGTTCACTCTGGCAGTTCCTGACATAGTTGCATTGCGAATCTCAATCGGGATGGGGATGAATCACAGTCGGCCATATTGTTAAAGTATCCTAAATCTGATACCCAATCCAGGTTTGGAAAAAATGATATGTTTTTCAGATTTAAGATTTAAATCAGATTTAAATTTGATACTCATTTCATCAATTCATATGCTTTATCGTTATGAATTGCTTTGCTATTTTTAATTTCAGTTATCATGTTCCTAATTTACTGCTGCAATTTTTTATGTAATATGTGAAAAATATGAACCTTTGAGCTGGAATTTGAGGATTACTATAGCTCTGGATGTTGCAAGAGGCTTGGAGTATCTTCATGATGGTGTATGCAACCAATAACACAGCAAGTTTTATAAGTAGAGATTGTGCCAGATGTGTCTTCATGAAGTCTGTGTTAGAGTTGTATATTTTTGCCAGATTTGTAAAGCTTGTGCCAGATTTGAATGAAATATCAAAGCATGGAGGTTGTGCCACATGTATTAAGTCTGTATTTTAAGTCTGTATTTTATATTGGCAAAAGATTTGAAGGAATTATCAAAGAGTGAATCAATATTGGTAACTTATTTTTGTTAAGTCTATATTTTATAAAGTCTGTATTGTGAAAATTGTAGACAGTTTATCTCAAAATTCTGAGATGTCTTGAGAATTCTAAATTATGTATTAAACATGGAATTCTGGAATGCTGAAATTTCTGTCATATTCCTCTTCCATTTATGTTTTGCACCAATGCTAGATGTTGGAATAGTGCTGGATGGTAGATGCTGGAATCTGGTTACTTGCTTACACTTTGTTGCTAGTTGATGTAGGTCATGATACTTGCTGGATGCTGGCTGATGTCCTCCAATTCACAACAAGCAAAACCCAGCTTGACTAATGTTCCCCAATTCAGACATTTCTCTACTGTGAAATCTCATGTATCAAATCTGATGTATCAAATATGTTATCCAATAAGCAATAAGCCGGCATTTCTCTACTGTGTATCAAATATCTGATGTTATCCAACG
This sequence comes from Scilla litardierei, assembly GCA_030789695.1. Classification (NCBI taxonomy): domain Eukaryota; kingdom Viridiplantae; phylum Streptophyta; class Magnoliopsida; order Asparagales; family Asparagaceae; genus Scilla; species Scilla litardierei. The sequence continues at coordinate 599,902,118 of CM061142.1, read as the reverse complement.
CGCAACAAGCAGAAAATTCAAAACAAGCAGAATCCAGCTTGATAAACTAAGAATCTAGGAATTTTTGTGTTGCAATGTAACAAATCTGGGAATTTTTGTGTTGCAATGTATCAAAATCCAGCACAAAATTCAAAACAAGCAGAAATTGAAATCTTGTGCAATGTATCAAATCTGGGAATTACAACAAGCAAAATCCAGCTTCCATTCATTGTAAACTAAGAAGCTAAGGTTCATAGAAAATTACAACAAGCAATTGCAGTTATGGAATTTGTAATCAAATATGCTGAACCTTCAAATACCGTAAACTTTAACAATGCAATCAAATATGCACAACTTGGTAGCTGAAAATTAACATTGCTATCAGATTTGATAATTCTTATACTGCAAATTACATATTTCAAGTTTACTTGTTTCCAGTTTCATGTTTCCATACTGTAAGCTATGGTTCATATTACATCCCTTACATTATCATTCTCAAATTACATGTTTCCAGCTTACATGTTTCCAGTTTCCAACAAAATTACATATTTCCAGTTTCCAGCATGAAATGCTGCAAGTTTTAACTCTACATCAATACACTTTCTCTTGCAAGAGCCCCAACTCCAGTACACGAACCAACAAATCCAAAGTATTCATATTAAGTCTAGGCAAGGGATCGTGAACTTCCAGTCCACCTGTAATTTTCATCAAACCAATGTAAGTACAATGCAGTAAGTTGTTCCTCAATTAGAGCTCAAAACAATGTTACACAGAAGCAGAACAACTAGGTTTTAAAAAAATAATTGGATGTGCATTCTACAACTTAAAAGACAACAACAATGAAACAATGCAGAGGGTCAGTTATAACTGAGTTTACCAGTATCTATTCATTATTACCATTTATCCATGCAGAGACAAGGTTTCAGGTTGAGGCGTGGGCAACGGTTTTGTTAAAGTCAATCCTCCACAATTCCATATATCTGCAGGCAGATGTGCCTAATCCCAAGTAAATCAATCCTTAAATGGGCAACGGTTTCAGGTTTTGGAGTTCCATTGTTGAGCAGCCTACTTGGGGTGCGCCTCATCCCTGAAGGGACACTTTCGACCAATCTCCTCTGCGGCTGCAGTGGCCAGTCCCAAGTCTTTAGCCTGCAATAAGATAATATTGCATCAGAATGATTGGATAAAATCTAATAACAAATACCATTATATATTACAAAACCATCAATCTCTGGCTATACGTTATTGGGCAATTACGTCTATCGTGATGCACAAACTTGTTACAACATCAGCATAACCGTAGATGTTTCGATGCTATTTCTCTTGCCTTTTCCCCCTCCTTTAATCCGTTTTCCGCTATCTTTGGTCTTTGCAATGGAAGGTGGATGAATATAAACTGTTTCCGGTAATTTTGGCCTTTTTCTCTGGTTGTGAATTTTGTGGATTTTCAGAAGTCAGTCGTTGAATATCTTCAAAGGCCTTATCAATCAAAATCTCTGCCATGTCAAGCCGTTCAGTTGAAGAGCGAGAAAATTTCAAAAACTTGTGTACTTTATTTGAAAGCTGGGTGAACTTTAAATCTTGTTCCTTGCAGTAGCTACCTTGAATTTCGACATCATTATTATCTCGGACTATTTCATTTGTTACCAAGGATGTCTATCTTTTGAAAATATAACATTGCGGTAAAGTATCAACAAATTCATTGCGCAATACAATAAGAATATGTCTATAAGGAATCCCATCAGTTTCAAACTTCTTGCAACTGCATATTCCGGCTTCTTCTGGGCCTTTATAAACAACATCTCTGGGTTTATCTGGATTCTTCATTTTGCCCATTCTTTTTACACAATATTGTCGAACATTGCCTTCACACCCTCTTATCTGAGATGCATAGCTCAAGCTTTGAACAGTTTCTTCCTGAAAAACATAAAATTTTTCTTGGGTATATATCTCTGCCATCTGCCCCTCCATTTCTAGATCTGTAAGCAATTTTGGTTTTGTATGAATAGTCTCGTAATCAGCCGCCAACTCATTTTGTCGTTGTTTTCTTATAGCTCTTTCAAATCTCGAAACAAACTCAGTTAAGGTATTTATTTTATTCACATACTTATCAATGAAAGAATTCATGCTCTCCGATCTGTAACTTGTACGAATTCCAGCCGTGAAGATATCTTTAGAATATGCTGGTATCCATTTTTCGCGAAACGAGTATAGATCGACGAGCCGTTCATGATTATTCAAATGGTTATTACATAAAACATTCTCCCATTTGATTTCAAACTCTTCAGGAGTCTCGAAATTCCGAACACAATCTTGAAATGGAATATTAAACTCACTTTTGAATGCCATCGCACCTAGTTTATCTGGAAGTTTTTTTAGAACATGCCACATGCAATACTTATGAATGGAAGCAGGAAATACTTCTCTAATTGCAGTTCCCATGACAGAATCTTGATCAGTGATTATCACGCTAGGTAAATGACCAAACATGGCTTCTTTAAACTTTTCAAACAACCAAATAAAATATTCTATCCTTTCATTGCACATGAATCTGGCCCCGAAATTTACCGTTTGTCCATGGTGATTAACCCAGGTAAAAGGTGCAAAGATGAGATGGTATTGATTGGTGTCATATGTTGTGTCAAATATTAACACATCTCCAAAAAATTTGTAATACTTTCTAGCAAGAGCATCTACCCAAAACACATGCGTCAATTTATTTTCATTATCTACTTTATATGCATACTCGAAAAATGGATTTTTCTCTTTCTTCTCTTGCAAATGCTCCAACAATAAGTGAGCATTATACGCTTTCTTCTCATCCCTCTCCCTTTACAAGGCATTTCGAATATCTTTTTCTGTGCATCCAATATCTCCATAACCACCACTTTCAACTGCTAAGACTGAAATACAATCTGATGTCTTTAGGTTAGCATCTTTTAGTGTGTTTAGGAGGCTTTTTTGTGCTTCAATCACGTTTCTATTGCTTCTTAAGAATAGTTGTTTTCTTGGAGTGACAAACACATGATTATGAGATTCATTAAACCTCCTAACGGACCACTTTCCATCAGAGTCTCTTTGAAGCCTTATACTTGCCAAGCAATTTTCTCGAGTTATGGTCCTTTTCCTCTTTACTTTTCCATCTGTTACATTTATTTTCTCCCTTGGTAGCCCTTGCTTTGAGCAAACAAATTGCTGAGAATACCTTTCTCCTGTAACTTTATCAATCAGTGTCGCATATTTTCTAACTGAAAACCTTGCTAATTTTACATACTGTTTGTAAAAATCAACCCTTCTTTCAATGAGTTAAAACTCTTTCCTTTTACTGGCTTATACATCTCCTCAACATTTTCCCAACCGGATGCACAATTCGGAAGTGAACTCGATGCATCCATTGAATATATATATGCTTCCTACACACTCAAAGAAGACAGTTCTGCCAACAACATCATAGTATTAATCAAACCTCACTCACAATTCACAATTTTTGCATATAATTAAAAATTAATGCACGAAAATCTGACATCATTAAGTTTTAATTGCAACAAAGGAGAAAACATTATTACTGAAATTAAAATAACATTTTTCTAAAATTAATACATACATACATGTGCGCGTGTTCACTAAAGTTACAAACCAATAAACTGGGGTTCAACATCCTATAGTTTCAATCATGCTCAAGTTATTGATGTTGAAATACATTCATGCTCAGGTTATTGGTGTTGAAATACAATCATGCTCAGGTTGATTCTACATGTGCACATTAAAGTAAATTCAGGTTTCCGAGCCAAAATCATACTGGCACTTCAAAAATTTGGCACTTCAAGGCAATTAGAATGCTCAAATTGTCTTAATGAAAAAGAAATTGATACTTGCTATAATCATTATTATGAGAGAAATTGAAGGTACTACAATTTTATTTGCCAATTTCCCAGTAAATGAAGCTGAACATATATGTTACTCCCCAAAATACAAATTAAGATACAATACTTGCTAATTCTGACTTAGACAATTTTTGAATGGTAGGTTGATTGACAAATTAACATATATGTTAGCTCTAGATTTTTGAATCCTTAATCAACAAGTGAATGGCTAGTTTCTGTTTTGTATACACTACATCAATCTCAATTATCCTGTGAAACAGACAACAAACAAGAAGCCTCCTCTCATTTTAACTTCTCATGTTCTCTTGTCCAGCGCTACAGATAACACACCATCAATGACTAACAGTCTAAATAAATTTAAAAAATTATTTCTTGAACTAACCCCAGAATTTTTCCTTGTGGGTGCTGATCACAGGTTTTGATGCAATTGAAGCTTTTGCCTGAAGAAGAAGATGGCAAACAGGCCTAGGTCTAGGGCAAACTTGCCTCGAACACAATTCCTTCCTGAACTGTTGTGGGTCGCCCAAACATCAGTTCTTAAGAATGTAAATGCATGAATTAATAATAACATCAAATTAAAAAATATCTTCTTGAGCATACCACAAAATTTTACCTTGTGGGTGATGAGCTATGGTTTTGATGCAATTGAAGATTCCGAATGATGAAGAAGACGAGAGCAAACAGGCCTAGGGTTAGTGTTTTTGGGGGATTCATCAGCGTTAGAGATGGAGAGGGTTGGGGGAGGGAGACTGGGTTATGGGGCTTCGCCGACAAGAGAGAGGGGAGATGAGGGTGGCTGCGAGATGAATTTGGGGTTTACGTAAGCGATGGGGTTTTCGTCCGTGGAAGGGAGAGGGCTGGGGGAGGGTGGGTGGGTTAGGGGGCTTCATCGACGAGAGAGAGGGAGATGAGGGTGGCTGCGAGATGAATTTGGGGTTTGCGTAAGCGATGGAGTTTTCGTTCGCATGAGGGAGAGGGCTAGGGGAGGGAGACTGGTTTATGGGGCTTCGTCGACGAAAGAGAGGGAGATGAGGGTGGCTGCGCTCTGATGTTTTGGGGTTTTCGTTAGCGAACGGGGTTTTCGTCCGCGTGAGGGAGAAGGCAAACTGGCAAACGCATTTGGGGGCTGAATGTGCTGCGCATGTGACGTGGGGGCTGCTACTTTGGGAAGCTGAGCGGCTTAAATCAGAGATTTTGGGGGCTTCGTCGGAGATTAGGGTGTCTTCGGTCGCGTTTTAGGGTTTTCATTCGCGAGAGGGAGAAGGCGAAGCAAGAGCTGGGAGATGCATTTGGGGAGCATGTGCTATGCACGTGAGCTACTCGGGTGCAACGTCTTTGGGAATCACGTGCACATCGATTGAGGGGGAAAATCTGAGACGTTGGCTCAGATCCGACGGCCAGTATGGATTTGCTCACTTTAAGATGGGTTGCTTCCCATCTCATTTGTTAGCTTCAAGCTCTTTGCTCTATGTTTTGGACACCTAGTAGTTACAGTTGATAGTGGGAAGTAGATGGTGACGACGCTTGCGCCCTATCCCACCTCTTTCTGCTATTCTTTGAAGCTAGCTAGTGTTATTGTTGTAAATATTTGTTATTAAATAAATATTGCTTTTACTCGTCAATATATATATATATATATGTATGGTAGGTTGATTGATAAATGTAAGAAGAGACTGGTTGGATGGACTTCCTCCTTGTTATCTATTGCTGGACGCATTGAGTTGGTAAGGTCAGTCATATATGGTATGGTAATATTTTGGATGCAGGCATACCGTATCCCAAAATCAGCTTTACGAACCATCACATCTGCGTGTAGACAGTTTATTATGAGATCTTCAAAATTGTGGTCTTGGAAAACTGTTTGTGCCCCAAAGGCTGAAGGGGGTGTGGGTTTGAGACTACTCCCAGATCTCAATATGGCTGCAGGGGTTAGGCTAACATGGAGAATATTATCTTCGGATGGGCTATGGGCTAGCTATATGAGAAACAACTACATGGATATCTCTCATTTTTTTACAGCTAAAGGTAAATCAAAACAATCAGGTACATGGAGGTTCATACTAAAATGCAGACAATTCTCCAAATACCTTATCAAGAGGCAAGTTCGGGATGGTAGTACCACCCTCTTTTGGTGTGACAACTGGCTACCCTGTGGTCCACTTTGTGACTTATATGAAGTTCCTCCCGGGGCCACTACTAAGAAGGTGTCTGATTATCACACGGCGGCTGGATGGATTGATGATTCAGCCATCCAACCTTTTCGACACCTACTATTACAAACATCGCTTTCTCCAGGCGCGGATGCATGTGAGTGGGGAGTTGGACCGGTTTTCCTTTTCAAAGATGCCTGGGATGGGGTTCGGCACAGAGGTACTCCCTTCCCCTACGTTAAGCTGGTTTGGTATGCTAACAATGTGCCTAAAATGTCTATGAACCTACTACGTGCATTTCACGGGAAGCTCCTAACTAAAGATGTCTTGCACAAATGGGGGGTGATTACCGAGACTCGTTGCTTACTTTACGAGGAGGATGTGATTGAAACTATAAATCACATCTACTTTGAATGCGCCTATTCCAAATATATCCTTAGCAGATGTCTCCTCAAGTGTGGGTATTAGACACAATCGAGCCACGCCTGCACAATGTAGGTGACTACTACTTAATCCACTTTACGGGGAAGAACCCATTGTGTCTTATAGCAAAAATGGCTCTAGCAGCAATTGTTTGGCACATATGGAAGGAGAGGAATAGAAGGATATTTGAAGGACTCACAATGCCTAAGACACAACTATTTGAAGACATATCTGCAGATATCAGGATTATTCGTAGAGACCTTGACGCAAATGATGCTGAGGCCCTTATTGCATTGGGGAATTGGGTGTTTCGGGATACAGGTTGATTATATTTCTTAGTGGGAGGATGAGGTTGGTAGTAGAGGGTGACGACGCTTGTGTCCGCTCCCCCCTCTAGCCTCCTTACCTCCTTATAGGCTGGAAAATTGCAAATACGAGAGGGTAGCGGCAATGGCCCATTCAGAGGAGGCGGCTGGAACAAGGAAGGCGTAAACAGAAGATCATGACCTATTAATGGACGGCATCACCCTGACCATCCCAAGGCGGCCGTTGGAGACCAAGCGCGAGCCGTAGGAGATCAAGCTCGATCAGGAGGAGCTCTGACAAGCGATGCCCTGAAGGTGTTTGGTAGATTTCCAATGAGACCAAAAATCCCTCTTCACATCAATACATCAGCCTCCAAGCCTAATTGGTCTGATGTAGTAGCCAACAGAAGATCATTCGAGGAGTCTTTGACAATGTCCTTCATCCCTCCCGTGATCAAAGAGGATGGAATTAGCGTTGGACAGATCATGGGCCCAATGCTAGAAAGGGGAGCTGATCGGTGGAGAAACACTTTAGTGGGTTACATTTTAGGGGATGTTCCCTATTACGATCAACTGCAGGCGTGGGTGGATAGGCTATGGAAACTGAAGAAGGGAGTACATATATACAGTCGTGGGAATGGTTTCTTTTATTTCAGATTCAACTGTGCAGAAGAATGTGAGCGTATTCTCCATGGAGGTCCTTGGCTTTTTGATGGAAGATTGACTGTTCTTCAAAGATGGAGTCCAACCCTAAGGTATGACAGAGATATGTTGTCAATGGTACCGGTTTGGATCCAACTCCATGGGGTACCGCTTGGCATGTGGATTGTGGAGATATTAAATGTTGCTGCTTCGGTAATTGGCATTCCCCTGTGCATGGACAGGGCAACTGCAAAGTAGAACGCCTTAATTATGCTAGATGCCTCGTGGAGATTGAGGCTAAGAAAGCAGTCCCAAGAATAGTGGGACTAGAAATGGATAATGGTGATATCATTAATATTGATATAAAGTATGAAGGGGAGCCTCCGCGGTGTAGCAAGTGTATATGTTTCAGACATGATGATTCCAAATGCCCTGACATTATAAAGCTCTCTTCAATCCAAAACAATGAGAACCATACTGAAGCGGTGCAACACAAGGCTCAAGGTGAAGCTAGCTCTTCATTTCATCCTAGTTCTGATGGAACCGTATCTCATCAAACAAGTGACCAAGGGGGCAATAATTCAAATTCTGGCTCAACTCAGTCCCCTACTAAGGCTGTATCAAATCAAGTTCAACTTGAGGAGGGTGAACTCACTAATGAAATAATGGCTAATCTAACAAGTGCCCAAGGGGTGGAAGTTAATACTGGAACCTTTCATGATCATCCGTTAGATGAACAAATGGCGGATGAATCAGATAATGAATCGCCTGGTGGCAGGAATACAGGGCACTCAGCTGACTCCAAGGTTGTGGAAGGTGAAGTCCAAGATGGCAGTAGCATTCTTCGGTCAGAGGATGTGGCAGCTAACCGCAATGCAGTATTTGGTACTCAGCTGAAGGGGAGTTCTCAGAACGAAACTATTGAGAAGCCAAACACAGAAACTACAACTGGAGGGGTTGATCTGGACATAGATAAAATCCCTAACCCTCTCTCCATCACTGATCCAGAATGGGAGCAGGATGTTGCTACAGATGCAAAAAAAGACAATGAAACTGGGGCTATAGCAAGCAAGTTGAAGTCTCAGGGGGAAACTGGGGGAGTCATAAGAAAAAGTGCTAGGATTAAAGAAGGGGCTCCAGGGAATCCAAATCTTCCATCTTATTAATGAGTATTTTTGTTTGGAATACACGAGGTCTCAATAACCATATAAGAAGGCGAGACCTGCGTGACGGCTTACAGAAATTAAACCCGAATGTTGTTGTTCTGATTGAGACTAAGTTGAAGAATAATAGTAACAACTGGAGATCCTATTTTCCTAAGGATTGGTGCACGTTTGATAACTTTTCTCTTCACTTCGGAGGACGAATTCTTGTTGGAATGGATGACACTGTCTGGAGAGCTACTGTCCTGAGCAATTCAAGTCAACACATCATATTGAATTGTAAGAATACTGGAGGATTATCTACCTTCATTTCGGCAGTCTATGGATCCAACATGCCTTCAGAAAGAGCCTTGCTTTGGGGCCTTCTTGAAGACAATGCTGCCAGCATAGGGGGGAATGCATGGTTGGTTGCCGACGACTTCAACTGTATCAGGTACGCAAAGAAAAAGATAGGGGGTAGACTAGTTGATACCTCTGTCCTGGACAAATTTAATACTTGGATGAACAAGTGTTCGCCAGTGGATGTAAAATGCATCGGGAGATCCTATAGCTGGTGCAACCGCAGGCTAGGGGGTGGGCGAATTTCAGCAAAACTGGACCGAATGCTCTGTAACCCCCAATGGCTCAACCTCCTTCCAGAATCATTTAACGAATATCTTGATCCCTGCACTTTGGACCATTCTCCCATGCTAATGAGGTTGTAAACAAAAGTAAGATCATTCCCCAAGCCTTTTAAGTTCTATAATGTTTGGGTCAAGTGGGAGGGTTTCCAAGAACTGCTTGAAAACGCATGGAGTATTCATGTCCATGGATCCCCGATGCACAGGGTATTTATCAAGCTCCAGAATTTCAAAGCTGGCTGAGGGCTTGGGCGCAGAATCACCTTGCTGCTAATGACATTACAGCATGTCGAAAAAACCTTGAGGATGTCCGTAAATTCGGCCTACTTCATAATGACTTGGCTGTACAGGAAAAAGAGCAGGAGCTAGCTTCTAAACTTGCTAAATTACTGGAGATAGAGGAAGGAATACTGAGGCAAAGGAGTAGACAAAATTGGCTCAGTCCGGGGATAAAAATTCTAAAATTTTCTACACTGCTATGAAGACCAGGCAAAGTCACAACAATTTGGGTCATCTGGTAGATGCAGAGGGAAATCTAAACCACACTTATGATGAGCTGCGAAGTAGTGCTGTAAATTTCTATGAGTCTTTGTATAATCAATCTACATACTGGACTATATTCCCGAAGTTAATTCCCAAGCGGATTCTCTCAACTCAGGCGGCATGATGGCTGGAAAGGAGAGTCTCTAAGGAGGAAATCAAGGAGGCGGTCTTCCAAATATGGGTGTATAAATCCCTTGGCCCAGATGGCTTCAATGGCTACTTCTATCAACACTATTGGAGCACGATAGGTAATGATATCATTGATGCCATCAAATCTTTTTTCCGCTCAAGCACTCTAATGCACTTTATAAATCACACAAATCTTACTTTAGTGCCTAAGAACTCTAATGCCACTGGGCTAGGAGATTACAGAACCATAGCTTGCTGTAATGTCCTTTATAAAGTGATCAACAAAATTATCTGTAATAGGCTGAAAATGGTTATTCATGAACTTATTTCCCCTAATCAATCTGCCTTTCTCAAGGGAAGGTTATTATCAGACTGTGCCTTGTTAGCCCATAAGCAGATCAGGGACTTTAGCAACCCCATGGGAGAAAGAGTGTGCATTAAGCTTGATTTGAAGAAGGCATTTGATAGCGTCAATCGGGAATTTATTTATTACATCCTTCACCGCATGGGTTTTAGCAGGAAATTTATCTGCTGGATCCAAGAATGTATATCAACTGCTACTTTCTCTGTAATGGTTAATGGCTCACCGGTTGGATACTTTGGTGGAAATAGAGGCCTCAGGCAAGGTGACCCCCTTTCCCCATTCTTATTTGTGATCGCCATGGAATCCTTTTCTTTATTAGTGGAAAAGGCTATAAGAGTTCGCAGTATCCACCCTATGCGTCGTACTGGTGCCATATCCCACCTTCTCTTTGCGGATGATTTGTTGTTATTCTGCCGGGCTAATATACATTCTATTGTTGGACTTAAAACTCTCCTGGATGAATTTTCTAACCTTACAGGTTTGGTAATAAATTGGGGGGAAAGTACTTCTATTTTCAACAAAGGGGTGAAGAATCCGAGGAGCCTCTCTAATTTGCTGGGTATTACCCTTGGTACTTCCATTACTACTTATTTGGGTCTGCCTCTCTCTACCAAATAACCAAAACCATCTATGTATGGTAGGTTGATTGATAAATGCAAGAAGAGACTGGTAGGTTGGACTTCCTCCTTGTTATCAATTGCGGGACACATTGAGTTGGTCAGGTCAGTCATATATGTTATGGTAATATTTGTAATGCCCTACGTAGCTATTGCACACGTACTAGAGGGGGGCTGAATAGTACTTTAAAATAATTAAGAAGATAATTCCTAATTATCTTGCGAACTCAACCAACAATGCAGAAATGTAAATAATGACAATAAAGAAATGCAATCGCAAACAGACGATATAACGGGTTCGGATCCACCCAAGTCTCCCCAACTTGTTCCCGGTGATCCTACGTCCCAAACACCCGGATCCCCTCCGGATACTTGAGTTAGAAACCTCTAACTCAAATTTGCACTATGAAATACTTGTAGAAACCTCTACAAGATCAAATCATACACAAATGAAATTGTGACTCCAACAACCCGGGATCACAAACAAACTCTCACAACCGAGAGTAAAACATTTGTAATATAAAAGTAAATGAAATACGAAATGCTTACCACAAAACCCTATGCCTTGAGTAAAACTTACGATTTAGGGCAACGAAGGATTTTGGGGAAGATGAAGGCACCAAACCCTAGCTCCAAGTAGATGACCAGCAATGGAAGCCTAGGGAAGAGTTGGTGACCTAGAATCAAGCTCTTGGCTTGGAAGGCTCACAATCAATGAATCTCTCTTTTGAAATAAGAGTGAGGGAGAGATCCAAGTGAGAAATGAAAGAGCTTTGAATGAGAATTAATTGCTTCTCTTTGATCTCTAAAGAACAATAAATATCAGCCTTGAATGCTATGAAAGCAGCCCTTCAAGTATATATAGGATAGAGGAAAGAGAGAGCAAAAAAAACGTGGCATTAAATGCTGCAACGGCTCTATTCTGAAGCAGTCTAGTCGGTCAAAGAAGGATCACTGATCGACTAGTTCATCAACTAGTCAGTCGGTGATACAACATGAACCGACTAACTGAAGAACAGCCAAAAGATGAAGTTCAGAGAATATAGAACTAGTCGGTCTAAGAAGACTTGCCAACCGACTAGTTTCACCACTAGTCGGTCGGTGAGTGTTCTTTGACTGACTAAGAGTCAAAATAGTATAGACTGAAATCAAGTTGAACTAGTCGGTCTGAGAACAAATTCCAACCGACTAGTTTCTCAACTAGTCGGTCGACAAACGTTCTTAGATCGACTAAAGATAAACAGTAGCTCAGGCTGAAAAACTGAACATACAACTAGTCGGTCTAAGAATGATTCCTAACCGACTAGTTTCACAACTAGTCGGTCGGTGAACCTTCTTGGACCGACAACTGTAAACAGTGAATGAGCTGAAATTAGTCAAGGCATTCTAGTCGGTTCAAGAAGGATTACCGACCGACTAGATTGCCATCTAGTCGGTTGGTTCTTCTTCTTGAACCAACTAACATGCACAAGAAGCCCGAAATGAAGCGCGAAGCTTCGGGAAAGTTTGTATGGGCTTCTAATAAGATCCTAGCTCTAAGATATGAGCGTTATGAAGATTAAAACGTAAGACCTACTCAAGGCTTAACATTCTACGAAACGAAGGTAGAAGACAATAAATTAAACTTGACGAACCGTCTTCAAAAGCTTCAATCGAATCTTCTTGACTTCAATAATGGTCCTTGAGCTTTAACGAAGCTTCAAGCACACGATCACGCGCTTTGAGAAGTCTTGAGAAGTCGCTTTTGATGTTCATAGAAATTTGGCGACGATCTCCATAACTGCACTCACAAAGAGTTAGTTCACGATATTTATGTTTGTTCATCATCAAAACCAAATCCGAGGAATTAATACTCAACATTCTCCCCCTTTTTGGTGATGACAAACCAACATAAATAATAATCAAAAATAATGATTCAAATGAAATTTACTTACTCCCCCTGCATTGATGACACGTTAATTGCAAATTAAATAATAATCATACGCATCAAGTAGAAGAGAAAAGTAAAAAATGAGAATTCATTTATAGAAATTTAGGATTTGAAATCCATTTTTATATCTTAACTCCCCCTGAATCTAACATATCAAATTAGATTCACGGTAAATTGCTTTAAATTATCATTTAGCACATCGTTATTATTAATTCTCTCCCCCTTTGGCATTAGCAAAAAGAGCGGGAGGAGATCAACGGCAACAACAATGGCTACAAATAAAAGCACGGGAGTCGAGGCATACGACCACGGTCCAAATGACACCAAAGGAAAATACGAAGTAAATCAAAGCGTGCCAACGAGACCAAAGTCGATAATCGAAAAATAAAATCATCAAAACTCAAATCAATTTTCACGTATTGAGTTATGGAATTTACTCTCCAATATCAACATTCTTGATGAATTAAGTGCATGGAAAACAATTCTATGTTTTCATAGAAATAATTTCTATTAAATCAAATATAATCATCGAGCGACGAAGTCAACATCAGAGACAAAAATATAATGTGCACAAAAGAAGTAAATGTCAACACGATGTATATATATATATAAGAACATGGTACAACAAAATTATACATCTGCCAACATACATAATAACGATCGAATGATCGGAGCACGTCATACAACATATGTTACACCGGACATCAAAATGAACATACATCAAAAAGTGTATCATCAGAACATCAAAAAATACATCAAAAGTCATAACCACCCAAGCTATCCTACCCCACACTCTCACTACAAAATATATCATCCAAAGTGCATAGGGAGAGTCCTCCAACGCAAGCTCAGGAGGCGGAGGCAGGGTCAGCAGCAGCAGCAGGCTCTGCAGACGGAGTGGTGGTCACTGGGTCAACAGGAGTGTCCACAGATGGGAGAGTCATAACGGGAGTGGCCTCGGGAGCACCAGACGAAGTATCCACCGAAGGGATGGTGGCAACAGGTGTGCTCTTGGGGCACCAGCAGAAGTAGCAGCAGCAACATACGTACCCGCTGGGGCACGAGCAGCAGATCCAACAAGCTCCTGGAGCTCAGCCTCATCCATCTCCTCCTCGTCAGAAACAGACAGAGGAACCTCAATGCCCAAGTGAGAGCAAATGCGAGCTAGCATCGCCTCAGAACGAGCACAACGAGACTCCACACGTCTCAACGAAAGTGTAAACTCAGTGAGAGTATGAGCGGGAGGAGGAGCAGAAGCTGAAGGGGTCGTCCTCTGAACGTGACGAAGCGCCGCAAGAGACTTCTTGACAGCGTCGCATTCAGGGGAGGACCAAGAGGACGCTCATCATCGGGAGGGAGAGGGACCTTGAAGTGACAGAAGACAAGGGTCAAACGGTAGGGATATGGGATGTGAGCTGATTTTGTGGACTTTCGGATACATTCGAAAGAGTCCATCTTATCAAGAATAATCCTAGCCCAATTGATCTCGCTCCCCATGAGAAGAGAGTAGATCAGCTTAAGGAATGGCTGGGATGGCAAGCTCGATGAGCCGTACTTCGGAAGGAGGCACGACTTCAGGATAAGATTTAAGACCCATGCGTTTGGCTTGAAAGATTTTGAAGGGACGCCAATCATGGCGGGAGGGATCACATGGAACATCTCGGAGAGCATGGCCTGGTCAAGATCAGAAATGTCATCGACAGAGATATCAGCTGGAAGAAGGCCAGAAGAGGAGACACCTATCAAATCCCCTAAGATTTCTGCCGTGAGGACAATCAGTGTCCCCAAGACAGTCGTCTCAATGGAATGGGTCTCGTCATACTGACCGCGAACACGGTTCGCATAGAAAAGCTTGACTAGATGGGGGTACGTGTGTGGGTTCGCCTTAGGGTCATGGCGAAGATAATCTATAAGGCCGCTATGAGAAAGAAGATCGGCGAGATGAGGGAAGTCGGAGAACTGAATAAAGTGCTCCAATAACAGTGGACAGTGTTCGATACGATTGTATGCCGTGAGACACAACGGGTCATCGCGACATAACGATATATCGACACCGCCTACTGGCATGGGAGCCTTCCCCTTAGATGGACAAGTGCTAGACCGATGTGGAGGAGTAGGAGCCCTAGCGGTATGCTTGGACTCGGGAAGATATTCAGTGTCGGAATCAGAATCAGCAGGAGGAGTGGGTGCACGAAATGAAGCTAGCTTGGATTGAGTAGATCGGGCTCTAGGCTTAGCTATCGCCGACCTCTTCTTCTTAAGAGGAGGCGAAGAAGACGATGGATGGGTCGATTTGGAACGGCGTTTGGGTTGAGGGGGGGTCCGTAGATGGAGATTTGACGGTAAAAGGAGACGGACGCAAGGGTTCGATGGGGATACGTGTCTTCGCCATGATCGAGACGAGACACGCGCAATCAAACTAGAAATCAGAACCCTAGCACAAACCCTAAATCGACGGAAATCGAAAACACCCTAATACAAATCCTAGATAGAAACCCTAGATCAAATGAAAACGAATTTGACCTAGAAACCCTAACACAAACCCTAGGAGCAGAGAGAGAGAGAGAGAGAGAGTGATACCTAGGTGGAGAGAGAGAGAGAGAGAGATCGACGGAGAAAATGGCCGGAAATCGACGCAATCGACGGTGGGAGAAGAGGAGTCGAAGGGGTTTTGGGGGTTGGAGGAATGTTTTTCGCACCGACTAGAAAGAAAACTAGTCGGTGCGGGAGTGTATAAGTCGATCGGGAGTGGAAAAGACCAAAGCAGCCCCTGCGCACTTAGTCGGTCACAGTTCAAGCGCTGACCGACTAGATGACGATCTAGTCGGTCGGCCAATGAGCTTGAACCGACTAAGTGCAAACAGTAACTGAAGCCAAAATTAGGGCTTGAGTTAGTCGGTCTGCGTTCATTCACTGACCGACTAGAACGCAATCTAGTCGGTCGGTCAATGAACATGAACCGACTAAGAGAGTCCAAAAATTTGAAAATCAGAAATTTTGAGTTCTCTCCTACGCGCACTTGGACGATACATCGAAATACTCTCATATATCATTATACTACCCCATAAAACATCGAAAATCTTAAATACGATGTTCATGAATATTTCGAGCATAAATTCCGAAAATTCAACCAAAATTCCAGAAAATCCCAATACATCTAGCATGAGCATATATAACGAAAATTGTTAGCATGCAAGATTATTGAACAAAATGAATCCTAAATCTCGGATTCACCCATAATCCCCAATTCTCCATGTAACCGCACAAAGGAGTCTTCCTTGAGTGGTTTCGTGAAAATATCGGCGATTTGCTTCTGGGTTTCAACGTACACTAAAATGATGTCCTTTTTAGCAACATGATCATCAAGGAAATGTTGTCAGACATCTATGTGTTTAGAACGGGAATGGTGTACCGGATTCTTAGAGAGACATATTGCACTTTGGTTGTCCACCATGATAGGGCAAGTATCACAGTTTATACCAAAGTCTTTAAGAGTGTGTCTCATCCAAAGAACCTGAGCACACGCAGCACCGGCGGCAATATATTCTGCGTCGGTGGTTGAAAGTGATACAGAATTCTGCTTCTTGGAAAACCAAGAGACAAGAGAATT
Source organism: Scilla litardierei (assembly GCA_030789695.1). Lineage (NCBI taxonomy): Eukaryota > Viridiplantae > Streptophyta > Magnoliopsida > Asparagales > Asparagaceae > Scilla > Scilla litardierei. The sequence continues at coordinate 599,885,759 of CM061142.1, read as the reverse complement.
TCCTATGAAATGGCAAGTGCCACTAGTACTTTTCCTGTCGGATTTGCATCCCACATAATCTGCGTCACTATATGAGATTAAATCATATGTGCTAGACTTTGGATAAAGTAACCCAAAGTCAAGTGTGTAACTTAAATAACGGAAAATACGTTTTACCGCAACTAAGTGAGATTCCTTAGGTTGAGACTGATAATGAGCACATACACATACGGCAAACATAATATCGGGCATACTTGCGGTAAGATATAATAAACTACCTATCATACCTCAATATAGACGAATGTCTACATCTTTGCCACCCGTATCTTTATCAAGATGTGTAGTAGTGCTCATTGGAGTCTTCTTCCCGGAGGCATTCTCCATTCCAAATCGCTTGAGCAACTCCACCGTATACTTGGTTTGGTGGATGAAGATTGCATCGTTCATTTGGCGAATTTGGAGACCTAAGAAATATTTGAGCTCACCCATGTGGCTCATCTCAAATTGATCCTTCATAACATTAGAAAACTCTTCGCAAAGAGTGAAGTTAGTAGCACCGAAAATGATATCATCAACATAAATTTGAACTAAAATTATATCAATATTCGAATACTTAACAAATAATGTAGAATCAACATCACCCATTTTAAAACCTAAATCCAAAAGAAAGTTCTTTAGACGGTCATACCAAGCTCGAGGAGCTTGTCTCAAACCGTAAAGTGCTTTCTTAAGTTTGAAAACGTGATTTGGAAAATTTTCATTTATAAAACCCGGAGGTTGAGAAACATAAACTTCCTCAACAACATCTCCGTTTAAAAACGTACTTTTTACATCCATTTGAAAGAGTTTAAAATCTTTATGGCATGCAAAAGATAACAATAATCTAATAGATTCTAATCTAGCTACCGGAGCAAAGGATTCTTCGAAATCAATACCTTCCTCTTGCTGATAGCCTTGAGCTACCAACCGAGCTTTGTTCCGGACGACGATTTGGTTCTCGTCGGTCTTGTTCTTGAAAATCCACTTCGTTCCTACAACGGTGTGGTTCTTCGATGGCAATGGAACAAGCTCCCAAACCTCATTCCTCTCAAATTGAATGAGTTCCTCCTCCATGGCTAGGATCCAAGCACTATCTTCGCATGCTTCGTTAATATTCTTTGGCTCTATTGAGGAGGCAAAGGCACAATGAGCGGAGTAGTTGACTTGAGATCTCGTCTTGACACTATCAAGGATGTTGCCAATGACTTGCTCATGGGGATGGTCACGAACTGTATGAAGCCGTTTGGGAATTCCCTGATCACTACGAACATTCTCAAAAGATTCATTAGTAGGGTTAGTATCATTAGAATCAATAGAATTATAATTACCAATAGAATCACATAAGACATCCATGGAGTCATCATCATTAGTAATTCTAGTAGGGACAAAACCTTCATTGAATAAAACATGAAGTGATTCCTCGATCGTTGAGGTTCGTTTGTTGTATATCCGGTAGGCTTTGCTACGGGAGGAATATCCAACAAATATCCCCTCATCGGATCTTGGATCAAATTTGTCCAAACTACCATACATGTTTTTAATAAAACATTTTGCACTGAAAACACGAAAATGTTTAACTTGAGACAATCTACCAAACAACAATTCATAACAAGTTTGTTTAGTGCCGGGCCTCAAAAGTATCCTATTAAACACATAGCAAGCGGTCTGTACCGCTTCCGCCCAAAATTGATGGCCAAGTTGGCTATCATCAAGCATAGTGCGAGCACATTCCACTAGCGTCCTATTCTTTCTCTCAACAACACTATTTTGAGGAGGTGCGCGAGGGAAGGAAAAGGTGTGAGTAATACCAATTTCATCACAAAAATTTGAGAAAGACTCATTCTCAAATTCCCCTCCATGATCACTACGAATAGTGACAATGGTGGTTCCAATGAGATTTTGTACTTTCTTAACAAATATTGTGAAGTTTTCAAAAGCATCATTTTTATTACTTAGTGAAAACACCCAAGTAAATCTAGAAAAGTCATCAACGATGACAAGTCCATATCGAGCATTTCCTAATGAAGCAACTCTAGTTGGCCCAAAAGATCTAGATGTAATAGCTCTAGAGGCCGCTTAGATGAAATGCTTTTCTTAGGTTTAAAAGACGATCTTGGAAGCTTGCCTCGTTGATACGAGTCACAAAAGCTTTTCTTTTGGAAGACAAGCTTAGGAAATCCTTTAATAGAATTTAACTTGGAAAGCTTAAAAAGTGTTCCATAGTTCACATGACCAAAACGTCGATGCCATAAGTGTTGTTCACTTGTGTTGGCAATGAGACATTGTTCATGTGACTTAGGGAGATCTAAGATATATATATATCCTTATGGCGTGTGCCAGAAAACAATAAATCATTATTATCTTTTCTTAAAATATGGCACATTCCTTTCGCAAAGCTAACTTTGTAACCTTTGTCACAAAGTTGGCTTATTGAAATAAGATTGTGGTTTAATCTTTTAACAAGGTAAACATCACTTATTAGTGGTTTAGAAGTATTACCAACTTTGCCAACACCTATGATGGTTCCGCTCTCGTTGCCTTCAAAGACTACCCGGTTCCCATTTGCAATGGGCACCACTCCGGAGAGCAATTGAGCATCACCCATCATGTGTTTTGAACACCCGCTATCGAGTATCCAATTATTCTTGGAGCCAAATTTGGATTTGTTGCTCCGTTTCTTTTTCTTGAGTACCTAAAGATAGAAATATCATTCTATGGTACCCAAGGTCATTGGGTCCTAAAAGATTAGACCTTTGGAAGCCAAGTCCAATTGGACTTAGACTTCCCCACATAATCATCATTATGCACGACATTCATGAAATAAGAATTCATGTAAACTTGTTTTTCATGCATATTTGTGTCCTTCGGGCTCCAAATAGTGAAGATTTTGGGAGCCCTATTCCTATTGGGAGCATGCATGCATTGTTGATTTCTACGTGATGCATGTCGTGGATAGGCATATGGCACATGATGAAATGGTGCATGATGATAATTGTTCATATGATGGTGTGGATGAACATATGCATGTGGAGGAACACGTGCGTGAGGGTGTCTCACATGGTGTGTACGTGCCCATGGATGTGGTGCATAGAAATCATCATATGTGTGAACATGTGGAGTACGATGTGTGTTCCTACGTGGCATGGTATTGGTGTACATAAAAGCATGACCCTTCTTTGGAGGTCCATCCAAAGTGGGTTTCTTTCCAAATGAGGGTGTGTACGAGGTGGAAGCACCATTGGTAGATGAACTACCAATAGAGTGTTTGCTACCACTCGTTAAGGCATCGGAAGTTGACCCAACAAAGGTAGTAGACGATTTGGATGAATTTTCCATCTTATACCCCAAGCCAATGTGATGATTGGCCGAAAGTAAGTCATTTATGATTTTATCCAAATGATCCTTACCTTTATTGAATTTATTAATTCGGCCTAATGTGCACTCATACTTCTCGGTGAGAGAACGCATAGAAGCATCCAAAGTGGACACTTGCGATGTGAGCACATAAACACGAGATTTGAGATTCTCATTTTCAATACTCAAAGTTGATTTTTGAGAAGTCAAATCCGCTATCTTGTGTTCCTCCGAATCCTAAATATGAACATGCTCAAGTTGAGATTTGAGATCTACAATCTCATTTCTCAAATCTTCAACAACGGTGTCGTTGTTGATGACGATAGGCTTAGGTGAGGTTTGGAGACTAACTAACTCATCTTTGGTATTAGTATATCTATTAACTAATTTAAAATACTTAGACCATATTTGCTCGTTAGCTAATCTAAGATCATCCATAGTTACCTCATCGCCTTCATCCTCGCTATCATCGGAGGAAGATCCTTGATCATGTTCCTCTCTCGCTATGAAGCACATGTGTGCTTGCTCCACTTGTTCATCGTCCGACTCTCCACTTGAGGAGTCATCCTCGGAGTCAGTGAATGTCCCGACAAGTCCTTTCTTGTACCCTTTCTTGTACTTCTTTGACTTGTCGAACTTTGGTGCCTTCCATTTCTCCTTTTGCTTTTTTTGAGGATAATCCGCTTTCATGTGTCCTTTCCGGAAGAATCGGTTGAACTTCTTTGCCATGAGGGCAATGGATTCCAAGTCCAACTCGTCTTCCGAGTCTTCATAATCGGTAGATGTAGATGTAGATGGAGCGGCCTTGAACACAATCACATTTTTCTTTGGCTCGTCTTGCTTCAAGTAAGACTTCATCTTGTCCTGCAACTTTAGTTTGCTATCCTTGCGTACCTCATAAGACATCAAGGTACCCATTAGTTGAATAACAGTATACTTACTCATATCGTTACCTTCCTCGATGGCGAAGGTACGTTTCTCCCAACAAGAAGGAAGTCTGTCAATGATCTTTGAGACTTTTTCCTTTTGGGTGTAGGTTTTTCCAAGAGCCTCCAACTCGTTGGTGATGTCAACGAAGCGAGTATAGTACTCCTTCATCTTCTCACCCTGTTGCATATGAAATAACTCGTAATCTTTATTTATAACAACGAGTTTGGAGTCTCTTACCCTACTCGTTCCTTCATGCAAGATGAGGAGGGAGTTCCAGATTTGATATGCACTCTTACATGTGCATATCTTGTTGAAGTCTTCGGGCTCCAAAGCGCATTGCAAGGCATTCATTGCCTTGGCATTGCTTACCTCCGCGGTGACCTCCGCGGTAGTCCACTTAGCGAAATCTTCTTCTTCGGGCTCGACGTACTCAGTCAACGTGGCTCTCCATAGTGAAGCACTCCGGAGGAACGTTTCCATCCAGCATTTCCAGTACCCGTAATTGGTACCGTTGAAGAAGGGAGGCCTAATCGAGGAGTGTCCTTCCATCACCGAAAAAGCTCCTTCACAGTTCCTGAAGGTGCTATAGTCTGAAGGTGGACGAACGGTCTTGTTGTCGTTGGAAGACATAGCTAGGTACTTGGCTCTGATACCAAATATAATGCCCTACGTAGCTACTGCACAAGTACTAGAGGGTGGGTGAATAGTACTTTAAAATAATTAAGAAGATAATTCCTAATTATCTTGCGAAATCAACCAACAATGCGGAAATGTAAATAATGACAACAAAGAAATGCAATCGCAAACAGACGATATAATAGGTTCGGATCCACCCAAGTCTCCCCGACTTGTTCCCGGTGATCCTACATCCCAAACACCCGGATCCCCTCTGGATACTTGAGTTAGAAACCTCTAACTCAAATTTGCACTATGAAATACTTGTAGAAACCTCTACAAGATCAAATCATACACAAATGAAATTGTGACTCCCACAACCTGGGATCACAAACAAACTCTCACAACCGAGAGTAAAACACTTGTAATATCAAAGTAAATGAAATTCGAAATGCTTACCACAAAACCCTATGCCTTGAGTAAAACATACAATTTAGGGCAACGAAGGATTTTGGGGAAGATGAAGGCACCAAACCCTAGCTCCAAGTAGATGACCAGCAATGGAAGCCTAGGGAGGAGTTGGTGACCTAGAATCAAGCTCTTGGCTTGGAAGGCTCACAATCAATGAATCTCTCTTTTGAAATAAGAGTGAGGGAGAGATCCAAGTGAGAAATGAAAGAGCTTTGAATGAGAATTAATTGCTTCTCTTTGATCTCTAAAGAACAATAAATATCAGCCTTGAATGCTATGAAAGCCACCCTTCAAGTATATATAGGATAGAGAAAAGAGAGAGCAAAAAACGTGGCATTAAATGCTCCAACGGCTCTATTCTGAAGCAGTCTAGTCGGTCAAAGAAGGATCACTGACCGACTAGTTCATTAACTAGTCGGTCGGTGATACAACATGAACCGACTAACCGAAGAACAGCCAAAAGATGAAGTTCAGAGAATATAGAACTAGTCGGTCTAAGAAGACTTGCCAACCGACTAGTTTCACCACTAGTCGGTCGGTGAGTGTTCTTTGACCGACTAAGAGTCAAAATAGTATAGACTGAAATCAAGTTGAACTAGTCGGTCTGAGAACAAATTCCAACCGACTAGTTTCTCAACTAGTCGGTCGACAAACGTTCTTAGACCGACTAAAGATAAACAGTAGCTCAGGCTGAAAAACTGAACATACAACTAGTCGGTCTAAGAAGGATTCCTAACCGACTAGTTTCACAACTAGTCGGTCGATGAACCTTCTTGGACCGACTAACTGTAAACAGTGAACGAGCTGAAATGAAGCGCGAAGGATTGCCATCTAGTCGGTTCAAGAAGGATTGCCGACCGACTAGATTTCCATCTAGTCGGTTGGTTCTTCTTCTTGAACCAACTAACATGCACAAGAAGCCGCGAAATGAAGCGCGAAGCTTCGGGAAAGTTTGTATGGGCTTCTAATAAGATCCTAGCTCTAAGATATGAGTGTTATGAAGATTAAAACGTAAGACCTACTCAAGGCTTAACATTCTACGAAACGAAGCTAGAAGACAATAAATTAAACTTGACGAACCGTCTTCAAAAGCTTCAATCGAATCTTCTTGACTTCAATAATGGTCCTTGAGCTTTAACGAAGCTTCAAGCACATGATCATGCGCTTTAAGAAGTCTTGAGACATCGCTTTTGATGTTCATAGAAATTTGGCAACGATCTCCATAACTGCGCTCACAAAGAGTTAGTTCACGATATTTATGTTTGTTCATCATCAAAACCAAATCCAGGGAATCAATACTCAATAATATTTTGGATGCAGGCATACCGTATCCCAAAATCAGTTTTGCGAACCATACATCTGCCTGTAGACAGTTTCTTTTGGGATCTTCAAAATTGTGGGCTTGGAAATCTGTTTGTACTCCTAAAGCAGAAGGGGGTGTGGGTTTGAGACTGCTCCCAGATCTCATTATGGCTGCAGGGGTTAGGCTAACATGGAGAATATTATCTTCTGATGGGCTATGGGCTAGCTATATAAGAAACAACTACAGGGATATCTCTCATTTCTTTGCAGCTAAAGGTAAATCAACTCAATCGGGAACATGGAAGTTTACATTAAAATGCAGACAATTCTCCAAATACCTTATCAAGAGGCAAGTTCGGGATGGCAGTACCACCCTCTTTTGGTATGACAACTGGCTACCATGTGGCCCACTATGTGATTTATATGAAGTTCCTCCAGGGGCCACTACTAAGAGGGTGTTTGACTACTGGACGGCAGCTGGATGGATTGATGATTTAGCAATCCAACCTTTTCGGCATTTACTATTGCAAGCTCCACTATCTCCAGGTGCGGATGCATGGGAATGGGGGTCTGGACCGGTTTTTCTATACAAAGATGCCTGGGATGGGGTGCAGCACAGAGGTACTCCATTCCCCTATGTTAAGCGGGTATGGTATGCTAACAATGTGCCTAAAATGTCTCTGAACCTACTACGTGCATTTCACGGGAAGATCCTCACTAAGGATGGTTTGCTTAAATGGGGGGTGAATACTGAGACTCGTTGCTTAAAATGCAAGGAGGATGTGATTGAAACTATAAATCACATCTACTTTGAATGTGCCTATTCCAAATATATCCTTAGCAGTTGTCTCCTCAAATTGGGTGTATCAGACCCTATCGAGCCACGCCTGCACAATGTAGGGGACTACTATTTAATACACTATGAGGGGAAGAACCCATTACGCTTTATAGCCAAAACGGCACTTGCAGCGCTTGTTTGGCACATATGGAAGGAGAGGAATAGAAGGATATTTGAAGGAGTCACGAAGCCTAAGACACAGCTATTTGAAGACATAGCTACAGATATCAGAATTATTCTCAGAGACCTTGACGCAAATGATGCTGAGGCACTTATTGCAATGGAGAATTGGGAGTTTCGGGATACATGTTGATTTTATTTCTTAGTGGGAGGAAGAGGTTGGTAGTAGAGGGTGACGACGCTTGTGTCCACTCCCCTCTCTAGCTTCCTTATCCTCTAATAGGTTGGAACTTTTTTCCTTTGTACAGATTAGCTTTTTGCTTTTAATAAAGATACACACTAACCTTCCTCTATATATATATATATATATATATATATATATATATATATATATATATATATATATATATATATATGAAGAATATTCTTTGCATCTTTATTGATCACAGAAAGAAATTACAAGGTACTCATGGGTGGAAGAAGGATGTCTGTATGATGGCCAAAGGCACAGGCGCCCATACCCACCCATACCACACATCATCCGCTACCCATAGTGCCAAATAAGAAAACAAAATTACAAGAATTAGAACCTAGTCTAAGAGGCCCCAGTTAGAGGGGATAGGGTCCTCAACATCATGCTCCCACGCCACATGTCTCAAAGCGATTCTAACATCCTCAGCAATAGCATCAAAGAGCAAAGTCTGCATTAGGTAGGTTCCTTCATAGATCCTTCTGTTACGCTCTCTCCAGATGTGCCATGCTAAAGCAGCAAGAACCATCTTGGCCAGCTTACCCACACCATTCATAGTATTAAACTGCGCAAGAATCAAATCACCAATCCCAGATAAAGAGAGTGGCAAGACAGTGGTGATCCCCAATTTAAGAAAGCCTGCAAAGGAGGTAATTAGTATAACCGCACTCAAAAAATATATGATTCAAATCTTCATGAATGTTGCTCGAGCATAAAACACAATAAGGAGAAGTAGGGACTCCCCATTGTACGAGCTTGTCACGAGTGAGGAGTTTCCCGTGAAAAGCTCGCAAAAGAGTGATTGCCATCTTGGGGATATGTCCCTGAAACCAGACAACTTTATAATACGGGAAGAGGGGCTTGATGATCCTCGAACCATCCCAAGCATTGGAAAGCGAAGGAGACTTAATAGCCCATGACCAAGAGTCAGTGCCGGAGTACAAAGTCATCCCCTCAATAATGTGCCGAACAGTAGTAAGAGAGTAGCAGGGCTTCCAACCTTCATCAGACCAATAATCACTCACCAACTTGCCTTCTTCCCCAGCAGGGACAACATAAACGTCGCAGAGTGGCCCACAGGGAAGCCAATTATCATACCAGAAAAGAGTAGATGAACCATCTCTGAGTTTACGCTTAATGAGTTTTTTGGTGAACTCACGACAATGAAGAATGAATTTCCAAGTGCCAGATTGCATAGGATGGGCCTTGGCACAAAATAATCCCGTATTACTCATATACTGCCTTCTCATATGAGACGCCCAAATGCCATTGTGGGTAAGCATTCGCCATGTCATTTTAACCCCATAGGCAGTGTTAAGTTCAGAGAGATTTCTGATCCCCACACCCCCCTCTTGCTTGGGGGCACATAAGTCATTCCAGGCCCATAAATGGTTTTTCCCCCAAATAAATTTTCTGCATAAGGAGGTAAGAGTACAAATCACAGACTTGGGCATTCGGAAAGCCTGCATCCAAAAACTAACCATACCATATATAACCGTTTTAACCAACTCAATACGACCAGCTATGGATAGCAAGGATAAGGACCACCCTTGGAGCCTTCCCTTGCACTTGTCAATCAAGCGACAGTACATGGAGGCATTAGGGTATTTAGGAGATAGCGGAAGACCAAGATATGTAAAAAGAGACTGCACCCGCCTGACACCCAAAATATCCGCTAGGCTACCAGATCCTTTGACTCCTTTGCTAAAGATGACAGCGCTTTTATCCCAATTAACATCAAGCCCAGACAAGAGTTTGAACTCAGTAAGAAGATCTCTAAGCCCCTCAAAAGATCTTGAGTTGGCCCGACAGAAAACCAACAAGTCATCAGCAAAGAGTAAGTGAGAGACCGCCCCAACTCTATGCATAGGCAAGATACTGCGAGAAGCATTGGCCTTAGCCATGAGTAAAGAAAAAGCCTCCATAACGATAACAAAGAGATAGGGAGAAAGAGGATCGCCTTGTCTCAACCCCCTATTAGATTGGAACATACCATAAGGGGATCCATTGATCATAACAGAGAAGGAAGGCGAGGAAACACACTCACAAATCCAACTTATAAATTTGTGTTTGAAACCCATCTGATGCAACATAAAGTAGATGAATTCTCTGTTCACGCTATCAAAGGCTTTCCGTAAGTCAAGTTTAAGGCAGGCCCGAGACCCCATAGGGTTATTAAACCCCCGAATATGCTCATGGGCCAGTAACGCACAATCCGCTAGTAACCGATCTTGGAGAAAGGCAGCTTGGTTTGGAGAGATGAGCTCGATAACCGCTCTACTCATTCTGTTACAAAGGATCTTGCTTATGATCTTATATAGGACATTACAGCAAGATATTGGCCTGTAGTCCCCAAGCCCAGAGGCATTAGCATTCTTAGGAACAAGGGTGAGGAAGGTGTGATTGATTTGACGAAAGAGTTTCCCTGTCTTGAAAAAGTTGAGGATAGCAATAGTGACATCATAGCCAATAGTATCCCAATACTGTTGAAAGAAGAACCCATTATATCCATCCGGACCGGGAGCTTTATCAGCACCAATTTGAAACACAGCATTTTTAACTTCATCTGCATGGACCGGCCTCTCAACCCAATCAGACGCATAAGTAGTGAGAACTCTTTTAGGGATAAGACTAGGAAAAGCCCTCCAGTAATCATTCTGATTATATAAGGTTGAATAGAACTTAGGCGCTTCAATTTTAAGCAACTCAATAGAATAATTATGAGAACCATCCACAGCAATAAGGTGCCCAAGATTATTATGGCTTTGCCTAGCCTTCATAGCAGTATAGAAGAACCTAGAGTTGTGATCTCCAAGATGGAGCCAATCTTGCCTACTTTTTTGTTTAAGGATGGATTCTTCTATGTCAATGGCATCAGCGAGTTGCTTAGCAAGACCAATCTCTTTTATTTGCAACTCAGGACAATACCCCAGCAAGGGATTGTTTTGAATAGTGTCAAGCTCAGACCGGATTTTGATGACATCATTCGCATCTCTAAAAGATGCCCCAAAATTCTTAAGACCAATTTTTAAGTGTTTAAGCTTAGCAACGAGTCTAATCATTGGGCAACCCCCAACCCTGAACTGCCAATGCTCATTCAACATGCCAAGAAAATCAGGGCTACGATGCCAAGCATTAAAGAACTTAAACGGCTTGGGATCCGTCCCTCCCACCTGATGGGTATGAATAACGAGCATGGAATGGTCACTAGAACCTCCAGCACTGTACTCACAATAAGAAGTAGTGAGCACATTAATCCAAGAGTTGTTGCAAAAGGATCTATCAAGCATAGCCGAGATACGTCGCTGCCCAGTACTGCGATTATTCCAGCTCAAGGTGTTGCCAGATGTTTTGAGCTCTAAAAGACCGCGGTTATTGATACAATCATTGAATTCATCAACGATGTGACCATCAATCATCCTGCCCCCAACCTTATCCATGGAATATCTAACACAATTAAAGTCCCCCCCATAATCCATGGGGTGCTTTTAAAATTGGGAGCGGCAACCATAATATCCTTCCAAAGTTTCCTGCGATCTTGATAAGAGTTGGAAGCGTAAACAACCGTCAACATCATAACAAAACCCGCACTATTAATGCACTTCACCGAAATAAGCTGCCCCGACCTCCCGACAACCGTACAATTCCAAGTAGCGGGGTTATACAAGATAACGATGCGCCCACTAGGATGAGCAGAACGGTTATCAATAGACACCCAATATTTAGGGAAGACCTTAAGAATTCTTTGAGCATTAGCAGCAGAAACTTTGGTTTCAAGGAGACCAACAATAGAGGGAGCGAATTTGCGAACCCGGATTTTGAGCTCATTACGCCTAGCGACGTTATTGAGCCCCCGGATATTCCAAATAAGAATGGTCATTGGTCAAGGGGAGGAGGGTGCCTATCGTCCCTATTGATTCTAGAGCTTTTACGAGTGCCTTTGGAACCCCCGTTGCTCTTAGGCTTCTTACGCTCGTTACTTTTTTGTTTCAGATCAGCTTGTTCTTTATGCCATGCTTCATTGATAGTAGTCATGTTATCAGGTTCCTCATCGGAATCAATGGCATCCTTAGAAGCTTTAAGGAGGGAGGCGCCATGCCTGGCCGGGATCGCTCTACTAAGAATATTAAACGGGTTAGTATCATTCGGCTGGGGCTTGCAGTGACTGGGAGACGCCTTAGTTAAAGCACTGGGCGAGCACGGCTTTGCTACCGTACACCCCAAGGACTCAGAGACCCCCGACCCATCCCCCCCTATTTTATTAGAGGTACACTTTTTTGTGTTACACGGGTCTCCCAACACCCCCTTATAGCTAGTCGCAGCTAGCTCACTCTTCTTATTACAGTACCAATCCCCATCAACAGAGACTATTTCTATATTATCTTCAGCAACAGGAGCCCGCTGCTTCTCCTCACCGCCGCTATCCCCGCTAAGTGTCGAAGTAGCCCGCTGCTCCTTCCTATTACATCCCGTATCATTGCTAGGCATAGCTAGCCTATTTACATCACCAGTGCCCCCCTCATTTTGCACTTATACAAGCAAGCCATATCCCCCCTATCGTCCCCTGTACATGTCTCCTCCCCCTTATTACTGAATCTCCTATACATGTCATCTACCCCTTGTATACAACTTACAGAGTTCCCATCATAATCCCCCAACAACTCAGAACTGGCTTTGTCCCCCATAACTTCCTCGTCACCATCCACGATCCCGCCAGGGTTACAAACTTCCCCCATATGGCTACAAATCCCCGCCCCAACATCAGCGTCCCCCAGCAACAATGGGCTAGACACAGGGTGATTTGAGGACTTCAGAATACTACCAGACACTCCCGGCGCCACACTACGGCCTTCCCCATTTTCCACAGCATTGAACACATCCAGCGTGACATTTTCGCTCCCGACATCCCCCTTACATTGTTCGCCCGAGGAATTACAAAGTCCCACATCACCATTACAACTCAAAACCAAAGGGGGGTCACCTACCTCAGCACAGGATGATCTACAAGCCTCAACGTCGCCCTTGTCCACAGCGGTAGCAGCAGCAGGACACTGACTGTCTGTGTGCCCGAAGCAAACGTAATATCTGCACCTAGGAGGCTCGCTCTCATAATTGACGCCAACTTCAATGACTTCCCTCTCCCCCAGTTTCACAGAGACAGTACGCGGAAGAAGACCATCCGCCTGCACCTCAACCAGACAGCGAGCGTACGCTAATCTCTCTAACCTTGCCGTAGCTCGGTCCAAGCAAATCGGAGAACCGATAACACTGGAGATGGCACTGAGAATCCGCCGAGTCCAAAGATTAATGGGAAGGTTAGGGAAGCGGACCCAGATGGGAACAGCCGTCAGCAAATCCCTGTTGAATCCCGCCTCCTCGTACCAACGTTGCAGCACCACGAGCCTCCCGTCAAACAGCCAGGGTCCGCCGAAGAGAACTCCATCCCGATCCTCAGAAGATTCAAATATGAAGAAGAAATAGCCATTATCCCTTGAGAATATACTAACCTCCCCCTTCAGCTTCCACATTCGCAGGGTCCAAGCCTTGATTTGTCCGTAGAATGGGGTGTCGCCCAACACATAACCCATGAGTGTGTTGTCCCAACCTTCCGCTCCCTCAGCCATCATCTCCTCGGAGAGGAAGGCAGCAGCTACTCCGTCTTCGTTAATGGAGGGGGGAATGTAAGACATCTCGAACGCTTCATAGATTTTACGCCTGTTTGAGCAAACTTCCAGCCAAGATCGCTTCTCAGCGCTGGCATTGATTCTCAGCGGCACCTTCGGTCTCAACGCCCTTCGCTCAAGCATCTTCTTTGCATCGCCCCTATTAGAGTTATAGAGAGCCCGCTTGGAACCTTGAGCTTGTCCAATGCTTTCCCCAGGCCTCCTGGACTTCTTGACCTCCCTCCAACCATTTGAAGGGACAGAGGTAGAAGGATCCGCCATCAGCAAAAAATGGCCAATACGTCAATAACAGGCAGAAGACAATAGTAAGAGAACGATGGAGGAAAACTTAACACCGAATCGAGACCTTCAGCAAGGCCTCGATCCGTCAGAAGCAATCCACGCCGACTCCCACAAGAGCTCCGCTCACCGAAAAACAGGATCGTTAAGCAAATGGCCGCCAAAACCTCGCCAAGACACAAAGAAATTCAACGTAGATCTAAATCTAGAAAAGCGAATCAGAACTAAAGGACGAAAACCAAAGGTCTTCAAAATCTCACCCCGAATCAAGATCTCAGATCTGAGATCTTGATTCAAACTAGAGAAGGTAGATCTGACGAAATGAACTTCTGATCCAAGCTTAGCAAGAACAGATCCCAAATCGCCGCTTCGAGACGATCGCAGAGGAGATAGATCTGAGAAAAACGTCTTCAGATCCAATCACAACAAGAACAGGTCTCGAATCACCACCTTAAGTCGAATCGAAGGGAATCGATCGCCTCAAGATGAGATCGCGACGAGCGCACAGGCGCTGAGGAAGCCTCCAACCGAATAGGAAGGCCGCAGGAGCAGATCGCCGGCTACGGGCCCCGCCGGAGCGGCCGCCACCGGCGAGAACACCAAACCGCCACTCGGAGCTTCTCTCACTACAAAACACAAGAGAGAGAAACGAAAAACTCTATTATATATATATATATATATATATACACTAGTCATAACCCGTGCCCGCGGGCACGGTTCATTTAAGATTTTCCCCCGCGAAATCTTTCTTCTCTAAAAAATTATTTCCACAGCCAAAATATAAAAGTACAATAAATTATCGTAAAAATATTTAGCGGCATGGGTGCCTTCGGTGAAAACAACAAATTCAGCGTGGGCGCCTGCGGTGCGAAACAACATATTCGACGCAGGCACCTTCGGCGCGAAACAACAAATTCGGCGCGGGCGCATTTGGCACGGAACAACAAATTCTCGTAAAAAATTTAGCGGGTAACAACAAATTAGTGTAAAAAATTTAGTTGGCACCTTCGGCTACTTCTATTACAATTTTTTTGAAACGTTGTGTAAACTTCTATTACAACTTTTAATAAGCTTTGTGTAAACTTTTATTACACCGTTTTTAAAAGGTTGTGTAAAGTAATATTACAATTTTTTTTAAAAGTTGTGTAAACTACTATTACAACTTTTATAAAAGGTTGTGTAAAGAGATATTACAACTTTTAATAAACACTGTGAAAACTATTATTACAACATTTATAAAAAGGTTGTATAAAGCAATATTACACCTTTCTCATTCCTAGCACCCTGAAAAGCTAATAGTGAAATTCAAATGTAATCAGCTGCAATCTTCTTA
Organism: Scilla litardierei; assembly: GCA_030789695.1. Lineage (NCBI taxonomy): Eukaryota > Viridiplantae > Streptophyta > Magnoliopsida > Asparagales > Asparagaceae > Scilla > Scilla litardierei. The sequence continues at coordinate 599,870,565 of CM061142.1, read as the reverse complement.
GGCAAATATCTCATCTGTAGAAGAACAACAAATCTTCAAACATCTCATTATATCAAATTTAGTTAACAGTCTACAATATACAGGTCTTTCAAATTACAGTTTACTTTGACATCAACCCCTACATTCATACAAATATACAATTAACTTTGTGTATAGCTTTCCCTTCTTTTTCATTTGCCAGTTACAACAATCACTTTCCATGTATCAATGTCCTCTGAAGCTGACAACTGTTTTCCATGCCTGGTCAAGAACAGATTGAAGAACGTGAAATGTCTACTTCTGAATTTCTCACCGGTTCGCAGAGAAGACAGTTTGGATGAAACCCAAGAAGCGCTTCGAGTAGAACTCAGGGTCAACGACTAAGATGGGCAGTGAATCGAACTTGTTATACTCAAGAAATTTGTATGCATGCTCAATTTGTTTGCTCATGTTGTACTCCTGTGGGATGCCGATGATCCCAAGGTAAACTCACATCATACACTTAATGGAACACCTGTGTTTCGGCATTGCTTTGTTTGCTCATGTTGTACTCATGTAGGATGCCGATGATGCCAAGGTAAACGCACAACATCATACACTTTATGGAACACCTGTGTTTCGTCATTGCTTTGAATAGGCTCTGCCCTTGTGGGCATGTTAACACCAAATTGGATCTGAAGTCTGGGCAACATTTGATAGGGAAACATTATTTAAAAACTGAGAGAGAAAACATGGGGCAATGCTTTCTATCATCAACGTGAAGATAATTAAAAGAATAATCACAAATTTTGATCAAGCCTAATTCGTAAGGAGAAAAATTTTAGCTTTGGAAGATGCAAAAAAACTGGCAAATTTAGAAATTGAAAAAGTATTCAAAATAATATGTATTCTGAAATAGCTTTATTTCAGTTACTCAACATGCTTAACGAATTTATATCATATGGTTTAAAATGTCAACGTGCATGACGAATTTGGTTTCACTTGCTATCAAATATGGAAATTTGAACCATAAGGCTTAAAAACGTAGATATGCACAATATTTAACACAACTATTTTATGCAACAAATTATGTATTAGGAACAACTTGATGGAGTTTATGTAATTTTATTATCAAGTGGACTGCCCAGGAGGATATGCAGACCCCGTCGTATTAAGAAAAAAATTAATCCAAAAGATAATGACATACTAAGTTTAGTAACAGATACGAAGAGAGCCCATTTTCACATTATCTGTGTGTCATTAAGTTAATTATGTCTTTGAACCATAATGGTGTTCAAATTGAACCAGTCTAAGGGAACAAATATGTATATCACTTCCAAACATTCCATGCACATATAAAAAAGAACTTATAATCTCACATAAATCATACATAGCTACATAACTCAAAGAGAAAAATGCATCAAAAAAGAACTTACATCGTGGGGTGCAGATCGTTTTCGCGCTTGGTGGAAGAGAAAAAGGCATCTGCCACTAAATTCTCACTCTCTCCCAATGGCGCAAATTATTTAACAGATCATACTCCTTCCAGTTTTGTCCTATTAAGTGTTACATTAAGAAATAAAGCATCAAAAAATTTGTATCTCAATCCAGACTCTATAGAACTCAAAGATGACAGGAGCATTATGCAGGAAGCAATAGTATTCATGCAGAATACCATTGCTTTCAGTAATAACCCATGGTATTATTACAGACAAAAAATAAGAACAAATCCTCTTTCAAGGAAAATTACCAGGAGAATAACTAATCCAGAGAACAGATTATGTAAGACTTTAACTTTGTCACTGAAAAAATCCCCTTGTAACGCATGTTATTAATGAAGACATTGTTGGTTGCTGTAAAAGTTGTCATATAGTGGTAAGCATCAGATAGTGTGTATTAGGTATCGTATAGTATATCATATGATAGTGTGTATTACTTGAACTGAAAATCTTACTTGAACTGAAGTATCATATAGCATGAAAAGTGAAGATGTATTCATCAGATAGTGTGTATTAGGTATCGTTTAGCAATGGCTTAGAAATTCCCTTGCGCATCCGAGTATACATATATATTTGCATTCATGAATCCAAAATGTGCAATTGGCTGCAACTGTTGCAAGCAAAAAGTTGCTTACCCTTTAGTTGCGTTGCCATCACATAGGACCTGTTATACAGGGAAAATCATCATCGCCGACATACTTCAAACCCACTGCAGAAAGAGAAGCGAAGTATCATAGAGCATGAAAATCTTATTGAACTGAAAATCTTACCTGAACTGAAAATCTTACCGAAAAAATGAAAATCTTAACTGAACTGAAAATCTAACCTGAACTGAAGTATCATAGAGCATGAAAAGTGTAGATGTATTCAAAATATGGAGTGAATGTATGGTGTAATGGCTCAGAAAGTCCCTTGCGCATCCTCATATACATATATATTTGCATCCATGAATCCAAAATGTGCAATTGGCTGCAACTGTTGCAAGTAAAAAGTTACTTACCGTCTAGTTTCATTGCCATCAGATAGGACCTGTCATGCAGGGAAAATCATCATCGCCTGCATACTTCAAACCCACTGTCAACAAAATTGCCACATCAGTTTTGTGTTAGGGAAATTATCAATTTGAGCTATACATTTTGAGCCACGGAGCTATACATTTTGAGCCACGGTGCAGAAAATAAATTGCAGAAAAATTGCCACAATGCGTAAAATAAAAGCCAAACCAGCTCTACATTTTGAGATAAAAAATATGATGTTTTCCCTAAAAATTGTAGACCAAACCACCATGACATATAACACAATTTGCATAGAATGCAATTGCATATACCATACATGCTCCTGACTCATTGGTTGAAACAACTCTTTTAAATATGCATTCCTGAAATGAATAACATTAAGATATCCATTCCTGAAATGAATAACATTCAGATAATATCTGAATGTGCTTTCGCTACCTTTGTTGTCATTCCCGCATGTTACCATATGTGCATTTACCTACCTTTTCTGTTATTTGTCGATGAATCAATGAAAATTATTTATGTCCAAATAGAAACATAAAGCACAGATCACCAAAAACATTAACTTACAGTAAAAAACCCAATAAGAAGAGTTTCTATATGAGCATGTCGTTTTGAAAAGAGGTATAACAATGCTATATTCACTCGCCATCTCCTCTAGCTTAATGAGAGAAATTCATAAAGTGCAAATTTCCTACACATGCATAATTTACCATTCAAGCATTACCCGTAGGAGATATGCAAACTTCAGAGCATGCTAATTTGCAAAAAATTAAGAGCTACTTTAACTGCGGATACAGTAATATTTATTTATACTTACATTATCTTGGTCAAATTCCTTGATAATATCCTCAAGAAGAACATCTTCCATGTAATGCTCTTTGCAAGCTTGTTGAATCTCATCAACAGTAATGTAACCACTTCCCTCCTTTGAAAACAACAGAGAATGTTCATAAATAAGCTTAAAGAATATCAATGAACCTGAAATACAATCAGCAACAGTCTGCAAGAAGGTTCTATTATTTGAAAACTAAATAAATTTGCAATTTTTTTTGAAGAAAACACTCACTATGAATTTTTCTGAAGCATTATATATAGGCTGCTTCCCATTGGATTGGTGCTCGCTATTCAATCGGAAAGAAGGAGAGAAGGCTATCTAGCAATCCTTTCTCACAGAGACTTTTTAATATTCCCATCTCTTATCTCATCTGCATTAAAAAAACTCCAATACGAATGCCTCTCTCCATTCTCTGCCATCCATGGATGTGGATTTATTGAACTTGACATCTTATGAGGTGATGTTGCAAAAAGTTTGTTCATTTCACCTTGACAATCCTCTCTTTCAAAATGAGGTGCTCTCATTCAAAATGAGGTGATCTTAACTATCCTCTCATTCAAAAATTTTTACCTTCATACAGTGCAATGCCTTAACATGGCAAAAACCAGACTTCTATATCCCTAGATCTCTCTCGTTCAGAAAGCTTAGCAAAGTAAACACATGAATGTGTGATATTAACTTAACAGCATCTCCCTTCCCCCACCCACACACAGAGAAGAAAGGATGTTGCTTTCCCACATTCCATTACTTCTCAGCTACCAAAAAAACAGACACTTTAGCATGTATATGATATATTTCGGATGGGTTCAGATATTGTTGTTGCCAGTCCTACCTAAAAACAGACACTCTAGCAAAAAAAAATAGACACTTCTCAATGCAAGCTATCAAAATACTCTTAAATATATCATAATTTTGGATGGGTTTGGCTCACATGCACATAAATTGCTTATATACTTACGACATGCACATAAATTGCTTATATACTTACGGTAACTGGACTATTCAAATTGCATTGCTTAATGAAAATTCCAACTAATATGTCAAAGTTATTCATAAAAATTAAGGATTCTCCTTACGCATAAGCAAATTCTGAGAAAGGAGTATCAGGCGCAAGCTTGGGCAAATAGACATCGGCCTTGGACAATGTCGACTGAAGCCTCGACACACTCTACATCATATCATTCAACATCATCACCTGCACAAAATCACATGCAGAAACCTAAAACCTATATATATATATATATATATATATATATATATATATATATATATATATATATATATATATATATATATATATATGAGATAATTTTGGACATGCACAACACGACACTATGATTGGGTTCTATATGAGTAGGAATATGCAAAAAAATTGGTAGGAATGGCAACAACAATATCCATACCGGAAGCTACAATTCTATTGGTCGGAAAAAATTTTCTTCCCAATAGCAATATCTGAACCTGAAGCTCCAAATCTCCCCACAGTGAGACATTTTTCTTCCCAATCCTATCCGAACCCGAACATTCAAGCTGTAACAACAATATTTGAAGCTACAAAAACATGAACATGAATATTCAAGCTATAACATCAACAACCTGAAGCTACAATTTAGCATGTACAATTCTATTGGTGCAACTGAAGCTACAAAGGGAAGAACATGAACAGTCAAGCTGTAACACTTGGACTTGTGCTCCTCGTAGTTATCTTGAAGGAACAAAACATCTGGGTTCTTCTCTATAAATTGGAAAATCTGTACATGACAACGAACAACTTTACTTAAAGATCACATATGCACCAACAAATGCTAGTAACCCCAAATTACCAATATATAATTTTCTTCTTTATCATCCGTACAGAATTTCAAATTGGAACACAATTTCAGTCCCTTTAAATGCAAAAAATTACTCTTGATACCAGGCTGGCCCGAACCCATTCCTAAGACACATTTTACATGTCAGATCCAAGATACTATTAGAAGGACAATAAATATACTCAACAGTGATAAATGTCATTTCAAGCCTGAAGGAAGAACAAATGAGAATATAATTATAGGATGCAAACTTACACTTATTACCGATAATCGGGGACTTATTCACAATAATGTCAGACGAAACTATAGCATGATCATCAGCACCAAAACAATGTGCATCCTTATCAGCCTGGTCTTGAGCAGAAGCTTCCACTTCCTGAACATCACAAGTACAAACTTTGTTCAAATGCACAACTAAAACAATTTTTTATCTCAATGCCAAATGCCTGAGCAATAGCACTCACGCAGATGTCAACAGTTTAAAAATACATCCTAAAAGTTATAGATCAAAGGGCGAGGAGGCCCAAGATACATACCAATATGTCATATTAATAGTAGACTATAACTACAAACATTTTGATTAGTACTATTTTCCTTTAAATAAAGTTAATCCACTGACGTCATTGTATTTTATGATTAAATTTAACATCAGACATGAGATGCTGAGTTGGAAAATAAATTTTGTTAAACCCATTAAGATCACTTCAAGAGTGCAAAAAATATGAATATGCTACTATTAAGATTAGAAAAAGAAATGCAAAAAATGTATAACCCTCAGAGCTTGGCCAGATAAAGGATGCAAAAGATGGAAGTGCATACCACTGATAAACTGGTAGATGACGCATCAGCTGCATCAAAGAATTTAGTTCTGGGTAGATCAGGATATGATTTAGGAATTACAGAACCATGGGATCCTACAAACTGGTTGGATCCTATAAACTGGTGCACTCATTAATCTCCAGTGCAAATGTCTAAGCTATTCACATCCTGAGTTTAGCTACATATGCTCTCTCCCCACATTTCCAACAGCAGTTATCGAGCTTTTAACTGTCATAAAAATAAAACCAGGTTAATGATGAGAAGGGAAATTTAACTATTTCTAACATCTTGTAAGTACACATCGCTGAAATTACTTTCCAGTTAATTCAGCTACACTCGGACTTTGGACATCTCCTACTGCTAAATATTCTGACCCATTGAGCATGGCCTTGCAGTTATCTACTTATTTTCATTAAAGTTTACTTTCCAGTTAATATGTATTCTTCTCCCCTTGAACATATCATAAAAATGTAATAAAGGCTTATGAGATATTAACGGATTAACCCCCTCCGTCATTAAACTTGATATTACCTTTGAAAGAATAACCAATAAGTGAATGACAGAACAAAACAAATCTACAATGACAAAACACAAAAGAGTTAGATGAGGAATAGAATGGATGAAGCCAAAAAGTTTCCTTCACAAAAGTTTCTTAATTCCACAGTTTATGAATAACCAAACATAAAGAAAGAAGTCAACCAAATCAGCCTTCACTATCTATGAAAAATAAAAAAAGAAGTTGAAGTTGTCCATGGTGAAATATTCATGATTCCAAATTCTATGGTTAAAAAGGGACTGTGGAATCATGATTCCAAATTCTCTGACTAATTAAAGAGGAAAAGAGAAGGTATCAAATAAATCAGTCATCACCTTCTCAATGTTGTGAAATACCAGCATGCAAATAGCATGAGAGGGAAAGAAAATGATTTGCAAAACAAATTTTCTTTCACATATTTCACAATTTTTCTATCATCTAACCATGTGGTAACTCAAAACAAATTTCACAGTCTTAATGATTACTTCATTTTCTTTCACATATTTAAGAGACACTTTCAATTTCACAGTCCTCAAATTACTTCATATTTAAGAAAAACCCCGTTTCCTGCTGCAATATTTTTCAAAACAAAAGTAAAAATTGTGAGATTGTGAACAAAATATGAAAAATTTTACGGGCTAAGATTGTGAACAAAATGCCATAAGAACTCATGGATATCAAAAATTGTGAACAATTCAAATATCTGCTCTTTTTAAAGACCAAAAATTGTTAGAGAGTGATCAAACTCAAGAGGAAATTAGTAATAGGAATTCTTAGAGATAGAATGAGTAACCATGGCCATAGGCCATGGTTCTCTATATATTAATTTAGTAAGGGAAGATGAAGAGCCTCAAGGAGACCAAGAGTCCCCATTACCCATAGTAATGGGACCAATGAGTGGGTAATGAAGGAGGGGAGGCCAAGAGCCTCTCTCATTCATAACACTCCCCCTTACCCATTCATCACTTTGGTCTCAGTATTTGAGGCAAAGAGGGGTGGATGCTTCTGGATCCAGAGTAAGTGTGTTTGCCTCGTTAAAACCTTAGCTGTGGAAAACCCAGTGGGAAAAACCCAACAGCTTAAGGGAAAAGAGTGCAACGCACATGTTACTCCCCCTGATCCGTACAAGCTTCAGGCTTGTAGGTCTTTCAATTGTCGCATACCAATGTTCTTTACAAGCTTTACAAAAATACATTTGGGCAAAGACTTAGTAAAAAGATCAGCTAAGTTGTTGCAGGACTGTATCTGCTGAACTTCGATCTGATTGTCCTCCTTTAGCTCATGTGTCCAGAAAAACTTGGGAGATATGTGCTTCGTCCTGTCGCCCTTGATGTAGCCCTTTTGAAGTTGAGCAATGCATGCAGCGTTATCTTCAAACAGGACGGTAGGCTCCAAATCACCGGTCTTCAGGCCAGTAGATTGAAGAATTGTTGGACGACGGATCGTAGCCAATAGCACTCTCTGCTTGCTTCATGGATCGCAATGAGCTCCGAATGGTTGGATGATGTAGCTGTTGTGGGTTGCTTTACCGATCTCCAGGAGATAGCAGTACCTCCGTAGGTAAAAACAAAACCTGTTTGGGATTTTTCCGTGTGCGGATCTGAGAGATAACCTGCATCAGCATAACCAAATAATTTGGGGGAGGCACCTCTCTGGTAGTAAAGTCCAAGATCAATGGAACCCTGGAGGTATCGCAGAAGATGTTTTACTCCATTCCAGTGGCGCTTTGTGGGCGTTGCACTGTGTCTGGCTAGAAGATTAACTGTAAACGCTATATCGGGACGCGTACAGTTAGCCAGATATAGAAGTGCTCCAATGGCACTGAGGTAGGGTACTTCAGGACCCAGTATCTCCTCCCCCTCTTCCAGTGGCCGGAAGGGGTCCTTATGTACGTCTAGTGATCTTACGATCATAGGAGTACCTAAAGGATGACATTTATCCATATGAAACTTGCGTAGAAGTTTCTTTGTATAATTAGATTGGTGTAATAGGATTCCACCTCTTTGGTGTTCTATCTGTAAGCCAAGACAATACTTTGTTTTGCCTAGGTCTTTCATTTCAAAAGTATGTTTAAGGCTTTCAGATATCTCTTTGATCTCTGCAAGAGATCCTATGAGATTTAAGTCATCTACATATACAGCTATGATGACGAATCCTGTTCCCGTTCTTTTGATAAATATACACGGGCAGACTTCATTATTCGTGAATCCTTGCTGTGCAAGGAAATCACTAAGTCTGTTATACCACATCTTTCCCGATTGTTTTAGACCATATAATGATCTATGTAGCCTTACAGAGAATACGTCCCGAGATATCTCTTTCATCTCTGGGGGTAGATTAAACCCATCAGGAAGTCTCATGTAGATATTTTTATCTATATCACCATATAGATATGCAGTCACAACGTACATGAGCTGCATTTCTAGGCTTTCCAGAGAAGTGAGGCTTATTAAAAATCGGAATGTGATCGAATCCATGACCGAAGAATATGTATCTTCGTAATCAATCCCCGGTCTTTGGGAAAATCCCTGGGCTACAAGGCGTGCCTTATAGTGAACGATCACATTATTTTCATCTCTTTTTCTTATGAAAACCCACTTATATCCCACAGGCTTTACACCTACTGGTGTTTGGACTACTGGTCCAAAGACTTTGCGTTTCAACAGTGAGTCCAGCTCTACTCTTATTGCCTCGTCCCACTTTGGCCAATCATCTCGGCGTTTACATTCCGCCAGAGATCATGGTTCGACGTCATCGTCATATTTAGTGACGTGAACGGCAATATCGAACGCAAAATCATCGTCGACGACTATGCTATTTCTGTCCAGTACTTCTCCAGTACGTACAAAATTTAATGATGTTTCTCCTATTGTTTCCTCTGCTGGGGAAATCAGGAGAGGAGAAGTAGCTGTTCTGAGCTCAGCATCCTGTGGGGGGATAATCTTAGTATCTTCAGGAGTCTTCCTCTTTCGAGGAACTTTATCTTTTGAACCTGGTGGGCGTCCTCTTTTCATTTGAGGTACAGCCAATTCTGCTGCCGGTGGATTGCATCCATCTATGGGGATGTCAATCCTAGCTGGCGTATTGGCAGCAGGGACGTGTGATCGGACAATCTTCTGGTTGTCCGTGAATTTATCCGGCAAAAGATGTACTGTATTCTGGATGTGAAGGATCTTCAGGATCTCATCTTCACACAGATTAGTACGCGGATCATATAGGGACAAAGACTTCTGGTCCCAACTAATGGTCTCAGAAGCTTCTGGCTTCTTAGACTGTGTGCCCAGTTTAGGAAAAATTTTCTCATTAAATTCACAGTCAGCAAAACGTGCCTTAAATGCGTCACCCGTCAGGGGTTCAAGGTATCTTATAATAGAGGGTGAATCAAACCCAATATATATACCTAGACGACGCTGAGGACCCATTTTGGTCCTCTGAGGTGGTGCTATTGGGACATATACCGCACAACCAAACACTCTCAAATGAGAGATATCCGGAGGTGCGCCATATGCTAGTTGCATCGAGGATAAAGTATGACCTCCAGAGGGTCTTATCCTAATAAGTGATGCGGCATGTAAAATAGCATGCCCCCAAGCATCCACAGGCAACTGGGATTGCATAAGCAATGGACGTGCAATCCATTGGAGTCTCTTTATAAGGGACTCAGCTAATCTGTTTTGGGTGTGAACATGTGCTACAGGATGTTCAACTTCAATACCCGTTGCCCGGCAATAGTCTTTGAAGACTTGTGAAGTAAATTCTCCCGCATTATCAAGACGTAGTTTCTTGATTTGGTTATCGGGGAAATGAGCACGCAACCTTATTATTTGTGCCAATAGCTTTGAAAAAGCTAGGTTGCGGGTGGACAAGAGGCACACATAAGACCATTTGGTCGATGCATCAATCAGTACCATGAAGTACCGAAATGGGCCACTTGCGGGGTGAATAGGCCCGTAAATGTCACCATGAATTCTCTCAAGGAAGCCAAGAGACTCTAATCCCACTTTCAGGAGGGATGGTCTCGTTATAAGTTTTCCCTTGAAACAAGGGAGACATGGAAATTCACACTTTTGAAGAATCTTCAGGTTCTTCAATTTGTGTCCACGGGATTCAGAGATGATGCGTCGCATCATTACTGTTCCAGGGTGACCAAGTCTATTGTGCCAGAGTTTGAACTCTGGCAGTGATTGGCACGTCTGGTGCTCAGTCATATTGGCTTCTATTGGTTGAATGTATGTTTGGTAGAGACCCGACGGGAGTCCCTTGAATCGTTCGCAGATGATCTTCTGGTCATCTTTCTGACGAGTTACATACAGATATTCAACCGTATTTTCATATCTGGTTTCTAAGTGATATCCGTTTAAATGGAAATCCTTGAAACTTACGAGATTCCTATTTGATTTAGGAGAGAATAATGCATTTTTTATTTGAAGTCTTGTGTTATTTGGAAGCAATATAATTGCTTCACCAGATCCTTCGATTATTTGGGAAAGTCATGAAATTGTGATAACAGGACCGTCATATTTATTTACGCTATTAAAATAGCAATGATCGTGAAGGATTGTGTGCGTTGAGGCACTGTCCACTAGGCACTCAGACATCATCTATATAAGCAAAAACGAAATTTTATTTGAGCGAAAATGTAAACATTCATTTAAAAATAAAAGTTCGTACTTAAGCAAATAAAGATGAAGATACATTGAATTCTAAAAAGCATAGATAAATGATGGTGCTCAATCGAGAAGGTCGTCATTCTCGAAGTCTTTTGCAGTAAACATTGTTGGTGGCTAAACAGCCGCCAAGTTTGTTTCATGTAGAGACTTCTGGCTCGCCTGGTATAGATCCTGGAGGTGGCGAGGAGTGCGGCAGTTTCTGGACCAATGGCCAGTCATGCCGCATCTATGGCATTTATCCTCCCAGTTCTTCTTTGGAAGTGACACTTGCTCGGTGGTCTTTCGCTTCCAAGTGAAGTTTCTTTTTCCCTTGTTGTTTTTGTTTGTCTGTGGAGCTGCACCTCTTGGTTGCTTCATTATAGCTTTCCCTTTAGTGTTTTTAGCCTTCCTCTTGTTTTTCCACTTCTGGGGAGAAAAGTGGTGGGCTTCAGGGATAGGGGCAGTGCCAGCTGGACGTAAGTTATGAGTTGCAAGCAGTAAGTCTCGATTCTGCTCTGCCCTAAGTAGGCATGAGATCAGATCGGAAAATTTCGTGAAATTGCGTTCACGATACTGCTGCATGAGGATTGCATCTTTCTCGTGAAATGAGGTAAATGTCTTTTCCAACATGCGCTGTTCTGTCACTTCTTCAACGCACAACTTCAGGCGTGAGGTGATGTTATGAAGTGCAGAATTGTACTCAGCGACGGACTTATAGTCCTGAAGTCTTTTTCCCACTCATAACTGGCACGCGGTAATATAACATCAATTTGATGTTTATACCGAGCTTCCAGCGCTGTCCACAGGTCCTTTGGATCCTCAACCATTAAGTATTCGGCCTTTAAGGTCCGATCGATATGTTTCCTAATGTAGATTATGGCTTTCGTCTTATCTACATCGGATACAGTGGTTGTAGGGCTGCTGCTAGTTGTAGCAGAAGCTTCGGCCGCTGCGGGGGCCGAGGAAGGAGCCAAAATGGACCCAAGGAGGGCCATCGAACGCAAGTGGAACTTCAGGTCCACTCGCCAACTCAGGTAATTTGTCCCTGCAGAGTCAAGGACTTCGAAATCGACGCTTGCCAATTTTGCCATTTATCTACGCAATTTAAAATGAGCATGAATTAATTTAAATTCAAAATTCATGCATAAATAAATAAACAAGTAAAAATGCGGGGATCGGCCAGATACCCAAAATAATAAACAGTCCAAAGTTCGTTTACAGTCCATAAAAAGGAAAGAAAAATACAAATTCGGAAACCCAAACTGGGTCCCTATATCTTCGTCTTCATATGTTGGTGCACCGAGCTTGGGCTTTAAATACAAATTTCCTCACTTACAAATTCTCTCAAAAGAAAATAAAAGTGCAAGGAAAGTAAATAGGTATACAATGGCCGATCCCGAAAAACACATTTTTACTTATTAAACATCCACGAAGTTCTAAATATGCTACAGGCATAAAAATAAACAACCACGCATGTATATAACACAGGCATATAAAATATGGAAAATTAGGATATAAAATATAATAATCTCTCGGACCACGGGGAGACGTCATACACCGTTAGGTTAGTTTACTAATGGCAGAGCGGTCGCAGGATCCTTAAGATAATTATATTTTGAAAAATTCTAATAATCCATAATTAATAATGCAAGAGTGATGTTTTACATAATATTAGCAAATTTAACATGGAAAGAAAAAAGAAAAAAACAGTAATTTATATACAATTTTCTCCAATTTTATAAGCAAATTGCCAAAAATTATTAACGATTTTTCCTAGAATTTTTCAGAATTGTCCAGGATTTTTCTGGGGGTTTCTGGTAATTCTAAGGAATTTTGCATATATAAATCTGGTTTAAAAACAGATTCTTAACATAGACCCGCTGAAAATTTTTATTTGCCTGTGGGCCTAGCTAGGGTCTTCAGGCCCAGAATAGCTTAAAAATATAAACTTAATTTTAACAATCTGGGCTTCAGGCCCATGGGGATAATAATATACCCAAAACCCAAATAATAGGGTTTGTTGAAAAACTCTAATCTCTAATTTTAGGGTTAGAGAAATAGGTCAGCCGTCATTTCCTCCCATTATCAAAAGACACAGCCGACCCACCCGCCGCCCCGCAAGGAGGGAAGGCGACAGAGAAAAGCCCCCCTCCGCTGGGGGGAAAACGACCAAACGGCACCCCCGTCAGGGGGGGCGCTGCCGGAGAACCCCCCCCCCCCCCCCGCTGGGGGGTGCGCAGCCAATCGGCCCGGGCGCCGCCGGAGAAACCCCCCCCAGCTGGGGGGTGCGTTGCAAATCGCCCCCCCCCCCCCCCCCCCCCCCCGTCAGGGGGGCGCTGCCGGAGGAACCCCCCCTGCTGGGGGGTGGCGCTACAGATAGGCCCCCCCGTCAGGGGGGCGCTGTCGGAGGAACCCCCCCGCCGGGGGGGCGGCGATACAGATAGGCCCCCCGTCAGCGGGGGCGCTGCCGGAGGAACCCCCCCCACCACCGGGGGGGCGGCGGCGATACAGATAGGCCCCCCCGTCAGGGGGGCGCTGCTGGAAGAACCCCCCCCCCCCCCCCCCGCGCCGGGGGGGCGCGACAGATAGGCCCCCCCCCCGTCAGGGGGGCACTGCAGGAGGAACCCCCCCCCCCCCCCCCCCCGCCGGGGGGGCGCTACAGGGGGGGCGGCAATCGACAGGACCCACCCGTCGGGGGGACTGCGAAGGGTTATTATTATTATTATTATTATTCAGACAATAAATTATATTTTTAGCCGATATTAAACAATCCATATATAGAGGTTGTTAACAAAAAAATCATGGCTAAAAATATAAATTGTGTATCTACGGGATTAGAAATATACCTCTAGATCGATGATCTAGGGACGATCGTAGAAGATAACCGTAGAAATAAAAATCCAAATGCCGCAACGCTCCAATAAATCGTCGCAGCAACCAAAGATTCCTTGCACATAGGGGATTTTTGGATTGGATTTGTGCTCAAGGAAGAACACGTGCTGATAACGTGTTAGAGAGTGATCAAACTCAAGAGGAAATTAGTAATAGGAATTCTTAGAGATAGAATGAGTAACCATGGCCATAGGCCATGGTTCTCTATATATTAATTTAGTAAGGGAAGATGAAGAGCCTCAAGGAGACCAAGAGTCCCCATTACCTATAGTAATGGGACCAATGAGTGGGTAATGAAGGAGGGGAGGCCAAGAGCCTCTCTCATTCATAACAAAAATATCAAAAATTGTGAGTAGATAATTTAAAGACCAAAACGACCGTAAAAATCGTGAGCATATGTTTTAATCTCAGCCCTTTAATATTTTGTTCACAATTCAAAATATCAAAATATCAAAACAAACTAACAGTAAAATGCCCTAAGAACTCACTTGTGCACAATAGAGATGGAAGAAAAGAACCTGAGCGAAGGGCGAATAAGAAGAGGAACGGCCGCTGGTCGAAGTTCCAGCGGAATCCAAAATGCGAGACTGATCGAGGTCGTTTCTGATGAGATTCGCATGGGCAAGACCGATCGGATTCTGGGCCATAATCGGATTCTGGGCAAAACCGAGGAGATGCAGGTGATCAGCTCGCTCTTGGGGTTACTGAAGATGGTCTCGTTGATGTTGTTGCTGCTATTGCTGAAGATTAGAGGGGAGATACCAACATGGATGAGAGAAGTAAGCAGAAGCTGGTGATGGTTGTTGATGAGGGTGTCTCGGCCTTGGAGCACATGGAGCACCTGCGATTTTGGGCTGCGCGAGTTGGTGGGTCTACGAGGTTGGGCAGCCGAGGTCAGATTTGTTTCCCCCCAAAGCTTTCCCCCTTCCCCCCAAAGCTGTTGCGGCCCAAAGCTTTTCCCCCCCAAAGTTTTAACATATCAACTAAAAATTTGAATAATTTCAAATTTCAAAAGATCCCACCTAAAGTATTTCACTCAAATTAAAAGTTTGTCCTAGTAATCATATATGTTTGTCCTATTACATAACCCCAATTTCTCATATCCCAATTTCTCATTTCTCATATACAACAAAATGTATTAACCAACATACCCAATCACCCAAATTCTCTTATCCCTTATCCAAATTCTCTTATCCATATTCTCTTAACCAAAATCTCTTATCAAACAACTCTTATCCAATTTCTCTTGTTAACATCCCTGTTTTATTATATATATAGATATATATATATGTATATATATATACATATATGAGAATAATGGGTATCATACGCCATGGGCTTGTACTTGTTGTACTTGCCTCCTTTATGTGAGAGGGAATATGAGAGACCCTCTCATATGGCGTATGATACCCATTATTCTCTACATATATATATATATACATACATATACACACACACACACACACACACACACACATATATATATATACATACATACATATATATATACGTACATATATGAACTAAGAAGGTTGTGGAGAAATGCAGAAAACAGTTAAATGAACTAAGAAGTTGCCCCCTCATCCATGTGGACATTGGCCTTCAAAAAAGAGAATCTCAACTGCTTAGAGAATTGATACAAGCCCTTAAGATGGAAGAGGATATGTTTAAGCAGAAAAGTCGTCAGGATTGGCTCTCCCTTGGTGACAGAAATACTAAGTTCTTCTTCACTCAGATGAAAGCCAGGTTCAGCCATAATAATCTGAGTCATCTGGTGGATGCTGGAGGTAAGCAAAACACTACTACGGGAGACCTTATTCAGGAAGCACCTTTGTTTTTTAAGAGGCTCTACAACCAAGACAACTATCCAAGCTCTTTCAAAAAATTGGTCCCAAAGAGAATTTTAACTGAGGAATCCTCCATATGGCTTAGCAGAAGGGTGTCTAGTGAGGAGATTAAGGCGGTGGTTTTCCAAATCGGGGCGGACAAGGCGCCCGGGCCTGATGGATATAATGGATTCTTTTTCCAGCATAATTGGGATCTTCTAGGGACAGAGGTTACTACAGCTATTAAATCTTTCTTTAACTCTGGTTCGCTCTTAAGGCAAGTCAACCACACCTTCCTTACCCTGGTACCTAAAAATTCTAATGCAAGTGGGTTAGGAGATTATAGGCCGATTGCCTGCTGTAATGTCCTTTATAAATTTATTAGCAAGATCATTTGCAATAGACTGAAGGTGGTGGTTCATGATCTAATCTCCCCAAATCAATCAGCTTTTCTCAAGGGCAGGCTTCTCTCGGATTGTACGCTCATTGCTCACGAACAAATTCGGGATTTCAATATTCCAATGGGGGGAAGAGCTTGTTTGAAGTTGGACCTGAGGAAGGCTTTTGATAGTGTAAATCGAGACTTCATCTTCTACTTTATGCAGCAACTTCGGTTCCCAGAAATCTTTATTTCCTGGATTAGAGAGTGCATCACTACTCCGACCTTCTCGGTATTGGTAAATGGTTCTCCTCATGGCTTCTTTGGTAGTAATAGAGGTCTTCGCCAAGGTGACCCCCTATCCCCCTACCTCTTTGTCTTAATTATGGAGACATTTTCGATACTTGTTGAGAAAGCTATCATTTCGCACTCGATCCACCCTATGAAGAGGAGAGGCTCCATATCCCATCTCCTTTTCGCTGATGACTTGCTGGTATTTTGCAGAGCCAATAAAACCTCGTTCTTGGGGATTAAAAATTTACTGAAAGAGTTTTATGATTACTCTGGCATGCAGGTAAATTGGGATAAGAGTACAAGTATGTTTAGCAAGGGGGTCAAGAATAAGGAGTCCCTTGCTGCTGTATTGGGGATCAAAATTGCTACAACCATAACTACATACCTCGGTTTACCGCTTTCCAGAAAGTATCCTGTGGCCACTAATTATAAGAAGCTTATTGATAAATGTAGGAAGAGGATGGGGGGTTGGTCCTCTTCGTTGCTCTCTATTGCAGGTCGTATTGAGCTAGTACGATCCGTAATCTACGGCATGGTCTCCTTTTGGATGCAGGTGTTTCACCTCCCTGTAAGTATACTTAGAACTATCTCATCGGCTTGTCGGAAATTTATTCTGGGCAACACAAAATCATGGGCCTGGGAAGACTTGTGTAAACCAAAAATGGAGGGGGGTGTAGGAATCCGGCTACTGGAGGACATTAATGAGGCGGCTGGTCTAAGGCTTACATGGCGTTATCTAACGAGCAACAGCCTTTGGGCTTCTCACTTACAAGGCCAATATGGTGCAGCTTCGGGCCTGTATGCGGCAAAGCACAGTTTGACATCTTCCGGCACATGGAAACGGATTCTCCGGAGCAGAACTGTATCGCAGCAGCTGATTAGGAGAACGGTGCGGGACGGGAAGTCTACCCTATTCTGGTTTGATTTCTGGCTTGATGGAGGGCCCCTCAGTCAACACTTTTCGCCACCACAGGGGGCCGAAAATATCATGGTTGCGGATTATTGGGTGAGCAACGGATGGGTTGATGATCCGATACTAGACAATGTAAGACACCTATTGAGTAACATCAAGTTGAAACCTGGGATTGATAGTTGGAAATGGCTGCGGGGCGAGTCTTTCACATTCAAAGAAGCTTGGGAAGGAGTGCGTAGAAGAAGCGATGCTTTTCCCCTCCACAAACTAGTCTGGTACCCTAGTCACATCCCTAAAATGTCTCTTAACCTACTCCGAGCTTTCAGAGGGAAACTGCTCACCAGAGATAAGATTTGCAGATGGTCTCCTAGTGCTCCATCAAACTGTATCCTTTGTGAGGAAAATGCTGCGGAGCATGTTGACCACTTGTTCTTTGCGTGCCCCTATTCGAGGTACATCTTTCGCAGAGCTATGTTAAAATTAAATGTCCCATCTAACATTCAGCACTCATTACCTGAAGTGGGAGAATATTTCCTTGCAAATTTCGGGAAGAAGGATTGTTTGAGTTTATTAGCCAAGACTTGCCTGGCAACTATGGTCTGGCACATCTGGCGTGAAAGAAATAGAAGGATCTTCGAAAATGAAAGGAGAGGCAAAACTGTGCTCTTTGAAGAGATAGCTGCTGACATCAGAGTTTGCTTGCATGGCCAGGATCCTACGACGACTAAAGAGATTGAAGCATTTTCCAATTGGGAATTCAGGGACAATGGATGACACTATAGCTATATTTTGATACGAATGTTTTCCTGTAATTTTGGGTTTGCATGGAGGTGTTTCTGCTAGTGGGGAGTGACGGCGCTTGTGCCCTCTCCTCTCCCTAGTATAAACACACTCCATAATGTTTTATTGTACATACTGTACTCTATCAATAAAATCTCACGCTTACCTTGCTATATATATATATACATATATATATATATATATACATATATATATATACATACATATATATATATATACATACATATATACATACATACATATATATATACATACATACATATATATATACATACATATATATATATATACATACATATATATATACATACATATATATATACATACATACATATATATACATACATACATATATATACATACATATATATATATATATATATATATATATATATATATATATACATACATATATATATATATATATATATATATATATATACATACATACATACATACATACATATATATATATACATTTTTCAAAAATATATTTATATATATACATATACATTTTTCCAGCGCTGTCAGCGATCTGGGCGCTCTACACAGTTTTTGTTTTAAATTTTATTTCCGTTAGTTAGATAAACTTGTTACCTAGCTCCTCAGAAAATTTCAGTTCGATCCAACACCGTTTGGGCCTCCGTTCATTGAATATATGATTTAATGTAGAAAAGCTGCCACCTGATCCAATGGATCAGGTGGCAAGACACAAAAATGGTGGAGAGTACAAGCCTCCACATGGCCTTATACTCGTTGGGGCCCACCCCTTTGTGTCTTGCACCTGATCCTTTGGATGAGGTGCCACCTGCTTTACATTAATCTCATATCTATTCTATAAAAGAGAGCATATTTTGAATTTTGTCCTTCGTGGCAGGGGTTTGTCCTACGTGGACAAATGGATAGGTGACTAGGATAAGATAAAGTTTATATTTTGGGGGGAAATTTTGGTTGGAAAATTTAAAAACTTTGAAAACTCTAACTTTTGAATTTTGGAGTGAAATGATTTGGGGGGAAAAGCCTTTTTGAATCTCTCCTTCCCTCAAATGCACATCACCATCAGGCTCTCCTTCCCTGGGGGAAACTGGTGCGGGAAAACCAAAATTATGCACAGCATAGAGAATAAAAAAGCAGCCAAACAAACACAAACACGGTAAAAATTCTCTCCCTTCCTCTCTCCACTTACACACTCTCTCCTTCCTCATATTCTCATCATTGAAAAAAGCAGCTTGAATGTCCCATTTCCTACAGTGCAACTCCTTTGTCTCTCATCATCTATATTGTCTTAATGGAGGTTGTAATTTGTAGAAGCTACTTGGCTGCTAAAATTTTACTCGAATCAAGCTACTCGAAATTCAATTTTCTATGAAATTATCTGTAATTTTTTTGCATTGGCAATCTGGGCTAAAATTTCACTGATTAACCATTCCTGCTTGATGATTCTCAGATCCCAAGTGCGATGATGTCACCATGCAGACCCATCTCCTTTGATGTGTGATGAACTTTGATCGAATGTAGCAAGTTTTTTTACAGGGAAGGGCACCGAGCAGTGTCTCCACCATGTTCTGCGGGACTCAGGACAAATGCACGTGCCATGCAAACCCATCTTCTTTTGTTCCTTCTATTCACATGTATAACTCAGTCAGTTTCCTGAGCAAATTGCAGAGCTACGTTCTGAAGGTGAACATTCACTGTGAAGATGCAAGAAGAAGGTGAAGAAGCTGCTCTAAAAGATTGATGGTTGGTTGCTTATTTCTTTCTTATATTTTAATTTACTTTATTTTTAGTGGCCTATTTTGACAAATTTTTCGTAAACTGTAGGGGTCTACACCGTCAGCGTTGATGTAGAGCAGGACTAGGTGACCGTTTCAGGTTTCAGGCAATGTTGATCCTTAAGGCCTGTTCTTTTAAGTATAAGTGAGTGGGATTCCTCTACTTTGGTGGGCCCCCATGCACTGTTCACTGCATTTTCCCTTCGTTTCTTCTCGTGTGTTCGTCTGGCGAAAAAGGGAATCTCTGGGAATTGATTTCTCGCTGCGACGACAGTCCCTCTGGCGGAGAACTCGATTTCGGAGTTTCTTGGGGGGATTCTCCGAAGGTGGGGTCACTTGCGCATGTGCTCACCTCCTTCTTCTTCTCCACACCTCAGAAAGCTTCGCTCAAACCCTAAAAATTTCTGTCTCCTACCTCTTTCGGGTTGATCTGAGGGCATCCATGGCTGCCGAATGAGATCAAGGTTTTTGATCTTCTCGGGGGTGCCATTGAGGACCTTCTAGGGTTGTTCCACTGAAGTTCAGATCGGGGGTGCCACCTCCATGGCTGCCGACTGAAGATCTAGGGCTTCGACTTTGAGGGTTTGTTTGGAAATGGTTGAGGCATCTGTCTGATTGCTCCGCGATCCTCTCTCCGTGCTATTAACTGAGGTATAAATTCTGCAACACTAAATCCTTTTGCTATTTGCTGAGATTTATGAAGGTTGGATGTGATTTGGTGGCTGGCGATGAGGATCTAAGCTGAGCTATATGAGTATATGATGAATGTGGGTTTTACGTTGGGATTTTAGGCTTGAAAATCAGTATCTCTATGCTGATATATAATGATATGATGATTTGGTTATTTATGTTGTCAAAAATATACACATTCAATGGGTTTGCAACTTCAAACTACCCATAAGCATTTCAGACATCAGTGTGCAGCTAGGATACAGCGATCAACATCACAATGAAGCAAAAAATACATTTTCAATGTGTTTGCTTTCATACATTCATGTTGCATCAGCCCTATGCACACCAAGCAAGCTGAGCCCTACTATTTATTCAGACCCATGTGAATAATTGCTCCAAGATGAATCAAAAGTAAATAATTGTAGCGGAATCATGCATGGCTTGGGATGGCATTGCAGGATGTTACAACATGGTGTATTTTTTGAAGTGAAAAGTTGTTTTATGCGAGCCCAATGATGACACAAAATCAATGCGGGACGGATGATAAATTGAGATATTATTAATATTGATTCCGGCTGGCTTGATGGCACCTTCATTACATGAAAATGATATCAGAAAATGGTATGGGTATAATGTGAAGGAGCAACTGCCAGGCCGTGAAAATGATGAACATACATAGTCTGAGGGCCATGAAAAATCCACACTGAAAATGTATGGATTTTTCTTCATTGTTTTATGTTCTAAATTTATCCTAGCTGCACAATGATGTCTGAAATGCTTGTGGGCAGGTTGAAGTGCAAACAAAGTGAAAATGTATTTTTTTTTTGATTCATTGTGTTGGTTATCACAGTATCCTACTTGCACACTGATGGCTGAAAATGATTATGGGCAGTTTGAAGGGCAAACCCATTGGTGCATTGTATTTTTTTGCTGCATTGTGTTGTTGATCCCAGTATCCTAGCTGCACACTTTATGTCTGAAATGCTGCTGGGGAGTTTGAATTGCAATCACATTGAAAATGTATTTTTTTGCATTACTACATTCATGTTGCATATGCCCTATGCAGACCAAGCAAGCTGAGCCCTACTATTTATTGAGCCCCTTGTGAATAATTGCTACATGATCATAGCAAAAGTAAATAAAGGTAGCGGAATTATGCATGGCTTGGAGTGGCATTGATGGTAGTTGCAACATGGTGTATGAAATGAAGTGAAAAGTTTTTTTCGGTCTGAAAGGAGCTTTGATTTTTCAATAAATAAAAACCGATTTGTTTTATGCGAGCCCAATGATGACACAAAATCAATGCGGGACAGATGATTAATTGAGATATTATTAATATCAATGTACGGCTGGCTTGATGGCACCTTCATTACCTAAAACAGTTTTCACCGGGATGTATATTCAAAGGGCTTTATCGGAAAATTTTCGTACTCGGGTTTTATGGTGGTTGATTATTTGAATCATGCATGTTGTACTTGAATACATTGGAGTCCACATAGGTTTTTTGATTATATGAGTATAATGTGAAGGAGCAACTGCCAGGCCGTCATGAGGGAATATGAAAAATATACATAGTCTGAGGGCCATGAAAAATCCTTATGAATTTTTTTTATGAATGAACATGTATAGTATCAAATGGGTGTGGCAACATATGCATGAATTTATGGTTGATTAATGTATGCTATAGATGGATGAAAATGGAGAAATGTCAGGGCATCAAATATGTTGCGCGGCTGCGACCACTGTAGTTTTTACCGTCATACAATTTCTGTTACTCTACGATGATGCTGTGTCTACACGTATACTTAGAGAGCCTTCTGTTATGCGTGATTTGCATAGGAAATCCCACATGCGTAGAATCCTCCATGGGAGTGAGACTAGTTGTTTGCACTACTTAAGAATGCGGACCCCTGCATTCATGAACCTGGCAAGTTTAATGAGATCTAGGAATATTATCAAAGACAGGGTCAATGTGTCAATTGAGGAGCAGTTGGCAATGTTTCTACATATCGTCGGTCACAAGTCAAAGAACAGAGTGATGCAAGTTGATTTTATACGCTTCGGATCCACAGTTAGTCGTTACTTTAACCAAGTACTGCAAGCAGTGTGTGACTTGCGGGATACGTACATGAAGCAAGCTCCAAATGAGACTCCGCCTGAGATTCTGAATAATCCAAGGTGGTTTCCATATTTCAAGGTACGTGATGTTTCTTGAATATATGTCAGCATTATCTATTAATCGAAGATGAGGTAAACATTTGTGTTGGGTTACTGTGATGTAGGATTGCACTGGTCTGATTGATGGGACCCATATCGATGCCATGCTCCCCACCAATCTCGTCCCCCGATTTAGAGGCCGTAAGGGGGTGACACAAAATGTGCTGGCGGCTGCAACACCAAATAAATGATTCACTTACGTCATGGCCGGGTGGGAAGGATTAGCAAATGATTTTACTGTCCTTAAAGACGCGTTGTCATTACCCCTCCCAACGGTCTTCGAGTATATGAAGGTAATAGGCGTACTATAATCTCCATGAAATATACACATATTTATGAAGTCGTGTGATTATAAGGTGGGTGTACGTTACTGGTTGCAGGGAAATATTACCTGTGCGATGCTGGGTAAACTACCATGCCTCGGTTCATATCTCCATACAGGGGCGTTAGATACCATCTGAAGGACCATACTGATCGAGTTCCTCGCAATCGCAAAGAGCTATTCAATCTGCGTCATTCATCATTAAGAACAAAGATCGAGTCGACTTTTGGCATCCTTAAGAACAAGTTTAAGATATTGTCGGCCAATCAACATTATCCCTTCCCAATTCAGGTCGATACCGTCCTGGCGTGCACGGTTTTGCATAATTATATCCAAGTAGCAGATCCACATGACCCACATCTACTTGAGGATGTGGATGTGCTTGAGGAGGAGGGTGATGGTATCGATGATCAAGATGATTCGATTATGGATATGTCACAACAGGTGAACAGACGTGACCAAACCCAACAACGGGACCAATGGAAACTTCGGAGGGATCAAATAGCTTGGGATATGTGGGTGGACTATTGTACCATTAACAATCACGGGAACACAATTGAATATGGCATGTGAGATGTGTGTTAGTTTTTATGCATGTGTGTGCTTGAGTACTTTGATATGTATGTTTTATATATGTGCCTTAGGACATGAATGAAGCATGTGGTGCAACAAACTTTTATTACTTGAATGAAGCATGTGTGTTTTATATAAGATTTTGCTCTATTAACTCCTTTTTGTTGTATGCATGGAAGGTTCATCGGACCAGGGTCATTGGAGTGAAAGTATGAGTCAAAGGGGGGAAGATGAAAGTCGAAATGAGAATACTCTGTTGCGGCCTACGGCGCATAGGATGGGAGACTATCAATATCCTATGCAAGGCTTCCAAGGTGTTGTGCCAAGTATGTCGTATCAACCGGGCTATATACAAATGCTAATGCAAATGCCAGCCTCTCCCGGTTATATGCAAATGCTACAAGGAGGGATGATGGGGCAAGGTTTGGGGAGCTTCCAAGGTGTGGGAATTGGTGAAGGTGTCCACATGCAAAGGCAAGCTCCGCCGGGAACTATGCAAATGCAACAAGGCGGTATGATGGCCCAAGGGGTGGGGGGCTTCAAAGGAGGGGGAATGGGTGAAGGTGTGCACATGCAAAGGCACAATCCAACGGGAGATATGCAAATGCTACATGGGGGGATGATGGCCCTAGGGGTGGGGAGCTTCCAAGGGGGGGAATGGGAGAATGTGGGAGATGGGGAGGGAATTCATCGGCGGGCGAAAATGACCCGATGATGGGGAGCGACTCTTCTAGGAAGTCGAGTCGTCGGGATGAATCGGAGGATGCTTCGGTGTCAAGCCCAAGCAAAAAGGCGAAGAAGCAAGCACAACCCAAAGGGCCGACGAACAAATATTGGACGTGGGAGGAGGATATGGTCCTTATCCCTTTCCTTGCGAAACAAATAAAGGAAGGCCATAAGTCCGATAAGTCGTTCAAAGCTTGCGCCTTCAACGCCGCTGCGGCACACATCAATGTGCAATTTCACAGGAACTACACCGGTGCAAATGTGAAGAATCACCTCAAAGTCCTACGGACGCGCCTCAAAGATGTGAAAGCTTGCATCGCAATTAGTGGCACCGGGTGGTGTGACGAGGAGCAAATGGTCATAATGGAGCCTGAAGTTTATGAAACATTTGCAGCGGTATGTCCTTCACCGTTTTATAGTTGCTGTCATCCTCTACTTGAAATTTTAAATGCACGAAGTAAAATCATATGCTGTATTCGTGTAGGCAAACCCAAGACGCAAGGACTATGTGAATAAGCCCCTTCCGTGGTATGCTAATCTCCAATTGATCGTAGGAGATGACGAGGCTATGGGGAATTATAGGAGGGTTGTGTACGAACCATTTGGAGCCCACACCTCGGATGGTGAAGGGGAGCATGATGCGAATGAGCCTTCGGAAGGTGCATCAATCGATAACGAGGTCTCTCTTACAATCCCCGGCTACACCTACGGGTCCTACTCCCCATGCTAGCCCCCCATCTGTGGGGAAAAAGAAATCCCGTAAACAACGCATATCGGACGTGCCATCCATAATGCTTAAAATGGTTAATTCTGTTGACAATGTCGCCGATGCGATAGGTCGTTCTCTCGGCCATTGGCATAAGGAATTGGGCGAAACAGTTTTTTCCCATCAAGAGTATCCACTCGATATGTTGTCTAAGGTGTATGAACATTTGGCCGATCGAGAGCATGCCGGAAGGAAGTTTCTAGGTATGCCGAGGATAGCAAGGGATATGAAGATAAAGATGATCATCGGAGAGCTTGCGACGGCACGCGAGGAAGGAAATGATGATGATGCTACCGATTCCATTGGGTAGTAAGTGAGTAGAGGTCAATGAAGAAAAGGTTGGTGGTTTTTGTAATATGTATTGATACACTCTAATTATGTATGTTTTGGATGTGTGATGAATGGTCGGTATGTGCGAGGGGTAGAGTCATGTTGGTGTATGTCATATTATGTTGATGGAAGGAGGGGGCATGAACAATATAGTAACATGTATTATAATGTGTGGGTTAGGCTAGTAAGGAGAAATTCAGCTTGAAGGGGTTATGGGCAGTATGAAGAGCAGGTGACAATGATTATGTATTTTTTTGGCAGTATGATGGGCAGTATGAAGTGCTTATGGCTTCTTTTTATTGGTGATCACATTATCCTACTTGCACACTGAAGACTGAAATGCTTAGGGGAAGTTTGAATTGCACACATATTGAAAATGTATTTTTTGCTTCATTTTGTTGGTGCTCACAGTATCCTACTTGCACACTGATGGATGAAATGCTTCGGGGCAGTCTGAAGTGCAAACAAATTGAAATTGTATTTTTTTTGGCTTCATTGTTTTATTGATCACATAATCCTAGCTGCACACTACAGTATGAAGTGCTTAGGGGTAGATTGAAGTGGAAACACATTGAAAATGTATTTTTTTGCTTCATTGTGTTGGATAGCCCAGTCTCCTACTTGCACACTGATGGCTGAAATGCAATGGGTCAGTTTGAAGTGCAATCCCATTGCAAATGTATTTTTTTTGGCTTCATTCTGTTTTTGAACACATTAACATCACATGCACACTGTAGTCTGAATTGCTTGTGGGCAGTTTGAATTGCAATCACATTGAAAATGATTTTTTTTGCTGCATTGCTCACAGTATCATAGCTGCACACTGATGGCTGAAATGCGTAGGGGCAGTTTGAAGTGAAAACAAAATGAAAATGTATGTTTTTGCTTCATTGTGTTGTTGATCACATTATCCTAGCTGACACTGAAGTCTGAAATGCTTAGGGGAAGCTTGTTGGCAGTTTGAATTGCAATCACATTGAAAATGATTTTTTTTGCTGCATTCTGATGGTGCTCACAGTATCCTAGCTACACACTGATGGCTGAAATGCGTAGGGGCAGTTTTAAGTGAAAACAAAATGAAAATGTATTTTTTTGCTTCAATGTGTTGTTGATCACATTATCCTAGCTGACACTGAAGTCTGAAATGCTTAGGGGAAGCTTGTTGGCAGTTTGAATTGCAATCACATTGAAAATGATTTTTTTGCTGCATTCTGATGGTGCTCACAGTATCCTAGCTGCACACTAATGGCTGAAATGCGTAGGGGCAGTTTGAAGTGAAAACAAAATGAAAATGTTTTTTTTTGCTTCAATGTGTTGTTGATCACATTATCCTAGCTGACACTGAAGTCTGAAATGCTTAGGTGAAGCTTGTTGGCAGTTTGAATTGCAATCACTTTGAAAATGTTTTTATGGCTGCATTGTGTTAGTGATCCCAGTATCCTAGCTGCACACGGATGGCTAAAATGCTTAGGGGCAGTTTGAAGTGCTAACCTAATTGAAAATGTATTTTTTGCTGCTTTTTGTTGGTGATCCCAGTATCCTAGCTGCACACTGATGGCTGAAATGTTTGAATAGCAGGTTGAAGTGCACACCCAATTGAAAATGTATTTTTTTGCTGCTTTGTGTTGTTGATCACATTATCCTAGCTGCACACTTATGACTGAAATGGTTAGGGGCAGATTGAAGTGCAAACCCAGTGAACATGTATTTTTTTCCTTCATTATGTTTGTGATCCCAGTATCCTAGCTGCACACTTTAAGTCTGAAATGCTTCTGGGCAGTTTGAATTGCAATAACATTGAAAATGTATTATTTTGGCTGCATTGTGTTGGTGATCCCATTATCCCAGCTGCCCACTTATGGCTGAAATGCTTAGGGGCAGTTTGAAGTTCAAACTACTTATTGTTGCATTGAATTGCAAACTGAATGAAAATGTATATTTTTTTGGCTGCACTGTGTTGGTGATCCCAGTATCCTAGCTGCACACTTTAAGTCTGAAATGCTTGTGGGCAGATTGAAGTGCAATTATATTTGAAAATGTATTTTTTTGCTGCATTGTGATGGATATCGCATTATCCTACTTGCACACTGATGGCTGAAATGGTTAGGGCCAGTTTGAAGTGCAAACCCAGTGAAATTGTATTTTTTTGCTTCATTGTTTTGGTGATCCCAGTATCCTTGCTGCACAATTTATGTCTGAAATGCTTATGGACGTCGCTTTTATTATTTTTGCTATTTCTTTTACAATGCTGATTTGTGCATGCTGTCGGCACCAATTACACCGTCATCCTATATAATCGATCCTAGGTATGTGATCACTCCATATATTACACCTTTTTTCTGCATGTTTGCATGCCATTTTGATTGCTCAAATCGTGTTTTTCGCGTTTATTCGACAATATTGCGATGCTTTTCACGATTTGTTGTTTTTGTCGTATTTCAGGAGATTTGGAGCGATTTGGAGTGATTCTGAGATGCACCCACTCTGGAGTGTCACCGACGACTCTCTTGAGGGGTATTTTGCTGTTGGAGAGGAGTGGAAGGAGAAAGAACGTCGTAGGAGCGACGAGGAGGCGAAGATATGAAGTTTGGGCATTTTTAGCACTTCACTCGGCTGAGTGAAGGAGTCACTCGGCCGACCATAGGAAGCCCGCTCGGCCGGCCAGATCGAACACGCAACAGAGCAATTTCAGCGTGCACTCGGCCGAGCATCACCATGCCACTCGGTCGAGCACCGAGTCACCCATCGCCTGAGTGGAGCCAAGACGACGGCATCAAAAATCAACAACTCTCTGTTTTCCGTCAGTCTGCTCCAATGACCCACTCGGCCGAGTGGAGAAAGACGACCGCCCGAGTGACTGAAGGCCGTCCGCCCGAGTGACCTCCGAGGAGACGACCCCCGAGACCCCCAACTCTCTATTTTTGTACAGGCTTCATCACTCGGCTGAGTGACATTTGTCACTCGACCGAGTGAGCCGCGCTTCCTGTAGCGAAAACTGCGGATTTGAGGCTGAGCAGGGGCATTTTCGTCAGGGTTTTTTGGGCGATTTTGGGGGGTATTTAACCCCAGTTTTTAACCTAGTTTTGAGAGCTTTTTCAGAACTTTTTGGCAGCTTTTTAGATTAACTTTTTAGGGATAAGATTAAGCTTTAAGGGAGGAGAGAAAAGTGAGATTTTGTTGGATGCTACCTTGTTCTTCATTGGTTTGTATTTCTCTCCCTCAAAAACTCAATTTTTATTGATATTCTGAATATTGCTATGAATTTCATGGATTTTATTTGCGAATTTCTATTGCATTTTATTATGAATTGTGAGTAGTTCATCGTCTTAGGGCGTAGGGATGAACCCTACGAGCCCAATTTCGAAATTGTGATGAATTGGTAAAACTATTGCTAGGATTGATTAGGGGTAGGTTGGGATTGCCATAACACGAATAGCTAGGGATTCATATCGATTGGGATTTGCAAGAGATTGGATCTCAATTCGATAGGAAGCCCTGGACATTCGAATTGGGTTGCACTTGAATTCCTCCGGAATCGGTTTGCAAGAGATTGGACCGAAACTAGGGTTTTTCGATTGCAATTTTATACCAATACCCGTTTGCAAGAGATTGGATGGGTAGGAACTATCCCAACCTTGGTCGTAGCTCGAGTTTGCACGAGAGTGGGCTCGAGATACGATTGAACGATGATGTTGTTCTTCACGCTAGTTTGCCTAGGTTAGGGTTTGCAAGAGATTGGACCCTACCCTAGGTTGGCTATAGACCGGCAATAGCGTGAGAGCGTGAGCTTGGTTCCACATTTAGTTGCAACTAGTTCACCCAAATTTCAAGTCTAGCAATTGTGAAACCTACGAGTCACAATGATGAGATACGGCAAGTAGTGGGGATTCCCTATACCCTAAGCGTTTTTATTAATTTGTTAATCCCTTTATACATTTAAACGACTGTGACCGCACATTGCGAACATTCTCCCGACTTTCCCTATAGCCAGGTGATTCGAAGAAGGCACTGTTATTAGGCCTTCCTGTGTTCGATACCCGCTCGCCGCTACACCGTGCGCTTGCGGTAAGACTACGATCGTCTCCGCTCTGGGACGTGTATCCGGGGCACGACCAGTATGCCCTCATCACATACTTCTCTTTACATTTCTCCGTATCCCAACTAATTACATTATACTTATTCATTGTGTGTATCTCTTTGCTTTTCTAGATAAAGATGAGTGTAGGATCAAGCGCATCATTTCGCTCCCGCCATCAGGCTTCACATGATGCTGATGAATTTATGGACATTTCCAAGGTGTGCCACTGTGGCCTGAGTTTGCCATTGATGACATCTAGGACCCCTACCAACCCCGGCAGGTGATTTTGGGGTTATCCTGCTCGTGGCAAAAAATGTGATTTCTTCGTCTGGAAGGACCCACAGCCGGTCAATGCTGCGACAGCTAGAGGGGCCGGGGCACGATGAGATATTTCTGCAGTTCCTTTGTCTGATAGGTACTTGTTAGAGATAGATGGTAGGTTGGAGCAGGTAGTAGGAGTACTTGGGAGAATAACGTTTTTGTTGTGTTGTCTGGTAGTTCTAATGGTTTTAGGGTTAGTGTTGATGTATTTAAAGCTCAACTGAGTGGCATGTATGATACGCTATGCGCAGTATGTAACTCAACATTGTCTGTTACTCTTTTTGTGTATTGCGGTCGACAACAGTATTGTCAGTATATGCTTTGTGTTTTTATTGGTTTATGTATTCATTTTTAAGCAGATGCAGTGTGTTTTTATTGAGGCTGTCACTGTTTTGCAAAATAAAAATGTAATTTTCAGAAATCATTGTGGTTGTGCTCTCTTTCCTATTGCTGCACACTAATTTCGTATCTGAATCTGGTCAATTTGGGTTGCATCCCGGATGAATCAGTATTTTTTTGCTTCATGGGGGGTGAACTTAACCTATACTCACCACCTTCCTACCATACTCTACTTTCCCACTTTCCCTCATCAACTTTCCCAACCCAAAAGAACACAAGAAAGTTGGTTGGGACCCACCTTCCACTACCATATCCACTTTCCCAACTAACTTTCCTATCAAAAGAACACAAAACCAACTTTTTCTCTCTCCTAGATTCCTCCATCCCTCAACTTTCCCAATACCCCCTTCCACCCAAAAGAACAGGCCCTTAGGGCTTGTTCTTTTGAGTGGAAGTAGGGGAGGGAAAGTTGGGAGGAAAAGGAATTTAGAAGAGAGAGAAATGGGGTTGTGTGTTCTTTGGGGGGGGAGTTGAGAGGAATTGGTAGAGGAAAAGTTATGTGGGTCCCATTAAACTTTTTTGTGTTCTTTTGGGGTTGGAAAAGTTGGGAGTGGAAAGTGGGATTGTGGTATGTGGTAGGGAGAGGTGAGAATATGATAATTTCACCCCCCCCCCTCTTGCATGGAAGCACAAGCCAGTGAGCATATAGGGTATATCACATGTCGCTGGGCAGGAAAAATATCAGATTCATATGGTTAGCAATTGAAACATGCACATATCAACATGCACAAAACAGGGAGCATATAGAGTCTGAAAGACAGACCCAAGGGCAGGAAAAATTTAAGATTCATATGGATAGCAATTCAAACATGCACATATCATCATGCACAAAACAGGGAGCATATAGAGTCTGGCAGCCAGAACCAAGGGGAGAAAAAATTTCAGAATCATATGGATAGCAATTGAAACATGCACATATCACCACACATAAGACGGTGAGCATACAGAGTCTGAAAGACAGACCCAAGGGCAGGAAAAATTTCAGATTCATATGGATAGCAATTCAAACATGCACATATCACATTCATACAAAAAATACCAGTTTCATATTGGTATCATTACAAGTTATCCGATAACCCATTCATACATTCTTCGTGTACACAACCAACAACATTAAAATGATTAGGCCTAATATAGAAAACAACAAACACTTAATTGTGTCAATATCTCCGATAATCCTATTCATTTTCTCTGTGTTTCTCTCAATTTATCCAACTACAGTACCCAACTGGCCCTCTAGATCGTAAACCCTACTATCAGACAGTGTGCTTGAAGAGCTATCCAAAATCTACCCCCTTTCATTTGCATCCTTCAAAAGAAGTATAACTTTGCGCGACCAAGCATTGTGAGGGAGGTCCTTCCATTCGTAGAATCTGCAGTGTTCGACGCGAGACGAACAAGTCCAATATCTCCTTCCAGTGTCGCACCGGGACCAAGAAGACTGCCTTGGGCACCTCAGGCCACAGTGGCAAAGCCGGTAGTCTGCTGGATGACATTCCAACTCATCCCATGGGTTTGATCGTTCTGACGGGTTAGAGCTTGCACTCATTTGACCCTGCACAATTACAAATTACAGATTAGTAATGGAAATATAAAAGATACAAGAAAATGATGTGATAAGTGAGAGTGAAAGGCATACCTATGATGGTATAAGAAGGATGACAATGGAGACGACGGCTTGAAGGAAAAAGAACGAGAAAAAATTCATTGCATACACAAAATAAGACAAAACCACATAAATGCAAAAACCATAAAAGAGTATATACAATTATTAGCCCTCAGAATTGTAGTTAATCATTTCCCAATTTCGGTTGCTGGCGGTGGCTCAATTTTTATATACCGTCTACATGCATGCACTTCACAAGCGACAAATATTACCTCAAAAACAGTGAGCATATAGGGTATGGCACACAGCCAAAAGGGAACAAAAAACATCAGATTCAAATGGAACTCATATAAAGACATGTATGATACAGATAATAAAAATGAACCAACCAGCCAACCTTCCAAGAAAATGGGAGTAGAATGACAAACGGTCATATGTGAACACCCTTCATCATTGGGCATGAAGTAAACATATCGATCCTATATGGCATTACTCACATACCAGGGAGCATATAGAGTCTGGCAGCCAGGACCAAGGGGAGCAAAAACTCGGAATCATAAGGATATCAAATGTAACATGCACATATCACCATTCACAAGACAGTGAGCATATAGAGTCTGAAAGACAGACCCAAGGGAAGGAAAAATTTCAGATTCATATGGATAGCAATTCAAAGATGCACATATCACCATGCCCAAAACCATAAAAGAGTTTATACAATTATTAGCCATCAGAATTGTAGTTAATCATTTCCCAATTTTGGTTACTGGCGGTGGCTCAATTTTTATATACCGTCTACAAGCATGCACTTCACAAGCGACAAATATTACCTCAAAAACAGTTAGCATATAGGGTATGGCACACAGCCAAAAGGGAACAAAAAACATTAGATTCATATGGAATTCATATAAAGACATGTATGATACAGATAATAAAAATGAACCAACCAGCCAACCTTCCAAGAAAATGGGAGTAGAATGACAAACGATCATATGTGAACACCCTTCATCATTGGGCATGAAGTAAACATATCGATTCTATATGGCATTGCTCACATAACAGGGAGCATATAGAGTTTGGCAGCCAGGACTAAGGGGAGAAAAAACTCAGATTCATAAGGATATCAAATGAAACATGCACATATCACCATTCACAAAAACAGTTAGCATATAGAGTCTGAAAGACAGACCCAATGGGAGAAAAAAACTCAGATTCAGAAGGATATCAAATGAAACTTGCACATATCACTATTCAGAAAATAGTTAGCATATAGAGTCTGGCAGCCAGGACCAAGGGGAGGAAAAAAATCAGATTCATACGGATATCAAATGAAACATGCACATATCACCATTCACAAAACAGTTAGCATATAGAGTCTGGCAGCCAGGACCAAGGGGAGAAAAAAATCAGATTCATAAGGATATCAAATGAAACATGCACACAAAACAGTTAGCATATAGAGACTGGGAGACAGACCCAAGGGGAGAAAAAATATCAGATTCATATGGATTTCACATGAAACATGCACATATCGCCATTCACAAAACAGTTAGCATATAGAGACTGGGAGACAGACCCAAGGGGAGAAAAAATATCAGATTCATCAGGATATCAAATGAAACATGCACACAAAACAGTTAGCATATAGAGACTGGGAGACAAACCAAAGGGGAGAAAAAATATCAGATTCATATGGATTTCACATGAAACATGCACATATCACCATTCACAAAACAGTTAGCATATAGAGACTGGGAGACAGACCCAAGGGGAGAAAAAATATCAGATTCATATGGATTTCACATGAAACATGCACATATCACCATTCAAAAAACAAAAAGCATATAGAGACTGTGAGACAGACCCAAAGGGAGAAAAAATATCAGATTCATTTGGATTTCACATGAAACATGCACATATCACCATTCACAAAACTGCTAGCATATAGAGACTGGGAGACAGACCCACGGGGAGAAAAAATATCAGATTCATCAGGATATCAAATGAAACATGCACACAAAACAGTTAGCATATAGAGACTGGGAGACAGACTAAAGGGGAGAAAAAATATCAGATTCATATGGATTTCACATGAAACATGCGCATATCACCATTCACAAAACAGTTAGCATATAGAGACTGGGAGACAGACCCAAGGGGAGAAAAAATATCAGATTCATATGGATTTCACATGAAACATGCACATATCACCATTCACAAAATAGTTAGCATATAGAGACTGGGAGACAGACCCAAGGGGAGAAAAAATATCAGATTCATATGGATTTCACATGAAACATGCACATATCACCATTCACAAAACAGTTAGCATATAGAGACTGGGAGACGGACCAAAGGGGAGAAAAAATATTTGATTCATATGGATTTCACATGAAACATGCACATATCACCATTCACAAAATCGTTAGCATATAGAGACTGGCAGACAGACCCAAGGGGAGAAAAAATATCAGATTCATCAGGATATCAAATGAAACATGCACATATCACAATTCACAT
Organism: Scilla litardierei; assembly: GCA_030789695.1. NCBI lineage: Eukaryota > Viridiplantae > Streptophyta > Magnoliopsida > Asparagales > Asparagaceae > Scilla > Scilla litardierei. The sequence continues at coordinate 599,836,033 of CM061142.1, read as the reverse complement.
ACCCCTAATGGCCAAGCAGGTTCATATGTATATCAGTGGGAACAAGATCATATCTCCATGTACAAAACAGTGAGCAATTTAGGGTATTGCAAACATCCAGTAGGGCACAAAGCAACATGGAATCATATAGTATATGTCAAACAGACCCACGCACAAAAAGTATTGTACCTAGTCATACTAATTGGTTTGGCCCAATGATGTGCTTGTCTTCCGTAGTTAATGTTTCCACTTGATTAGAGATGTAGACAAAAGAATACACCTACTACCAAGATCTATTCTAACAACAAGCAAACCTTCTTGACAATGTAAATCTAGCACTCTAGCAAATACAAAGTCTCATGCACGCTCAACAATGAAAAGCTCTTATTAGAAATTCTAGAACAAGGACTATTGTCTCTTCTAAAGCTCCTAGGCGTCTCCAAAACCCTTACCACACAAAATGCAGTATTTTAATACTCCAATTGTATTTCACCAAGGAAGCCTCCTTTAGGGTTATAGAGGCAGTTTTAAGTTGTGGCCGTTCGATTTGACCAAGTATCAATCAATATATCAAAACAAACCTTACAACAGACTGAAATAAACTCGACTAGGTATCAACACGATCGTGCAATATTTGGCACGATCGTGTCAACTGTGCTGCCCAGAACTGTGCGATCTCTGCCCACATCACACGATCATGCCAATTGTACTGGAAATGTGGCACATTTGTGCCACTGGCACATCACACTGTCATATCTGCATGACCGTGCGGCTCATTAGAGGGGCATGACACGATCGTGTCATGCCTAAAAACCAATATTTGAAGCATAAATTTAACACTCTACCGTACTTAAAACTTCATCCATCACTGCTCTAGTTATCACCATGGCATCTTCAGACTCTCCACAACGGCTCTGCCCAAATTTCAAATATCTCTACCCAGATCTAGAATTTATAAAACACAAATGACAACTGGAATCATTCAAACCACTCACCAAATGTATATTAATCTCAAGCAATGCCTCAGCTTAACTATAGAAACTGTCTTCGTATGCATATCTGCAGAATTGTGATGCGTCAAGCCCTTCTCCAGCGCTACGATCTTCTTCTCTTACCGTAGAAAGAAGTCTCCCACCTCAATGTGTTTGGTCCTCAGACTATAGGCTTGATGCTCTACCAAGTGGATGGCGCTCTGATTATCATAGTAGACATGCGTCACCTTTTGCGAAATACTCAAGTCTCTTAGTAGACTTCGCAAGTATTTGTTGTCCTTCACTGTCTCAAATGCAGCTATCAATTCCGTCTCGTGGATACAACGCTACGAGAAGGTGTCCACATGCGAAAAGATCTCACTGTAGTCTTCCACTTTCTTATATGCAAATCCTTTGTCCACCAGTTGAGCTTTGTATCTTACATCGCCGCCGTCACCTTTCTTGACTTATATGCCAACTTACATCCAATGGCCTTCCGATCCTTAGGCAACTCTACCAGTTCCCAGGTGCCATTCTTGTAAAGAGACTCCATCTCTTCTTCCATCGCAAGCTGTCACGCTACAACTACGCTCGATGTCTGGGCTTCCTCAAATGTCAACGGCTCTTCATCCTTAATGTTAAGGGCATACGCTTGAACATCCTCAAGTGTAAACGTTGAAGTAGAGTAGTTCAACTCTCCAAGTCTCTTTGGAGCACTCCTAGTCCTCGTTGACCACCACACCTCTGTCTAACCTTGGGTAAGAACCTCATCTTGAGTCTGGACATGATCTGTCTGTGTAATTTGATTCTTTGTAGTAATCGAATTCTGACCTGTCTCAGCATCTCGTATCTCTGTATCACAGGAAAATAGCTCGACCTCAGAGTTGGGCTCATCAGACCTATTTTAACATTTGACTGAGTCATCTTTGTCCTGACCATTGACAACTTATCAAATGTGGCTTGTCTGCTCACAAATGTCTTCCTTGCCTCAAGATCCAGCAACATGTATCCCTTCACTCCTTCAGGGTATCCAAGCAATATGGCCTTTCTCGCCCTCGAATCAAGCTTGTTCTCCTTTTGTAGTTCATAGGCAGGGACATCCAAATACCCGCAAGTAGGAGTACTCGCTAGTCTTTCACGTCCATTCATCCTATGGAATCTTGAAGCTGATCATGGAAGATGGTAGTCTATTCACGAGATGCATGGCGATTGTCACAGCTTCACCCCAACATTCCTTTGGGAGTCCAGCAGTCAGCCTCAAGCAACGACACTTCTACATCAGCATCTGTTCAACATCTCTGCTACAGTATTCGATTGTGATCACCAAGTATAGTGCAGTGGCTCATAATATGTCATGATCTGCAAAAATCCTTGAATACCCTTGATGTGTATTCTCCACCATTATCTGACCTCAATACCTTAATGACTCTTTCAGACTGCTTCTCAATAGAGGCTTTCCAAGCCTTAAACTTCTCGAAGACCCGATCCTTATACTTCAGCAAATAGATCCATACTTTTCTCAAGTAGTCATCGATGAAGGACATGAAATACTTTGCGCTCCAATGGTGGATACGGATGTGGGCCCCATACGTCTGAAGGAACGTAATCAAGCGGGCCCTTGCAGTAGTGTTCTGCGGTCCCAAACTGTGTCTTAGTCAGTTTTCCTTCTACGCACTTCTTGCAGAACTTTAATTTCTCATCACTGGGTTTAATCAGCTCCCTCCTACGAAGCACATTTAGAGACTTCTCGCTTGGATGTCCAAGGTGAAGATGCCACAACTTGGTTGACTCTTCACTAGTCGAGCCCTGAGAGATATTAGCTTCACCCTCCATGGTGTGCCCCTGCATCACATATAAATTTTGTATCTTTCTTTCTTTCATCACGATCAGAGACTATTTTGACACTTTCAGCAAGTCACCTTTAATGACTATCCTGCACCCCAATCCAGCTAGAGCTCTGATGGAAATCAAACTTTTCTTCACGTCTGGTACATGATGAACCTCTGTCAACTTTCTGATAACACAATACTTCATCTGGATTCTTATTTCTCTAACTTCCACTGTTTTACAAGCCATGTTATTTCCCATCAGTATGTTTCCGCCTTCTCTAGAACAATATGAACTAAACAAGTTTCTATGCTGCATAATGTGGAAGGAGCATCCCAAATCCAAGAACCATGAGATCTCATGATCTCCAGATGTTGTTACCATCAGAATTTCTCCATCATCGTTGTCGTTGCTACGAATCACTACAGAAGAGGAACCAGAAGTTCATCATTTCTCTTTCCATTGTTCTTCAACTAAGAGCAGTCTCTTTGCACAAATGATATTGGTCCTTGTGCCCACGTGACTTTGATCTCGACCAACCTTTGTCCTTTCTTGAACCATGTCCATTCTGAGAATCTTAACGTCCTTTGATGAATAAAGCTTCTCCTTGATCACAATTGTCTCGACCAGTAACATTCGCACGGAGAACTTCGTAGTGTACTGCAGATTTAAGACCAATTGGTCAAAGTCTTTAGTCAGAGAACACAACAATATCATCGCCAACTGTTCGTCCATAATATTCACTTTCATATTCGGCACATCTGCCACGATCTTCATGTACGCATCAATATGATCCTTGACATGAGTGTCCTCCCCCATCTTCAACATATACAGTTGTTGCATGAAGTACAGTCGGCATGTCAGAGTCTTCTTCGCATATAGTGCCTCCAGCTTCTTCCAGAGCTTATCTGTAGTTCATTCTTAAGACACCTTCATGAGTACTTCATCAGACAATGACAACTGCAATGCACTCAATGCCTTTCTCTCCATCTCTGATTTCTCACCTTTTGTGACTGTCACATCAATTTTTTCTTTTTCAAACAAAATTTGATAGCATCTGTCTCTCATCATAAATGCCTTCATCTTCAGTTGCCAAAGGCTAAAGCCATTCCTTCCAGTGAACTTATCCATCTAGAACGATATGGTAAAGGATGGCATCGTAACCTTCTACTTTCTTCTCACATAAGCTTTGATACCACTTGTTGGGGTTGGATGCAGGAGAATAATATAGATAATATAATCTGTCACTAACTTTAACAAACAGAGTAGTATCTTAAAGAAATCATATAAAACACAAAGATAAATTAGCACACACAAGATCATATAATCACATAGAAAGACATATGATTTATATTGGTTCGGCCCAATATGGCCCTTACGTCCAATTTCCACTAGATCAGAGATGTAGAACAATAGAGTACACAGACTACTATGATCTTTCCCATCAACAAGCAAACCCTATTGACAATGTAAAGCTAAGACTCTAGCAAATAAAAGTCTCAAGCATGCCCAACAATGGAAAGATCTTACCAGAAATCCTAGAACAATGACTATCTTCTCTTCCAAAGCTCCTAGCCGTCTCTAAAACCCTTGCCACACAAAACACAGTATTCTCTAATTGTATTCCACCAAGGAAGCCTCCCTTAGGGTAATAGAGGTCGTTTGATTTGATCAAGTTCCAAATCAACAGATCAAAATAAAACTTGTAACAGACTGAAATACACCTGTTGGGTGTCGACACGATTGTGTAATGTTTGGCACAATCGTGTCAATTGTACTGCCCAGAACTATGCAGTTCTCTGCCAACCTCACACGACCATGCCAATTGTACGGGAAATTTGGCACAGTCGTGCCACTGGCCCAGCACACTCTACCATATCTGCATGATCGTGCAGCTCATAACACGATCATGGCATGCCCAGAAACCAAGTTTTGAAGCTTTGAAGCATAAATTTAAGATGGATTTAGATTCCAATCCATTGTCAGCGTTAGCAGGGACTGTTAGATGTGCTCGTCTCCTTACTAGCATGTAGTCCCTAACAATTATCAAATTCAATAAGCCTTTCAATGTGCATCCAAGAAAACTTAATATATGGAGTTTCCTGCATTTGCAACCAAACATCTTGTTAGCACTCCCCAAGACGAGTAATTATTCCGTCAACACTGCTACCAACTTTAGTTTCGCAAGTTCCTGTCAGACCTGACTCAATTGCATCTCTCATAGCATTTTACCATGCTTGGATGCCCCCCAAAGCAAAGCAAGGTTTCTTTCTTGGAGGGCAGTTCACTAGTGTCTTTCCACGTCTATCATCCACAATGAATGTCATATCATCCCACAAGAAATATGTAATTGCTGCCAAATTTGCTTGAAAGAGTAGTCCCAGACACTTTTCGGGATACATGTAAATATGGTCCTAACATATTCATGTGAAAAAAACATATGCAATTTTCATGTGTAAAAAACATGAGAAAAGCATTTTTAAAAAGATTCAAATCATTGAATGTGTTATACACATGCTAATACATGTATATACCAAAAAATAAAAAAATCCCCTTACTTTGTCTCTTGATCAGATTGGTACACGATGTTCTATTGTTATGAAATCATTGAATTTGTAACAGCGTGATCAAGAGTCAAATTCTCTTGGAGTTCACTTATTATTTCTCCTAGTGTATATATATATATATGTATAGATTAAATATTGGAAAACAATTTCAAAACCCATAAAAACCGGTTCGCAATATATTTTTGTGCGAAATTTTCACATAGGAACATGGCCACACAAACATATAGAACCATAGGTGTTAGTAGCCTAGGACGAAATACCTTCTTGTCTAGCTCAGACGACCACACTTTTCATCATTGTTTGACGACCAGATCCATTTAGTTTTTTGTTCATGTTCTACAACACCAAACTATCAATTTTGAGGCGAACCTTACGGGTTTTGACATATGAGACTATATATAGTAGTTTTCGAGTGCAAAATCCACCGTACAAAAAAATTTTAAAATTTTTATGATTTTTTTAAAAAATTCTTTTTGATGTTTAATCCATTCAATTATATACCCCAGGAAAAATAATGGGTGAACCCTAGGGGGATTTGTGCATCGATCAACCTGTTACAAAATTTAACGGTTTCAGACCAATAAATTTTTTTGTGATGCCTTGATCGAAGATCAAATCGCATTTTAAACATTATTTTTAAGGGGAGTATAACAACATGAAGTGAATGTGGAAAATTTTTTTGAAAAAAATTCAAAAAATAAAAACATTTTCGCACGGAAATTTCCGATAAAAATGTTTGTAATTGTGTGTGTATATATATGGATTCATGTAGATCAGGTGCCAAGACACAAGGTGGGCCCCACAGCGAGTACAAGCTCATGTGCGGCTTGTACTTTTCACTGTTTTGTGTCTTGACACCTCATCTGTTAGATCAGGTGCCACTTTTTCTATATTAAATCCATATACATACATACATATATATACATACATATATATATATACATACATATATATATATATATCCGTATATAAATTGAGGGATGTTTTTGAATTTGTCCCATGTGGCAATGTCACATCGCCTCATGGGACAACCTCTTTAATCCCAAAACCATACCCAACCCCTCAAACCACACCCAAACCCAAAACACCCAACATCACACCCCCAATCAAAAAACAAAAAAAACAAAAACCCAAAGACAATACACACACTCAAACCCACTCTTCTCATTTTCACCCGGTTTTGCACTCATCGAAACACCCGTGTGGGTTCCACGTCCTGATTGTGTGGGTTGGTTTTTGGGGGGGTGTCCGTGCACTTAGTGCACGGGTTATGACTAGTATATATATATATATATATATATATATATATATATATATATATATATATATATATATATATATATATATATATAATAAAAGGGATCTAGGGTGTCTTCTTAGATGAAATCTAAGGAGGCGCCTCTATTTTCCCACATTTCCCATATTTTTGGAATTTTTCATGGGTTTGTTCATCTCATGGATGATTAACATACCAAATTTCAAGGGATTCCAATACTTTTTGAGCCCACATCCACCATTGCAACTTCATGGAGTTTTCAGCACGTTTACAAATCGTTGAAGTTGCAAGGGGTAGATGGGGACTCAAAAAGTATTGGAATCCCTTGAAATTTAGTTATATTGATCATCCATGAGGTGAACAACAAATTCATGAAAAAAATGTCCAAAAAGTGGCAAATGGGGAGAAATGAGGGAAAATGGGGGCGCCTCATAAGATTTCATCAAGGAATCACCCTAGATCGCTTTTACCATATATATATATATACTAGTCATTACACATGCCCATAGGGCACGGTTTATTTAATGGCTGAGTTTTCCCCCTACAAATTTCAAGTTCTCCTGAATTTCAAGTTTTCCCACAAAATTTCAAGTTTCCCCTCAAATTTAAGTTTTCCCCCAAAATTTAAGTTCCCCCAAAATTGTCATTGCCACCTAGGACAAACTTGCCACGTAAGACAAAGCTTTGTCCTAATAGGATAAGATTAAAAATCTTCAAAGGACTGGAAAAAATGGTCGGAAGGGGGGCGAATAAAAAGTGTGGGTGGGTGTGTGGGGAGGGTCCAGCGATTCTCTTATGCAATTTCTGTTTTCCAATTTCTCTTATCCAATTTCTCTTGATAACATCCCTATTTTATAGAATAGATGTATATGTATGTATGTATAAGTATGTATGTATATGTATGTATGTATGTATGTGTATATATGTATGTACATACTCTTGTCTAAATTCTCTTATCCAATTTCTCTTGTCCAATTTCTCTTGATAACATTCCTTTTTTATAGAATAGATATATGTATATGTATGTATGTATATGTATATGTATGTATGTATATGTATGTATATACTCTTGTCCAAATTCTCTTATCCAATTTTTCTTGTCCAAATTCTCTTATCCAATTTCTCTTGATAACATCCCTATTTTATAGAATATATATAATATTATATATATATACTAGTCATAAACCGTGCCCGTGGGCACAGTTCATTTAAAATTTCCATATGCGAAATATTTATACCCCAAAAAAATTATTCTCACGTCCAAAATTTAAAAGAACAACAAATTAGCGTAAAAATATTTAGCAGCGCGAGCACCTTCGGCGCGGAACAACAAATTCGGCACTGAACAACAAATTAGGCGTAAAACAAAAAATTCGGCACGAGCCCCATCGACATGGAATAACAAATTTAGCACGGAACAACGTGCGAGCGCCTTCGGCGCGGCACAACAAATTCGGCGCAGAACAACACGCGAGCGCATTAGGTGCGGAATAACAAATTCAACACGGATGCCTTCGACGTGGAACAAAAAATTCGGCGTCGAACAACATATTTGGCACGAGCGCCTTCAATGTGGAACAACAAATTCGGCATGGGCGCCTTTGACGCGGAACAAAAAATTAGCGTAAAAAAATTTAGCGAGACGCCTTCGATGTGGAACAACAAATCTCGGGGTATTTTTCGGTGATGGTATTAACTTAAAATTTTTTACACTAATGTGTTGTTCCGCTAAAATGTTTTATGCTAAATTTTTTTAAGCTAAATTTTTTAATTTGTTTAATTTAATGAATTATGCTTCTCCACAATTTTTCCCAAGACACTTTTAATTTCAAAGTTTAGTTTCCCAAGAAAATTTTCCCCCCAAAATTTAATCTCCACAACCTTTTCCAAGACACTTTTAATTTCAAAGTTTAGGTTTCCAAGACACTTTTCCCCCCAAAATTTATTTCCACCATCTTTCCTAAGACACTTTTCATTTCAAAGTTTTGTTTTCCAAGACACTTTCCCTCCCAAATTTAAGTTTTTCCACTAAAATTTGCACAAAATCCAATCTCAACCATTGATTTACCAAGATCAAATCTCAGCCACTCTTTATCTTGTCCTAGTCAGCCCTAGAATTCAAAAAAGGTTGTCAAATGTGTAATAGATATATTTTATATATATATATATATATATATATATATATATATATATATATATATATATATATATATATATATATATATATATATATATATATATATATATGAATATGGGCTTGAGCTGACAACGCGGGAAATTTTCCAGCGCTGTCAGCGATTTGAGGCCCTTAAAACAATTATTTTTTAAATGTTTTTGTAGTATGTTATAATACTTGTTAACTAGCTCTTCACCAATTTTCAAGTTAATCCAACACCGTTTGAGCCCTTATCCATGCGTTTCAAAAAGATAGCTTAAATTCTGGAAACTGCCGGCGCAAAGTTTTTGTAACGCATGGATGTGGGCTCAAACGGTGTTGGATTGACTTGAAAATTGGTGGGAAGCTAGTTAACAAGTATTAGAACATATTGCAAATTTTTTTTTAAAAATGTTTTTTGGGCCTTAAATCGCTGACAGCACAGGGAGGCCGAATCTATGTTGTCAGCTCACCTCCATATTCATCTTATATATATATAAGCAAAACTGAAAGATTATGTCCAATTTAATTCATATCATGTGCCCTAAGGGCACGGTTCATTTAAAATAATACCACATATCTTAAACGAATAACAACAAATTTTATTCCATCCCAACATTTAGTTTCCCCTAGAAAATTTAGTTCCTCATAAAATTATAGCTCCCCCAATATTTAAAATATTCATAAGAAAATTTTCAAACCATTCAAAATCTCCCCCTCAAAAAAAATTTGCAGTATCATTCAAAATATTCCATCGAAACGAAAAAATTTAATCACATTGAAACTAATGTTTAGTTCCCCGAGAGAATTTAGTTCCACTAAAAATTTTAGTTCCTCCAAAATTAAGTTCCTTTCAAAATTAGTTTCACCCAAAATTTATAATTTTAGCTCCAAAAAAATTTTGTTCCCTATCAATTTAGTTCCCCCAAAAAATTTTTGTTCCTGCCAAAATTTAGTTCCCCCAAAATTTAAAATTTTAGTTCTCCAAAAATTTAGTTCCCCAGAGATTTACTTCCCTCAAAATTTTAGAGTTCCCCCAAAATTTTTCACAAACTCACATACTATCCATTGATTTCTCAAGATTAAATACCAACCGTCTTTCTACCCATTCTTTTGTCCTAATTATATTTCATCAAGTTGTACCCCTAACTCCCATGTTCCTATTTGTCATCTAATTTAAATATAAATAGGTCAAAAAGCCAGCTTGCGCAATCGCCATCAATAATAAATCCATCACCGTAATACATAGTCTTTGCAAAGTTCATCATACGCTTAATAAAGACATCGACGTCTCCTTTATTGGTCGGATATTCAATGAGGGACATTGATATTCAAATTGGAAGTGCCCAAGAATAGCTACTTGTTGCTAAACAACACATTTCAAATGAATCATAAATTTCCATTTTTATTCTGGGAACATGGAAAGTTTGAGATTTTGCAGGGAAAACATCTCAATCATATGTTGATTAATTGAGAAATGACATGAACCTAAAACCGAAGCTAGTTATAAATAAAAACATCATATCGCAACAGATACGACTTCAAGAATTTGGCACAAAGTATTGAATATGAGAAGAAGATTCTTTGAAAGATTTCTTTCTTTCCTCTGCATTTGCTTAAAGATATAAACTTACTGGTTTTCGCCAATGTAACCACCCAAACATTTATATTAAAGTCTATTTCTATATAATCCATAAACATCTATATATATGTTTATATATCTAACTTTGAATGCAAGTTACTTCCTGATTCCTCTATCCTATCAACAATTCATTTTGAGAGCATCACAGTCCTTTTATTCTTCTCAGAATTCATTTGCTTAACATATTGCTCAACAAAAAGCCTGAAAGCATATTCAATGATAATTGAAGTAGACTTTACATAAAAAGATCCGTTCATTTCAAAGGTATTAAAGTAACTCTAAAGATAAACTCTTAAATGCCATCATAATTAGTGACGAGAAAATTTTGCACTGCGAAATATAGGGTAATCTTTACAATCATGGAAGATGGTGATACCCCTTTCGAGTCAATGTGCTCATATAAAAGAACTTGATACTACAACACTACTCAGACATATACCATTTTTATATTACATAAATTTGGTGTCCTGATCCTTTTACATAGCCAGTAAAGTGAATATAGTGGGACTTGTATTCTAACAGAGCATATATTCGTAAACATCGACCCAAGATACAACAAAAGGACACACTCATCACACGGCATGCATAAAAGTGTCATCATCCAAAAGCTCTTCAAGCCCGATCATAATATCAACATCTTGGCCCCCTCGGCATCATGCATAAACCCCTTCATGCAAGAGGCAATGTCATACCAACATTATTAGGCGATCTGACGGCATGGAAAAAGGAAGTTGTTTTAAATAAAACCCAATGTTATGTGGTGTCAAACCTTTGTTCATTATTTTCCCCAATAATTCAGATGCCTCTATAACCTGGTGGGGCCTTGCAAAGGCTCTTTATCAATGTGATATAAGTGATAATAGTCGGATGACAACCTTCGAGACGATTTCTTTTACAGTTTAAATGACCTCACTCAACACAGTTGCAAGTGATTGCATCGTGGATAACACCAAGAGTCCACAACCTGTGTACTATTTTCCAAAGATTTATGTGGCTTCAATCACTTATGGTATAAATCTATCGAAGTTGTTTAACGGGTGTTTTTCTCACCCACTGAATTGTTGACCGGAGGGTGGGTGTTCACCCCGGTCAAAAAGGGACATGCGGGACCTCCGGGATCGGTTGAGGGCACGTGTCGATCAGTAAGGGATGCGCAGATCCTCGCATCGGCTTGCTGAAGGGTAGCCTCGGCCAAGTAACGATCTCTTGGTGGTGGAGAAGAGCGAGCTCGGGGACGAGGGCGCTCGGCTCCGACTGGGAAGACGCTGAGGGGTAGCCTCGGCGTCGCTAGATCTCCTGGACATGAATAGACGAGAGAGCTCGTCAGGGGGTTCAGACCTTGGTTCCAACCAATTCCCCTCTGATGCCAAAGTCAGATTTGGTCTGATAGGTGCTCAGTGGGATTTGGGTTGGTTCACAGAGAGACCAAGCACCGATCCTCAAGCCGAGCTATGGAGGAGAAGTATGTAAAGGTCAAAGAAACTGTAATAAGTGGGTACGAGATACCTCCATTGTAGATCTTGGAGATCCGCCCCCCTTTACGATGATGCATCTACCCTCTTCATATAGGCGAGTCCCCTTAGTAATGGGTCATGATGAGACATCATTGCAGTCATTGATGAAGACGTGCCAATGGGGGAAACAGTGACCCCCATTATTGCCATGTTTTATCATGGGATGAATGCCATGAAGGTGGAGAGTTATGGCCATGGGTGGTTGCCATATTTGGCGGGCCATGATGGCTGGAGTGATGGCATTGATAGTTGCCATATTTGGCGAGTGCTTCCTCGATTTGGGCCACGATTTCCTCCACTATTGAAGTGGACAGTCTTTTGGGCCTTCGTATTAGGTAGAGAAGCACGACCCCGCCCGTGAGATCATTGGGCTGCAGCCCACGACGTAGTAGGCTGGTTGACTGGTCGTGGTTGACTTGGCTCCTCCGGGCCCAGTTAAAATGGTCCTATCAAATTCCCCCATCTTCTGAGCTCTAATATTGTTGAGGTGGAGGTCGGGAGATGTAATATAGGGGGGAGAAGTTGCTCCTTTTGTAAAATTGGTTCGACTTGCGGAGTCGGCTAGTGCCAATACCTTATTGGTCTGGGATTTTTCGAGGTGGCGAGGGGAGTGACCCCCTCGATTTACGGCCGACGAAAGAGTGGGATCGACCAGCTGGAAAAGTTGCCTCCAGCCTTACGATCGATGTGGTCAGTCTGCTGGGGGAGTTTCCCCAGCCTTATAATCGACAGGTCGATTGGGCTTGCTGGGGGAGCTACCACCAGTCTTACGGTCGATTGAGTGATCGGCCTGCTCGATTGAGTGATGGCCTGCTGGAGGAGTTGTCTTCAGCCTTACGGTTGATGTGGTTAGTCAGCTGGGGGAGTTGCCCCCAGCCTTATGATCGACAGGTCGATTGGCCCGCTGGGGGAGCTACCCCCTGTCTTACAGTCGATCGAGGTGATCAGCTTGCTGGGAGAGTTGCCCCAGCCTTACGGTTGATGTGGTCGGTCCACTGGGGGGGTTGCCCTCAGCCTCATCATCGACAGGTCGATTGGCCCGCTTGGGGAGCTAGTCCCAGTCTTACAGTCGATCAAATGATCAACCATCTGGGGAGTTGCGCCCAGCCTTTCGACCGATCCGTTCGTTCGGTTGCAGGGAGAGTTGCCCCTCGACTTACGACCAACGAATGAGTGGGTCGACCAGTTGGGGGGAGTCATCCCCAGCCTTACGACCGATCCGTTTGTTTGGTTGCGAGGGGAGTTGCCCCTCGACTTACGACCAATGAATGAGTGGGTCGGCCAGCTGGAGAAGTTGCCCCCAGCCTTACAACTGATCCGTTCATTCAGTTGCGAGGGGAGTTGCCCCTCGACTTATGGCCGACGAAAGAGTGGGTCGGCCAGCTGGGGGGGTTACCTCCAGCCTTACGACCGATCCCAGCTCTTGTCTGGATCCAAGTATTAGCTCATGCTCCAATCTGGTCAGCGGAGAATCTGTGCCATCGTCTGAGTTTTCTGTGCCATCGGGAGTCGGGATGGCTTGGAAGGCAAAGATAGTAGGGCCCTCCTGTGCTCGTTATCCTTGCCCACTTCCACATCTCGGGTTTGCTTAGGCAGATGGCAAACTCGAGTCGGTGGAAATCATGTCGATGCAGGTCAGTTGTATGGATCAACCTCTTCTCGTTGATCGACCTCGTCTGGTCGTAAGATCGTGAATGGGGATGGAGCAGGGTAGGCCTCGGTTTGTCGAACTTCTCCTAGAGGGGTTGGCCTGGTATGGTCGGCCTCCTCTCGGATTGGTCGGCCTGGTATGGTCGGTCTACTCCTGGATTTTTCGGCCTGGATTATCGACATCGTCTGGGTCCAGCATGGTCTCCTGGCTCCAATTCCAGCTCTCATTAGGTTTCGAGTTTTAACTCCAGCATGGTCTTCTGCCCCATCGCTGAGATGATATATGGGCGCACCCAGAAGCTTTAGGAGCAGAGGGCCTTCGTAACGAAGGCCCAAAAGGGCCTCTTTTATGATGCATGGCGTATCTTTGGAAGTAAGCTGCATATTAGATGATTTGATAGGCATCAGCACCAATAGGAGCAAAGAGGTTGAACTGACAAGGCTGTCCATAGAGTTGTTGGACTTTTCGTCTCCTTTTGGTGAGGTCGAGTTGAAGCCCAAAAGTTTCAACCCCATTTGGAACGAGCATTCGGTGTTCGGCGTCTCATCTCGTCCTTGTCGAGAAAAGCTCCCACCGAGACAGGGGAGAGTCTCCTTTGAGGAGAAGTTTTGACCAATGGAGATGGGTACGAAGCCAAGGTAGAGATCAGAGATCAGGGTCTACCGTAGGCTTCCACTAGTATGAGCCCAGCCCACCACCGGTGGCTTGTCGGGTGCCGACTTCTGGAGCATGGTGGGCCCTACAACCATGGTCTGCTGCGGGTTCGCACTTGCTTTCGTCGGCTTCGTCCCGCTCGCTGCCTTCTGGTTAGTGGAACCTGCCTTCTGGTTAGTTGGTTAGTGGAGCCACTCGAAAGGGACCGAGCGTGGAGATGGAATCCTGATTGAGGAATTGTAAATTCGACACTGGCGATAGGACCAGGTTGATGGCAATTCTAATGACTTCTGTAGCTGCCGGTGGAGGGTATCGCTGAAGATCTAGTCCTTGAGTGTGAGTCTGGGCCATGTGGATGGCTTGGTCGACATGACCATGTTGATGGTCCTGAGCCCGGCAGTGAGATCTGTATGGCTCCGGGCCTGCAGAACCCCCTGGGTGGCAACGTCGAGCGAAATTGTTGGAGCGACAATGGTGGTCGTCTATGCAATGGACATGGTCGAGCTGACCGGGCAAACGAAAGCCGCCCTGGTCTATTGTGAGAGGACTTCAGGTTGTAACCTTGCAGTGGTGAGTATCTCTCAGGTCGGATCTCAGAAACGAGCGGTGGTGAGTATCTCTCAGGTCGGGCGACTCTAGATGATGAGATGCTCGAGAACCTTGAGATACACATTGAAGTGTTGATGCTGGAGTGCTATTCGAGGAGTAGGCCTTTGCCCGACGGCATCACGACGATCAGGTAGCGGTAGGCATCGGTGGGCTTTTTGGAGGCTAGCCAGTCATGGCCACATGGATCTTAGGGCCTCCGATCATTTCAGGTTCCACGGCCTTATCGAGGAGCTTGACCGTGGCCTCCACCGCTACTCTCAGGCTCATATTGTTGCTCAATCTGCAAGGTTATAAGAATGAACAAAATTTGTAGGCAAAAGATAGTTCATACGAAATTCGGTCTCAGATCCAGAGGGATTGAGCCATTCCTCCTCGAAATCGGGATTCAGTTGAGGAATACGAGGGAGGAGATCCAATTTAGCTTCATCAGATCCGTCAGGGGTCTTGGCATGGAGAGGGTTTTCGAGCCTGCGGCATAAAGTGCTGGAAAGTGTACAACATGCTGACCCTGGCTTACGTGCACCCGCCAACAGCAGATCCTTTGCAATTCCAGCATGCATGAAGTGCCAAGGGAGAGCAAAGAGGGTGAAGTGAAGCTCTCGCTGGGGCAATTGCTGATGTGAACACGTCGAGGAACGCAAAGGCGGTGATGGGCGTTGAAGTTTGGGGATGGACCTTAGCGAGCTAGGCCGAAATGACGTTGGACCGGGCTATGACGCTTAGGCATCGGGCCTGGTCCAGCATGTAGACCAGGAGTGACATCGGGATGTCGAAGCTCGTGCCCATGCTGATCACGTCAGATACCCATCCCCCGCCCGTCGGATCCCTTGAATGCTTATTGGGACCGGTCGGCACGGAATGCCACGTGTCAAGCAAAGACCAACAAAAATGGCGACAGCGACCCCAGCTCGTAGATACGGCCAGTGCCATCGGTGCCACTCTTTTGGATCTCCACCCACCTCCGATCTGGTGAGTGAATTCGAAACTCCTCCACCGATCCAAATCCACCACCATGACCCCCGGTGTTGAAGTAACACGGCTGTCGGCCAGTGAACGCCCTGGAGGGACGACGATTGGACCAGAATCTCTCGATGAAGTATTCACCGAGATTCGCGTTGTAGTACGCCAATACTCCAGAGCTCTGATGGTTCGAGAACCGAGTGAAGTTTGCCAAAGCCTGGAGACATCGTCGATGAGATCGGGTTCAAGGTAGATTTTTCGACGGATGCAGGGCTCAAGTAAGTCGCTCATGGGCTCGGCGGACGGAGGACAAGATCAGGCCCCGGACGCACTCTGGGTCAAAGAAATTGACCTTAAACCGGAGCTTCGGGTATGAGGAGCGGACTGGGGTTTCTAGATCGGGTTCCAAGGCGGGGAAGTGGAAATAGATGCTCTCGGGGTAGATGGAATGCCAAGGACAGAATGGACGATGGAGGGTTCTCTTGAGGGGGATCGGCAAGACAGTGAGCATCCCCCGAACGTCCCAGATCGTCTAATGAGCGTCCCACGAGGAATTGATGGCGGTTTCCATCAAGTGAGCCAATGATCAAGTAATTGAGTGAATTGGAGCAATGAATTTCTTCGAGAACTTACTTGTGGGCTCAATCTGCGTGTTACTAAATTTGAGATTGACAACTTCTATGTTGTTGGTGTCTCAGGCCTAAACATCTCCATGGACATCGCTCCACACACTAAGATTAGTTTCTCAGTAAAAGAACCAGCAAAACCAAAGAGTTTAGATGGAGCTTCTGTCGATGGTTCCCTAACATGTGAAGGAGAGCCCGAATCGACAGATTCGAGTAAATGACTCGGAATCGACATACATTGCTTCAAAGGTGGAATCGACGTGGATGTTGACTCGTTCCCATGGACGGTGCCAGATGTTCATCGTTGAATTATTGACCGGAGGGTGAGAGGTCAACACGGTCAAAAGGGACACGCGAGACCTCCGGGATTGGTTGAGGGCGTGTTCGCTCGATAAGGCATGCACGGATCATTGCGTCGGCTTGTTGAAGGGCATCCTCGGTAGAGCGACGACCTCCTAGTGGTGGAGACGAGCGAGCTCAGGAACGAGGACGCTCGGCTCCGGCTAGGAAGATGCTGAGGGGTAGCCTCGGCGTCGTTGGATCTACTGGACCTGAATAGACGAGAGAGCTCGTCAGGGGGATCGAACCTTGGTTCTGACCAATTTCCTGCCGATGCCAAAGTCAGATCTGGTCTGATAGGTGCTCGGTGGGATTAGGCTTGGTTCGCGGAGAGACCAAGCACCGATCCTCGGGCCGAGCTATATAGGAGAAGTATGTAAAGGTCGAAGAAAGTGTAAAAGTGTGTACGATATACCTCTGTTGTAGATCTCGGAGATCTGCCCCCCTTCACGATGATGCATCTACCCTCTTCATATAGGCGAGTCCCCTTAGTAATGGGTCATGATGAGACATCATTACCGTCATTGATGAGGACGTGCCAATGGGGAAACATTGACCCCCATTATTGCCACGTTTTATCATGGGATGAATGCCATGAAGGTGGAGTTATGGCCCTGGGTGGTTGCCATATTTGGCAGGCCATGATGGCTAGAGTGATGGCATTGGGTGGTTGCCATATTTGGCGAGTGCTTCCTAGATTTGGGCCACGATTTCAGTCTTTTGGGCCTTCATCTTGAGTGAAGAAGCGCGACCCGCCCATGAGATCCTTGGGCCAGAACCCACGACCGTAGTAGGACGGTTGACTAGTCATGGTTGACTTGGCTCCTCCGGGCCAGTAAAAATGGTCGTATCAGAAGTGTTGAATGTAAAAACATCAGGAAGCATGCCCTTTGCCATGGCATTGTTCATGTCATTATATGCATATGAAACATCGCGCATATTGCACGAACCATTTATTATACTGTTATATGTCCATGTATCTGGGCTGCAACTTTTCTCAATTATCTGATTCATAAGATCAAAATACTACAATATGCGGCCTTATCAGGAGAGCTCCTTGATAAGTGAAATGTAGATTAGAACATATGGCTTCAACCCCTGAGCTAAAGCCTCATTAAACATATTTATATTACCTTACTTAGATAACCCATTAATCAAAGAGTAGTATAATACATGGTCTAGGACAAACCCATAAAGATGGCATCCTTCAGAAGTTTACAGATAGGCTAGGCCAGACCAATTTTGCAATATCCATCAACAGTTATAGTACAGGTAAAATTTGATACATGTTGGATGAAAGATTTTCTGTTGAATAAAGTTTCATACATGTTGCTTAAATCCATTTCATAGAGCCAGTTTCCAGTATCATATCTCAGCTTACCAGTATCATATCTAATCATACAACATTTCATCATGTTCACATTGTTCATAACATTTCATCATCTCAGCTTGCCAGTATCATATCCAATCATTTTTAAAGGAATTTGACATGTAGAAAAACTGCCTCTGAAAAAGATCAACATTCAGGAATTAAGGTGCCACAGAGGGATAATTACTCATAGGCTTTCTTGATACAGTATGAATTCTCATAAGTTTTTCCAACAACAAGCAGCCCCATAACTCCAAACCATGTGCCATACGTGAAACAAATACCCCAATTTACAAGCCTACATTGACTCAAGCTTATTATCATTATCAATAAACTTATAACAAAACAAAACAAAATTGCACACATAATTCAAACTGTTTCTAATTAGTACATGCATTCTAATTGAGGATAAGTTAAAAGATCAATATTGTTAAAAATAAGAGGTTGAAGTACAAACACTGAACCATCGGGCAATTGCATCTTTTTAATGAACTTAGTTGCTTTCATGATGCAATTCTCTATTTCTTATCTTCGGTGCCCCCAGATGCCTTTTTATAAATAATGCAAGTGATTGGATCATTGTCGATATACATTTAACATATCTGCTGTTTACGGGTGTTTTCTCACCGCTGAATTGTTGACCGGAGGGTGGGAGGTCAACGCGGTCAAAAGGGGCATGCAGGACCTCCGGGATCGATTGAGGGCATGTTCGCTCGGTAAGGGACGCGTGGATCCTCGCGTCGTCTTGCTTAAGGGCAGCCTCGACAGAGCGACGAACTCCTGGTGGTGGAGACGAGTGAGCTCGGGGACGAGGGTGATCGGCTCCGGTTGGGAAGACGCTGAGGGGTAGCCTCGGTGTCGCTGGATCTCCTGGACCTGAATAGACGAGAGAGCTCCTCGGGGGGGGGGGGGGGGGGGGTCGGACCTTGGTTCTGACCAATTCCCCTCCGATGCCATAGTCAGATCTAGTCTGATAGGTGCTCGGTGGGATGGGGCTTGGTTCGCGGAGAGACCAAGCACCGATCCTTGGCCCGAGCTATGGAGGAGAAGTATGCAAAGGTCGAAGAAGGTGTAAAAGTGTGTACGAGATACCTCCGTTGTAGATCTCGGATATCCACCCACTATCACGATAATGCATATACCCTCTTCATATAGGGGAGTCCTCTTAGTAATGGGTCATGATGAGACATCATTGCCGTCATTGATGAGGACGTGCCAATGGGAAAACATTGACCCCCATTATTGCCACATGTTATCATGGGATGAATGGAATGAAGGTGGAGTGATGGCCATGGCTGGTTGCCATATTTGGTGGGCTATGATGGCTGGAGTAATGGCATTGGGTGGTTGCCATATTTGGCGAGTGCTTCCTCGATTTGGGCCACGATTTCCTCCACTATGGAAGTTGGCTGTCTTTTGGGCCTTCGTCTTGGGTGGAGAAGCGTGACCTACCCGTGAGATCCTTGGGCAGGAGCTCACAGATGTAGTAGGATGGTTGACTGGTCGTGGTTGACTTGGCTCTTCTGAGCTCTACCGTTGTTGAGGTGGAGGTCGGGAGATGTAATATAAGGGGGAGAAGTTGATCATTTTGTAAAATTGGTCCGACTTGTGGAGTCGGCTAGTGGAAATACCTTATCAGTTTGGGATTCGTTCGGTGGCAAGGGGAGTGACCCCTCTATTTACGGCCGAAGAAGGAGTGGGTCGACCAGCTGGGGGAGTTGCCGCCAGCCTTACAGTCGATGTGGTCGGTCTACTGGGGGAGTTGCCCCAACCTTATGATCGATGGGTCGATTGGCCTACTAGGGGAGCTACCACCTGTCTTACGGTCGATCGAGTGATCGGCTTGATGGGGGAGTTGCCCGCAGCCTTACGGTTGATGTAGTCGGTCTGCTGGGGGAGTTGCCCCCAGCCTTATGATCGACAGATCGATTGGCCCGCTGGAGGAGCTACCCCTAGTCTTACTGTCGATCGAGTGATCGACTTGCAAGGGAAGTTGCCCCCAGCCTTACAGTCGATGTGGTCGGTCCGCTGGGGGGGTTGCCCCAGCCTTATGATCGATGGGTCGATTGGCCCGCTGGGGAGCTACTTCCAGTCTTACAGTCGATCGAGTGATCGGCCAGCTGAGGGAGTTGCCCCCAGCCTTACGACTGATCCGTTTATTCGGTTGCGGGGGGAGTTTCCCCTCGACTTATTGCCGACGAATGAGTGGGTCGGCCAGTTGGGGGAGTCGCCCCCAGCCTTACGACCAATCCATTTGTTTGGTTGCAAGGGGAGTTTCCCCTTGACTTACGACCGACGAATGAGTGGGTCGACCAGCTGGGGGAGTTATCCCCAGCCTTACGAACGATCCATTCGTTCTGTTGCGAGGGGAGTTGCCCCTCGACTTACAGCCGACGAAAGAGTGGGTCGGCTAGCTGATATGAAAATAATAATTATGGCGGCCACCTTCATGGAAATAACCCGCCAATCATGGCCCGACTTCATGGCTATCACTCCACCTTCAATGCCATCACCCCAGCTTCATGGCATTCATTCCTCCATAAAGCATGGCAATTATTGGGGTGAACATTCCACACGTAACACCCCCTATCAATGATGGCAATCATGGCTCATTACACCGGAGGGATGACTCGCCTATATGAAGGGGGAAGAGGCGTCATCTCAGGGGGGCTGATCTCAGAGATCTACAATGGAGGTATCTCATATACACTCTTACACCTTCTTCCATCTTTACATACTTCTCCTCCATGCTTGGCCCGAGGATCGGTGGTTGGTCTCTCCACGAACCAAGCCCAATCTCACCAAGCACCTATCAGACCAGATCTGACTTTGGCATCGGAGGGGAATTGGTTGGAACCAAGGTCCGACTCCCTGACGAGCTCTCTCGTTTATTCAGGTCCAGGAGATCCAGCGACGCCGAGGCTACCCCTCAACGTCTTCCCAGCCGAAGAAGCGTGCCTTCATCCCTGAGCCCGCTTGTCTCCACCACCAGGAGGTCGTCGCTTTGGCGAGGCTGCCCTTCAGCAAGCGACGCAAGAATCTGCGCGTCTCTCACCGAGCGAACGCACCTTCAACCGATCCCAGAGGTCCCGCATGTCCCTTTTGACCGCGTTGACCTCCCACACTCTGGTCAACAATTCAGCAGTGAGAAAACACATGTAAACATCTGGCACCGTCTGAACATCCACGTCGTCAACCACATTGGCAATGATACTTTCCTTTTATCAAAACCACTCTCTTCTATATCCCTCTTGACAAAGATTCAAGGCATCCTATTCCTCAAAAAATCTCTGGCGTCCCAAATACCCAGGCAGAGGAACCATGACCCCCTGTGAGATCTTAAATGAGAGGAAGGGGATTCCCCAGGCCAAGAGGCGATTCCCCATTTGTTGGAAACAACAATAGGGCATAGCCCCACTTTTCACCCAACGAGGGATGAAACCCAACTGGAGGTGGACATTCTCCTTTGGCCGATTGGCGTAGAAGCACCTATAGGGGGAGAAGCCGATCTTACGTACGGCCCTAGATCCACCGATCTTCCCCTCTTCACTATTCAAGCCTGAACCTCTGACCAAGATCGAGCGCCCCCATCGGCGTCGAGGCAAACCATGGCCGTCCTTCTTCACCTGTTTCTGGTCGAATCCATCTCTTTCTCTTCGATCGACCCCCTTGGTCACTTCAACGTCTCGAAGATGTGTGGCTCGATATGCTTCGCCCAACCTCTCCTTTGTAATCGACGGCATCGGCATCTCTGATCGCTGCCATCTCCATGTTCCGGGAGCCCCAAATACGATGGCGTTGTCAATCCTACTATCAGACCTGGACCTTCCAGATTGAGATCTATGGCTATCAACGACCAACAAATCTTGGCGGTCGTTCTGCCGTCGATTGACAATCTCGACAGTGAGGGTTGCTGACCCAGATCTGTATCTGGTTATCGGTGGACAAACAGGTCTCCGTATCCATGGTCTCTCCGACGACGATTCTTCCTTACTCACCGATCCTCTCATCGCCATGTCGGATCCAGGGTTTGCCAATTAGTCTTGCTAATACCGAAGTTGGCGACCTTGATCCCATCGATGGGTTTAATGAAGGGGCTGATGCCGCGGTGGATCTCGATCCCCCTTCGGACGGTGGCAGAGTCGGAGCAGAAGACCATGCATAGATGGAGGAACCCCGGCGATGGCGAACCAGACAGATGGTGTTGCCGTCACCATAACCAAGGGATCTCAACCGTCATTTCTTCGCTGTCGATTTCGTCACCGCCGTCGATTCCGTCGCGCCCACTGCTACTAGGGACAAAGCGACGCTGGAGCCGGTGGTGTTGGTGCTTACAGTTGTCGATGGTGAGGATGTGGGCGTAAGGAGCTGACCTCGGCGACGATGGAGTCCCAGGAGCGGGCCCCATGGCGGTTGACGGCACATGCAAGGAGGAACTCCCAACATGTTCATCTTAAGCACACATCGAGCCCTTTCCCCGTCAATACGCTCTTGCCCCCTCGGGCCCACCTCCGACTGAGCATCCGAGCCACCTTGACGAGCACCCAATCCCCTGCTTGGCTTCCAGCTCAGTACCGAGCACGTCGAAGACCACCAAACCAGACCGGGAGTGGACTACTGAAGTCGAGGCTAAGAGAAGACACACAACCGACAATCACCCAATTTACGAAGATATCTCGATTGCAAAGCTTCATTCTTCCTTACGGGAATTGGATGTGAGCTTTAATATGAAGAAAACCAAAATTGACAAGGGACGACCTACCCGAGCATCGTAGGAGCTCAGATTCGGGAGCCACAACCCCAGTGAAGTCCCCCTTTTCATTTTCCTTTTATTTTTGATAAGGCCCTTTTTCTTGAGCTTCATTGCAGCTTGTTGCAGGCAACCCACCCGGAGAGAAGCGATAGGCCACACGAGTACAACAGTAACCCGCGTGTAAATGATTCAACCCTCTTCGTCAAAATGTCGACACCTCACTTGTCAACATTTTCAGGAGCTTATATACTCAATGACCTGCTTGCGTTACTTTCTCAAAGAGAAGCTATGGCATCCCAAGCTGCTCATCAATGCAATCGAAGGCGACCGATGGACAAGCTTCGAAATGATCAACGGAGGGGTGCACTGCGGACCGATCGACAACCTTGATCCGATCGTCAAGGGTGTCCTGCAAACCGATCATGCTCCAGACTGTCTCACCCGACAAACGAGATGTCCGATCGACCGATCGACCCAGCTCGCCCCAAATCAGGTCCCGTCCGACTGACGGGGAGTTTCATCGACAAGCTCACTCAAATTGAGCCTTCCTCTGCTTGGAACTCACCCGACCGGTTTCTCCTCAAATCGGAGCACTGAGTGATCATCGGAGTGGCGCTCGTCCGACAGAGCCTTCATTGGATCAGAACTCGCCTGACCAGTCATGGATCGTCTAAGCTTCCCATATGCCGAGCGAACAACGAAGCCGTTGAGGGTTCGCTTCCGACTGAGTTCCAAGCCACCTCTATTCCTCTGTGCCTGTGCCGAGCTTTGGTTCTGTCATGCCAAGCCTCTGCGCCCCTGCCGAGCCACACGCTTCAGATCCACTGGAGGACTCTGTGCACGTGCCGAGGCCTCGATCAATCGTTGAATGGAGTCTGTGCCAAGCTTGATTGGGCCATGTCTCATCCTTAAATGGTGATCCTTGAATGGAGGTTGGATGCTTGACATGTACCATGCCTCGTACAGTCATCCATGTGAGCATGTGACATTCCCTTCCGAGGCCAACGGTCGCATCTCCCTGTCTCTATCAAGAACGACACAGACCGATCCAAATTGGACTGCTTGGCCTGTCATGTGAACCCCTGGCGTCGATCGGGGTAAGCGTTGGCTCGTTGAATCTCGACGAAGATCGATCTTGTCTCCCAGACACCGAACGAATTCTTCTTGGAACCCGGCCGTGAAGTTTGGTTTCCCCCAGAGGTCAACGTGCCCCTCGAACCTGACGATGGAGCTTGTCAGCATTTTCCCATCCCGGCATCCAAGCCTTCATGTCGAGCCTCCAAGCCTCCATGATGAGGTCACATGCCGAGCTGCTATAATCTCATCGTCCGGAGGATCAAAGATCCGGTGACGTCAGCGCAGCGAGACGCCCTGCGAGACAAAAGCCATGTCTGGAGCTGGAGCTGAACCCAGGAGGAGGCCGACCAGATGAGGTCGACGAGAGGAGTCCGATCCCTACAACTGACCTGTGCCGACATGATTTTCAGTGACTCGAGTTTGCCATCTCCCTAGGTGAACCCGAGCCATGGAGGGGGCAAAGATAACGTACATGGTGGGACCCGGACTACCATCGCCATCCACGCTTACCCAATGACAACGGAGCAAGAACTGAGGCAGCGACGCAAAACCTCCGTCGACTCCTCTTCCGGGGAGCAAGCATAACTGCTGATCGAGACCTGCCAAGGACCCTTGCCGTTGTTCAGGCTTGCCATTTTGTCTCAACAGTAGCTCGGGGGCCATGACGGTGACCACATCATCGACGATGGACCTCTGAAGCACCCTTCATCCAAGTTCCTTTGCTCCGAGACTGTCGTCCATGCTGAGCTGTCAAGAACACTGATCTACATCCAACTGAGCAGCCGATTCATTATGGGCACCTCTGTCAATCAGAGCTCATCAGACCGACTGAAGCGCACCGATACATTGGTGTTGATCCCGTCGAGCTTGTGAACCTACCTCTGTTCGAGGAAGGTGAGCTGCACATGCCTGGTAATCTTACTGTCACGCCCCAGCGCCCAAAACGGGACGGGGGTGACGGCCGTGGTACGGGGGTACCAAGCGTTAAGGTGCTGCAAGAAAATTAGCAGGCCACTGCAACTGCTAGAACAACACAGACAATTAAAAAAACATGTGCACAAGTAAAGCACGAACTGTAAAGCTCCAGCACAACCAAAAAGGTACAGCGAGGCGACGTCAAACAACAAGCGGGGGCGTACGAGTGTGCAACACTGATCATCTACTATCAACACACCACAACATCATGTATTGTATATATACCACCACCAGAGGCACGGGGTACAAAAACTGAAGGGAAAAAAAACAAAAGTAACTGCTCACAAAAGAAACTACCCCCAAACTGCTACACTCGTGTCCTAACTAACTGCTATGGGCTCCTGGCCTGGAAGAGTCGCCCTCAGGGCGTCGGTAGTCCGGCAAGGGTGCTGTCGTCCCGGAACCTGTACCTGGGGAGTGGGGAAAGGGCATGTCACAGCGTGTCAAGTAGGAAACTCAACCACACAAGCCACATTCACATCACTGCATACAGGTCGCTAATACTAAATTTGTTAGTCAATACTTGTTGGAACCTAGACATCAGGCGGGACACAAGGGAACTGCACCTCACCCATAAGGCGGGTGGAAAGAATCTCCGACTCTCTGGCGTGCTAGCTCGTCAGGAGCCTATGTATCTCAACCACTCTCCACGACCCAAAGGGCCACGACCTCGAAGGCCAAAGAAACCACACACCCCAAAGGGCACGACCACTCCCCGCGGTAGGAGGGCCAAAGAAAACAACCTCGAGAGTCCATTCCACACTATGTCCTCCTGAAACTTTGGTTACCCCACTCCTTTCCCTGAGCTGCTCACCCACCTTATAGTGGAGGAGACACCCGGGGCTTTCATTTATTCACTTAACATTTAGCATTACATCGGGTTTATCTGCAACTTAAATGTGCGAATTCAAACATCCATCTTTCAATGTGACAAATTAACCAACATTCCCATACACAAAGGAAACATCGTCATGGCATTATAATCAGTACAATTCACCCTTCATCATTTACTTAATTAAAACATAAGAATATGAACCAAACTACAAGCAACTTCCAAGTAAATTTGAACTCAACCTTCCAAGTACTTCTAAAGAGAACATGCAATAGAAAACAACTTCAAGTATGGTTAGTAGTCTCATTTGGAAGGAATTAGAGGAGCAACTAAAATAGAACGAAAGCAATGCGTTAGTTTATTTAAAACTTGTAGAATTTGGAGGTGGGGTTTAATATAAGGTTTAAAATTAAATGAAACGTCTTAAGTCTAATTTGTAGGATTTAATGAGGGGGTTATGTAATGATAATTTGTAAGTGCCTAATCCTATCTTTTGCCTATTGCTAAGCTTGTCAAAAACTATCTTACAAAAATCATGGTATTGTCATGGTAGTTAGTTTTTTATAGGGTTCTTGAACTACTTCATATAGTAATTCCTAAGTAGGCTTGACTTGTTAATAGCCATGAAAACCAAATTTCTTATTTAAATTGAAAGTTCACATAACTCTTTTACTAGGTTCTTGGAGTAGTTCGCTTTCCTAATGAAATGAAACCAACTTGCTATGGAAATCTAGTTAGCTTAAGGGAATTTGTAGGGCCTTGTCAATAACGGTAATCAGGGTTCCTACACTCTCAAAAAAAAATCATTTAGAGCTTATAACTTGCTAGTTGGTAAAACCCTCTAACTAAATGTTTCTTTAAACATGGGTTCTCTTGAAACATGGTATTCTAAGGGAATTAGAGAGTGGCATTTGGGGTCATGTTCCTAACTTAAGTTTCTAATGCTTAGGATAATATGGGGTTGCTTGTGAAATGCTCGAAAAAAATTCGGCAGAGTTTCTCTTGTATGTATTAAACTTTTCTAATTACAACATAAAGAATCTTGAAGAAAAAGCATGCTTTAACCCCCAAAAATAAGTCTTGCTCAAGAATCAAATGGAAACATAATAATCAACATTAAATTGTGATATCTAAACAAAGCTAAGCTTGACCCAAGTCTTCATTTGTTCCAAATTTCAACTTTTACAAAAGGGAAAGAACAAAAACATAAATTTTTACACATAGCTACAAATTGAGTGTATGGTGAGGATCCTACCTTGCTACTACTTAGCAATTGTTGGAGGAGAGCTAAGTATGGGGTTGTGGATGCAAGATCTTCTTCTCTTCTCCTTCCAATTTCTCTTCTCCTTCCAATTTCTCTTCTCCTTCTTGTTTTTTTCTTTTATTTTGTTTTTTGGCTAACCCTTGCAGGTTTCGGCCATAAAAGAGGGGAGTGGCCAACGAAATTTTGGGGAAAAAAATAATAAAATCATTTAGAAGAAGAGAGAAACTTGTAGAAGGAAAGAGAGAGAAAAAATCTTTAAAGGTTTCATTTATTCACAAGTTAGCCATGCCTAACCCTCTAATTTAAAACAACCACTCAACTTAGTAGGTTAATTACATGATTGCCATTACCACTTAGGTTGGCTCATCATTTTAATTATTTTCAAGTATGCCGTTGACATTCACTTTCATTCTAATGCATACCCTACTTTGGGTATAATTGCAAACTGGTTGGCCATGTAACTAAACTTGGTCCAACATGGTGGTTAGTATGTGAAATTCCAGATACGTGAAGAGAGAATACTTGTTTTATCGCTTAGTGGCATTACACCCTACCCTCCTTAAAAAAAATTCCGCCCTCGGAATTTAAAACAAAGAGGAGGGTCGTATTTCTACATAGCAAACACACGAAGGATCTTTAACCAAACAGATGATGATATTTCTCCCTCATTTCATCCTCTCGCTCCCAAGTTGATTCTCCGGGGGATTCTTGTTGCCACATGACCCTGACCAAATTAATTGCCTTCTTCCTCAACATCTTTTGTCGCCGATCAAGAATTGCCACTGGCTACTGTTCATACGTCAGGTCTGAACGTAATTCAATATCTGAGTAGTCCACAACATGAATAGGGTCTCCAATATATCCTCTTAATTTTGATACAGGAAACACATCATGTACGCCTTCGAGATGTGGCGGCAGCACTAACCGATAAGCCACTTCGCCTATCCGGGCTGCAACTTCAAACGGGCCTATGTACCTATGGCTCAACTTCCCATGTTTACCAAACCGGATCGTCCCACGGACTGGTAATATCTTCAAGAATACATAATCACCAGGCCGAAATTTAAGTGGACACTGCTTCGTGTCTGCCCAGTGCTTATAACGGTTTTGGGCTACACGAAGGTTCTCTCTGACCGTCTGCACTACATCAACTGTAGCAGTCACTAGGTCTGGGCCCAAATTTTCACTATCTCCCACATCATCCCAACTCAAAGGCGATTGGCAATTTCTACCATACAGAGCCGCATAGGGAGCCATACCAATACTTGCCTGATAACTGTTATTATAAGCAAATTCCACTAGATGGAGATGGTCCTCCCATGACCCTTTGAAATCCAACATGCAAGCCCTAAGAATATCCTCCAATATTTGAATGGTGCGTTCTGACTGTCCATCTGTCTGTGGGTGATATGCGGTGCTGAACTTCAAATGAGTCCCTAAACTGGCCTACAAGCTCCTCCAGAAGTGAGATGTAAATCTAGTATCACGATCCGACACAATGCTCACAGAAACTCCATGCAACCTTACAATCTCTCCCATATACTTTCGAGCTAAGACTTCTGTAGACTGACCAAGTCGAAATGGAATAAAGTGCGCTGACTTAGTCAATTGGTCGATAATCACCCATATAGCATCATTCCCCTTCGGAGTACGCGGTAGACTAGTCACAAAATCCATGGTCACATGTTCCCACTTCCATTCCGATATCGGAAGGGGTTGCAATAAGCCCTGCAGGTCTCTGTTGTTCTGCTTTCACCTGCTGGCAAACCAGGCACGAAGCCACTCTCTTCGCCACACTTCGTTTCATCCCATGCCACCAGTAGTATCGTCGTAGATCCTTGTACATTTTGGTCCCTCCAGGGTGAATAGAATAAGGAGAATTGTGTGCCTCCTTCAGAAGATCTTCTCGAATATTTCCCGGTGGCACACACACCTTGTTCCCAAATCTTAAGGAACCATCCTCATGAATACAAACGTCTTTTCGAAGCCCTGCCTTGACTTGTTCTCGGATCCGCTTCAATTTCACATCGTTCAGCTGATCGGCCTTAATTCTATCCATCAGGTCAGATTGAATCTGTAAACCCAACATATCCACCCTTTTTCCTGGAAGGATCACTTCAACATCCATCCGTCTTAGATCTCCTCGGAGCTGAGGCTGCATAGTCAACCTCATCACAGCCGGTAGTTGACTAAGAGCATCAGGCACCACATTCACCTTCCCTGGATGGTACTACAAATCAATGTCATACTCAGCCATTAATTCAAGCCAACGTCATTGCCTCATGTTTAACTCCTTTTTAGTGAAGACATATTTCAAACTTTTATGGTCAGTGTAGATCTTTACATGTTCGCCCAGTAAGAAATGTCTCCACAACTTTAGGGCATATATGACAGCAGCCAGCTCCAGGTCATGGGTAGGATAATTCTGCTCATGCACCTTCAACAATCTGGAGGCATAAGCTACTACTCGCCCATGTTGATGAAGGACACAGCCAAGCCCCTTTCCTGAAGCATCACAGTAAATTTCAAAGCCGCCTGATCGATCAGGAATTGTCAACACTGGAGCAGTGGTTAATCGATGCTTCAGTTCCTCAAATGTGCACTGACACTCTTTTGACCACACATAAGGTACGTCCTTCTTAGTCAGATGAGTCAGAGGTGAAGCGATCTTGGAGAAGTCCTTGATAAACTTCCGATAGTATCCGGCCAATCCCAAGAAACTCCTGATCTCAGTGACTGATCGAGGGATGGGCCAATTCTCTACTGCAACAACCTTCTCTGGGTCAACTGACACTCCTTCTCCTGTGATAATGTGTCCCAGGAATGCGACCTTTGTCATCCAGAATTGACATTTACTGAACTTAGCATACAACCGATGCTCTCTGAGAGTATTCAACACCATTCGCAGATGCTCAGCATGTTCATCCTCAGTCTTCAAATACACTAAAATATCGTCAATGAAGACTACCACAAACTTATCCAAATAATCAAAGAAGACCTGATTCATCAGCCTCATAAAGGTTTCAGGGGCATTAGTTACTCTAAATGGCATCACCAAAAATTCATAATGCTCACCAAAAATTCATAATGCCCATACCGGGTTCTAAACGCCGTCTTCGGAACATCTGATCCACGCACCTTCACTTGGTGATAACCACTTCGTAAATCCAGCTTCGCGTACACTCGTGAACCACCGAGCTGATCAAAGATGTTATCAATCCGAGGGGGGGTACTTGTCTTTCACTGTCACTTTATTCAAATCCCTGTAATTAATGCACATCCTTTGAGTTCCATCCTTTTTATTTACTAACAACACTGGTGCTCCCCACGGGGATACACTCGGACGTATCGGTCCTCTATCAGACAAATCAGTCAACTGATCGTGAAGCTCAACTAATTCAGGCAGAGACATACGATAAGGAGCCTTCGCTATTGGCTGCGCACCCGGCAATAGGTCAATAGTGAATTCTAAGGACCTATCTGGAGGGAGTCCAAAAATATCATCTGGAAATACATCTGGAAATTCTTGAACTACCTTAGGAAAAACTATTTCGGCTTCCATCTTCATCTCTAAGGACGTCGCCTTAAACTTCAAAGGTTCCAGAGCCTGAGTACCACTACAAAAGTCAAACTCTGGGTGGCCAGGGATTCGAAAGACTACCCTCCTTAATCTACAGTCTATGGTCGCATAAAACATCCCCAACCAATCCATTCCAAATACTGCCTCATAATCTGGTAGTTCAATTACGAGGAAATCTGCATATAGCTCTCGACCTCCCAACTCCACGGAATAATTCCGTAACCCTGACCCACTACATATCACACCATTACTCGTATGCACATTCCACGTAGCAGCAAAAGAATCAACAACTATAGAATGCTTTGCCACAAATTCCTTGGATAAAAAACAATGTGACGCTCCAGAATCGAACAAGGACCAGGCCGGATATGAAGCTACTATAACCATTCCTATAATAGCACGGCACCAACAACTAATCATCTAACAATAGCCAAACATAGAATCATGAAATACAAAGACTAGGGTTAGGGTCATACCAGCGATCACCTGTCCTGGGCGCTCGGCCTCGACTACTGTCATCAGAAACTGTGGTGGCCTCTGTGGAGCGGGAGCCTGCCTCTAGAAATTGCGTCGTGGAGGCCTCCCTGGAGGTCCCCTCGGAGCAGTCGGTCACGGCCCCAGCGGTGGTGGAAGAGCCAACCACCGCGGTGCCGGTGGAAGAGCCCTTGGCTGAGGCGATGCAGCTGCTACTGGTCCCGGTGCCTCCATAGGCCGTCTACGTCGTGGACAATCCCTACTGAAGTGCCCCATCTCGCCGCAGGTATATCACTGTCTGCCCATGACCCTACAATCCTTGGCTGCATGCTCCGGCTCCCCACACCTCGAACAAGCAGGCCCCCTCTGTGGTACTGGCGGATGCCCTGATCACTTGAAGGTCACCTGGTGAGTCAGGCGAGGAGCAGCTCTCTGTGGTGCTACAGGTCGTCTATCGACGGCTGGAAGCTTTCCGAGGCTCCTCATGTGTAGCTCGTACCGTTGAGCCGTGCTAAGCACTGCCTCGTATGTCAACAGCTCCTGTGTAGCCATAGCCCCTATAACCTCTGGGTCTAGGCCCATGCGGAATTGTCTAGCTCGAGTAGCATCTGTCACCACTAACTCTGGGGCGTATCTGCTCAAAAGAGAGAACTCTGCATCATATTCATCCACCGTCCTGCGGTCCTGCGTCAGGTGCTCGAACCGCTGCCTCAACTCATCCCTCGCTTCCCCTGGTAGGTAATGGGCCTCAAACCTCTCCTTGAAGGTTTTCCACTCCACTACCCCAGTTAAATGCCTCTCCTGGGCATCCCACCAATCTTAGGCTTGATGAGTCAATTGTTGCTTGACCAACTCTACCCATGCCTCTGGGGGTATGCCAGCTAAGGTCAAGTCATCCTCTGTGTGTCGCAGCCACTCATCGGCCTCTAGGCTGGTCTCTCTGCCGGAAAAATACATGGGTCTCAAGGATCGAAACTGCTTGTAACTCGGGGCCTTCGGTGCAGGCGCCTCATGTCCAGCTGCCCTATCCTCCAACCACTGCAGGTGGTCCAAAATCACCATCAAGACCTTCGCCATCAGGGCTGACTCTGAGGTCCGGTCTACTGAGCTACCCGAAGCTCCGGTCCCTCCAGATCCTCCAGGTGTCCCGTCGCTGCCAGACGTCCTGTTCCCTATCTCCATAATGCGGAGGAGAAACAGAACAAACTTAAATTAGTACCTCATATATATCTTGAAGGGTTGGAGCATTACCTGCGTCATCCTTATAAAATCACAGTATGCGGTGACCTGCATGGGCCACCACAAAACCTGTCACGCCCCGGTGCCCAAAACGGGACCGGGGTGACGACAGCGGTACATGGGTACCAAGCTTAAGGTGATGCAAGAAAATTAGCCGGCCACTGCAACTGCTAGAACAACACATGCAATTAAAAAACATGTGCACAAGTAAAGCACGAACTGTAAAGCTCCAGCACAACCCAAAAAGGTACAACGTGTTGGATCTGGATCTAAGCCTAGAGGGGGGGGTGAATAGGCTTATATAAATTCTCGTGCAACCCACGAGAAATCATACGCAGTTATAGCACAATCAACCAGATGCAGAGTATAGAAAAGCAGTCACAGCATGCACAGGCGATATACCCTGGTTCGGTCGCACCCACGACCTACATCCAGCCCCAAAAGCAATACTAGATTATTAAAGTGAACTGGTACAACCTGTAGCTAGAGCACCAACCCTACACTCACCTGGCCCTCAGTACCTGCACTCACCAAAGTGCCCAAACAGTAACAATACTAGTAAAGCTCTCTCTTGGCTAGTCCCAACTAGCCAAGTCCCCAAAAAAATAATAAAATTGTCTCACAAAGATTACAACACCATATCACAAGTAAAATAAAGTTCAGAGTTTAGAATTGCTCAGTTGTGAAGGTGTTGATGTCTCGGCCGTTCAGCGCGTTGTCAGAAGCAGTCTGACATGAAGTAGTCCCCTTTGTAGTCCCAACACCTCTGTATATGATCAGAAAATTTCAGCCTTCTGAATCAAGACTTGCGACATGCTGTGCTTAACAAACAAATATGGGGATCTTGGGAGTTGCGGCTTGAGGAGATGGAGTTTTTTTGGGCCGGCCTCTTCTAAAAAAAAACTCTGCATTTGAAATTTGAAGCACCCTTCAGTGAGAAAAAAATCGACACATTGGAATTCTGATTGTTGCGGCTTTTAACCCCTGAGGACTTGATGTTTTCAATAACACAAAGAAAAGATGATGATGCCAAAAAATGCTACGGGTCTTCAAAAAAAATTTTATCTCAAAAAAAAAAAACGAACAGAAGGGGTGCGGCTCTCCTTTGCTTGGAGATTTTCCAAGAGATGCGGCATGTGCTTATGTTTTTACGGCTCTCTAGGGTTTTTCTAATAGGAGCTATCTTTTTGTTCAAAAAGGGGAGATGGGTCTTTAAACAGGCCGGCCTGGAAGTAATTTGTGTGTGTGTGTCTTATAAAGGTCCGGCCTGAGGAGTTGCAATAGGTTAGCCTTTTTTATTTGTTCTCCTCAAGAAAATAATGTGTGACCTTCACTCCTTTGTATCTAGGCCTTATATATGGTTGGGTATGGGTTTTGGAAATGATACGGAGTAGGATTTGGGTTTGACTTCAATAGATATGAGACAATTCAAATAAGTTTCTCCCATTTTCTCCTTTGCACCTTGACCAAGTCTCTCCGTGAGTTAATCACAAGTTCGTCATTCCTGAAACACTTAACACACACGTTAAAAGCGTTCACACACGTTTGTTATCATCAAATACGAAGTTCATAGATCGTTGCTACCAACAATCTCCCCCTTTTGATGATGACAAACTAAGTATATGATTTGAGCAATGAAATTCCAAATAGTGTGCGTGATAGCATGGCAATAGTGGGTGACATGCAATGAGATGAAATGATATGCGAACAATGATGTATAAAGTATATCAATACACATGCTCCCCTACCTTTGTGCTTCCCAATATTCATTAATGCCCCCCCCTTAATCAAACAATCATATATTTGCAAGCATTACAAAGATAGTACCAAGTAAATACCAAATCTTCACCAAGTGAATAGCAAATCTTTCCAAATTTTTCTCCCCCTTTGTTATCATCAAAAGTCATACCACGAAGTCAAAATCATATATTATGCAACAAGAGAGTAATATTAGCCATTACCAACAATTGCATGCATACACTCATAGAATAATCAAGTCAAAATCCAATGAAATTAAACAACTACGACTTCAACACCAAAGTGTACGTGTGACGATTAAAATTGAAGCACAAAGGGAGAATCATTCAAGAAGGTCAACCAAAACCAATCCACATTTTCCAAATAACAGTATATCACCTAGGATTGATTTTTCCCACCTCATTAAAAAATGAGTTCAAGGTACCACACCCCAAAACATAGCCGATATGGACTCTTAGATGTGGGGGTGGCATTGCTTGACGAGTAAATACACCAACGCTAAAGTTTACCCAAAAAGCTTAAGTTGGATACTCGTGGGTAATACCGTTGCCAAGGATTGTATCCATTTTTCATACAGAGCAATTAACCTTCTTTTTCATTTTTATACTTGTAGTATCATCATTTTCTTTAATGCTCAATTTTTATCCATGGCAAGGTATATCATATCCCTTAGATTATCAGTTAAGTTTTCCTCCTACATTCACATTTCCAATTCCAAAAACGATATCTCCAACTGTGCAATAATAATAATATATGTGGAAGTGAAGTAGGTGGTGTAGAAATCACGTTATTTTCAGTCATTGAACATGCCATGAATATTTAGAAAGATGGACATGCGCATGTAGCAAAAAACATAATACAACAATTTCTACACAGATATGAAAATCATTCATGAATACTTCTTTTAGTGAATCAAAGAGAAAGATACACATTGAAGCACCATTTTTTTTCGTTTTTGTTTTTTCAATTTTTTTGTTTTTTTGAATGCATGAGATACTAAAGCAAACATGAGATGCAATCACACAAATAAAAAATAAATCATGCACACATAACAATGCAACTACTAGCACACAAACAAAAATTCAAGCACACAAGAAAGCATGGAGTCTCGTAATAAGTTTTATCAATAATACCAAGCTCAAGACGAAGATGGCAAAAGCGAGCCTCAACCAAAGGTTTAGTGAATATGTCTGCAAGTTGTGATTCTGTAGGAACGAACTCCATAGACACATCCTCTTTAGTGAGGTGATCTCTAAGAAAATGGTGTCTTACGTCAATATGTTTAGTACGAGAGTGGTGTACGGGATTATTAGAAAGATCTATGGCACTCTTGCTATCACATCGAAGAGGAACTCTTTTAAGAGCTAGTCCGTAGTCAGATAATTTTTGCATCATCCACAGTACTTGAGCACAGCAACTGCCGAGGGCAATATACTCTGCTTCAGTAGTGGATAATGCAACACTATTTTGCTTACGGCTAGACCATGAAACTAAAGAGTGTCCTAGCATAAAACAAGTGCCACTAGTGCTCTTTCTATCAGTTAAACTACCCGCATAATCAGCATCAGAATAACCCACCAAATCAAAGTTACCACTAGATAGATACCAAAGGCCTAAAGTAGGTGTACTGATTATGTACCTAAAGATCCTTTTAATGGATTTCAAATGAGATTCTTTTGGGTTTGATTGGAAGCGTGCACACAAACATACATCAAACATTATATCAGGCCTAGATGCAGTCAAGTACAACAAAGAACCAATCATACCTCGATATAGCTTTTGGTCCACTGCAACTCCTTGTTCATCCCTGTCTATTTTCGTGTTGGGGCACATCAGCGTTCCAATTCCTTTAGACTTCTCCATCCCAAACTTTTTCAAAAGCTCCTTGATGTATTTGGGTTGAGATAGAAAGATGCCTTCCTTTCCTTGCTTTACTTGGAACCCAAGAAAATATTTCAGCTCTCCCACAAGCCTCATCTCAAACTGATCCTGCATGACTTTCTCAAACTTTTGACATAGAAGATCGTTAGTAGCACCATAAATAATGTCATCAACATAAATTTGCACAATGAGAAAGTCTTCAGATTCATGCATCAAGAATAGTGTATTGTCAGCACTCCCCTTTTTAAAATTATTTTCCAACAAATATGTGCTTAGACTGTCATACCAAGCTCGTGGAGCTTACTTAAGACCATACAAAGCTTTTTCTAATTTATAAACATGGTTTGGAAAATTATGGCTTTCAAAACCTGGGGGTTGCTCAACAAATACCTCTTCTTTTAGGTAGCCATTAAGAAAAGCACTTTTTACATCCATTTGTTTTAGCTTGATCCCTTTATAACTTGCAAAATCTAGCAAGATTCTAATGGACTCAAGCCTAGCAACTGGTGCAAAAGTCTCATCCACATCAATCCCTTCAATTTGATTATACCCTTTAGCTACCAACATAGCCTTGTTTCTAATAACATTACCAGATTCATCATGCTTATTCTTAAACACCCATTTAGTACCAACTACAGGATAATCAGTGGGTCTAGGTACTAGTTTCCAGACATTATTCCTGACAAATTGATTTAATTCCTCTTGCATGGCCAAAACCCAACTTTCCTCTTCTAAAGCAATATCAATAGTCTTAGGCTTTATTACAGAAATAAAGTCTCCATAAATACATAAAGCACAAAGATCTCTAAAAGAGGAACGTGTGCGAATACCTGCCGTAGGCTCACCTAGGATTAAGTCTGGTGGATGGTTTGGATTGAATCTCAGCTCTCCTCTGGTAAATGCTTCATCTTGTATTTCTGTCGTGTCAGTTTCAGCTTCCTTTTGTATTTCAGGTTGCTCCTCATTAACTTTTGGAACACTTTGTTGCTCTACATTTTCCTCTTCATTGTTCTGCCTACAATCCAAAGAGTTTATATCAGATTCATCAAATTTTACATTTATAGATTCAACAATAGCAAGTGTGCGTTTATTATAAATCCTGTATGCTCTGCTTCTTGCTGAATATCCTACGAATACTCCCTCATCTGATTTTGATTCAAAGGTGCCAAGCTGATCTGCATTATTTAATATAAAGCACCTGCATCCAAAAACTCTAAAGTAAGAGACTTTCGGGGTGTTGCCATGCCATAGTTCATAAGAAGTTTTATTTAGTATAGGTCTAAGCATAACTCTGTTGCATACATGGCATGCTGTATTAATGGCCTCAGCCCAAAAAGACTTAGGCAAGCTATATCCATTTAACATACTCCTAGCCATTTCTTTTAATGTGCGATTCTTTCTCTCGACTACCCCATTTTGTTGAGGTGTTCTAGGAGAAGAAAATTCATGTAAAATTCCTTTTTCAAAACAAAATTTTTCAAAAATAACATTTTCAAACTCACCTCCATGATCTCTTCTAATTTTTACAATGGAAGAATTTTTCTCATTAGAAACTTGTATGCAAAAGTTTTGAAAATGGTCAAATGAGTCTGATTTTTTGGCTAGGAAGTATACCCATGTATATTTAGAGAAATCATCCACCAGTACTAAACAATACTTTTTACCTCCTAGGCTTGCAATGTCTGTTGGACCAAATAAATCCATGTGCACTAATTCCAATATGTGTGTGGTGGCAACTTCATTAACGCTAGAGAAAGTAGATCTAGTTTGCTTACCTTTGGTGTATGCCACGCACAACCTACCATTCTCATATATCTGATGCGGTAGTCCTCTTACCAAATTTTTGTTTTCTAGCTTCTTTATCAGTCCCATGCTTGCATGTGCTAATCGTCTATGCCATAACATGGCCTCTTCTTCACCTACAAGCAAGCATTTAGAAACAGTTAGTTCTTCAATCATAAGAGTATAAACATTATTCTTTCTATTTACAGTAATAATAATGTCACCTGTGGATATATCAATGATTCTACAAAGTTTTGCATCAAATTCAACTTTCATACCTTTGTCGCATAGCTGACTGATAGAAATGAGGTTATGTGTCAACTTTTCAACCAATAGAACATCTGTAAGCTGAAAGGTGTCGTTACCTACAACACATTTACCAATTACCTTGCATTTTCCATTGTCCCCTAAAGTAACACTTCCTCCTTCATGCCTTGCAAGGCTAAGGAACTTTTCTCTTTCACCTGTCATGTGTCTTGAGCAGCCAGAGTCTAAGTACCACTCACACTTTTGTCCCTTAGCCGTGCCATGTACCTACACATAAGAAGAGCATGATATGTGTGACCTAGGAATCCAAATAGGTCCACTAGTGTTAGTCACTTTATTTTTTGGAACCCAAATTTGCTTAAATTTGATGTTGGTATTCCTATATTTGCAATTATAATAAGCATGACCAACACCACCACATGTATAACATTTAGCAAACACACTTCTTCCTATACCAGTTTCTTTTTGATGCTTTCTATTAATTCTAGGCCTCTCATCAATTTTATTTCCATAGCCCAAACCACGCCTGTTATTTCCTTGTATCTGATTACCTAGAATAATGTCTAATGAATGCTTTCCAACACCAAATTTTTTAATAGACAGTTCAAGATCAGATATTTTAGACTTTAAAAACATGTTCTCATTAACAAGCATGGTGCATTTACTAATGAAGGCCTTTTTGTTCTCTTTCTCATTCTTTTTCAGATTAGCCATCTTCTTTTCTAGCTCTTTGTTTTCATTTATTAGCATGCAAATCTTCTCATTTAGCGATTCATTTTCTACTTCTAGCTTAGTCATATTTAGTTTAAACATGCTAATGTCTTTAAGCAAAGTAGAGCAGTTCAGACACTCAGTTTTAGTAGGCATACACGATTTTCCCTTTTTCAAAGTGCTAATAGTAGAATCACATGCAATAAGCTTTTCTTTAATTTCATCAACTTCTAATGACATATTATAATTATCATGTTGCAATTCAAAATTAGCATTTTTAAACTTCTCTACATGTGATTCAAGTAACTTAACAGTTAATTCCAACCTTTCAATTTCATCTTGCATTTCTTTAAAGGTAGTCACAAGTTGAGCTTTAGTTAAAGATTTTACCTGATCTAGTTCTCCCATCAGACAAAGAGAGGAATGTGCAACTTCCTCTTGAGATTCATCCTCGCTGTCCATATCCCATGTGAGCACCAAAGATTTTCCCTTTTGTTCCGCATCGTTATTCTTTCCTTGAGGGCATTGCTTCATAAAATGTCCCTGCTTTTTTGCATTTAAAACATGTAACCGGATCAGTAGTATTCTGCTCAAAAGATTTATTATTAGAATTAAATTTAGAGCGATTAAACCTTTTCAGCATCTCTGATCTCCCGTTGCAAGTTCTGATATATTTCTTGAAGCTCCTCACCAAAAAGGCCTCCTCTTCATCTCCATCTTCATCCTATTTAGCCTGAAGGGCTATTGCCTTTGAAGTCTTCATTTCATCTTTCTCTCTCAGCTCAATGCTCTGCAGCTCTAGCTCATGGGACATCAGGTTACCTATCAGATCCTCCACTTTCATTTGCGATAAATCCCTTGCTTCCTGAATAGCTGTGATTTTGGGACGGAAGGTGCTAGGCAATGCTCTTAAGATCTTTCTGATTTGCTCCAGACTCGAGTACGGCTTTCCAAGAGAGGTAGATTTGTAGACGATGTCGGCGAACCTCGTAAACATCTCTTTAATTGACTCTGATGGAAGCATGCGGAAGCTTTCATATTCAGTACTGAGCAGCGCAAGTCTGGACTCCTTAACCTGCGATGTGCCTTCATGAGTCACCTCCAGAGTATGCCAAATTTCCTGCGCAGTTTGACATTGAGATATACTGTTAAACTCAGCTTTATCTAAAGCACAAATCAATGCATTCATAGCTTTATTATTCAATGAAAAACGCTTCTTATCAAAGTCATCCCACTTATCTTCTGGTTTTATCATTTCATTATTAGCAACATTAATAGTGGGAGGTTTATAGCCTTTTTCTACAATGCTCCATACATCATAATCAACAGCAGCTAAATAAATCCTCATCCTAGTTTTTCAATAGGCAAAGTCAACACCATTAAACTTGGGGGGACGGGAAATAGACTGACCCTCAGCAAAAGCAGAATCAGACATATTCATAGACATGATCAACTAGGCTAGATCCGCTAAACTGGCTCTGATACCACTTGTTGGATATGGATCTAAGCCTAGAGGGGGGGGGGTGAATAGGCTTATATAAATTCTCGTGCAACCCACGAGAAATTACACGCAGTTATAGCACAATCAACCAGATGCAGAGTATAGAAAAGCAGTCACAACATGCACAGGCGATATACCCTGGTTCGGTCGCACCCACGACCTACATCCAGCCCCAAAAGCAATACTAGATTATTAAAGTGAACTGGTACAACCTGTAGCTAGAGCACCAACCCTACACTCACCTGGCCCTCAGTACCTGCACTCACCAAAGTGACCAAACAATAACAATACTAGTAAAGCTCTCTCTTGGCTATTCCCAACTAGCCAAGTCCCCAAAAAAAATAATAAAATTGTCTCACAAAGATTACAACACCATATCACAAATAAAATAAAGTTCAGAGTTTAGAATTGCTCAGTTGTGAAGGTGTTGATGTCTCGGCCGTTCAGCGCGTTGTCAGAAGCAGTCTGACATGAAGTAGTCCCCTTTGTAGTCCCAACACCTCTGTATAGGATCAGAAAATTTCAGCCTTCTGAATCAAGACTTGCGGCATGCTGTGCTTAACAAACAAATATGGGGATCTTGGGAGTTGCGACTTGAGGAGATGGAGTTTTTTTGGGCCGGCCTCTTCTCAAAAAAAAACTCTGCCTTTGAAATTTGAAGCACCCTTCAGTGAGAAAAATCGGCACATTGGAATTCTGATTGTTGCGGCTTTTAACCCCTGAGGACTTGATGTTTTCAATAACACAAAGAAAAGATGATGATCCCAAAAAATGCTGCGGGTCTTCAAAAAAAATTTTATCTAAAAAAAACGAACAGAAGGGGTGCGGCTCTCCTTTGCTTGGAGATTTTCCAAGAGATGCGGCCTGTGCTTGTGTTTTTGCGGCTCTCTAGGGTTTTTCTAATAGGAGCTATCTTTTTGTTCAAAAAGGGGAGGCGGGTCTTTAAACAGGCCGGCCTGGAAGTAATTTGTGTGTGTGTGTCTTATAAAGGTCCGGCCTGAGGAGTTGCAATAGGTTAGCCTTTTTTATTTGTTCTCCTCAAGAAAATAATGTGTGCCCTTCACTCCTTTGTATCTAGGCCTTATATATGGTTGGGTATGGGTTTTGGAAATGATACTGAGTAGGATTTGGGTTTGACTTCTTTAGATATGAGACAATTCAAATAAGTTTCTCCCATTGTCTCCTTTGCACCTTGACCAAGTCTCTCCGTGAGTTAATCACAAGTTCGACATTCCTGAAACACTTAACACACACGTTAAAAGCGTTCACACATGTTTGTTATCATCAAATACGAAGTTCATAGATCGTTGCTACCAACACAGCGAGGCGGCGGCAAACAACAAGCGGGAGCGTACGAGTGTGCAACACTGATCATCTACTATCAACACACCACAACATCATGTATTGTACAGATACCACCACCAGAGGCATGTGGTACAAAAACTGAAGGGAAAAAACAAAAG
Source organism: Scilla litardierei (assembly GCA_030789695.1). Taxonomy (NCBI): domain Eukaryota; kingdom Viridiplantae; phylum Streptophyta; class Magnoliopsida; order Asparagales; family Asparagaceae; genus Scilla; species Scilla litardierei. The sequence continues at coordinate 599,794,337 of CM061142.1, read as the reverse complement.
TAACTGCTCACAAAAGAAACTACCCCCAACCCGCTACACCCGTGCCCTAACTAACTGCTATGGGCTCCTGGCCTGGAAGAGACGTCCTCAAGGCGTCGGTAGTCCGACAGGGGTGCTGTCGTCCCGGAACCTGTACCTGGGGAGTGGGGAAAGGGCACGTCATAGCGTGTCAAGTAGGAAACTCAACCACACAAGCCACATTCACATCACTGCATACAGGTCGCTAATACTAAATTTGTTAGTCAATACTTATTGTTGGAACCTAGACATCAGGCGGGACACAAGGGAACTGGATCTCACCCATAAGGCGGGTGGAAAGAATCTCCGACTCTCTGGCATGCTAGCTCGTCAGGAGCCTACGTATCTCAACCACTCTCCACGACCCAAAGGGCCACGACCTCGAAGGCCAAAGAAACCACACACCCCAAAGGGCACGACCACTCCCCGCGGTAGGAGGGCCAAAGAAAACAACCTCGAGAGTCCAGTCCACACTATGTCCTCCTAAAGCTTTGGTTCCCCCACCCCATTCCCTGAGCTGCTCACCTACCATAGAGTGGAGGAGACACCCAGGGGCTTTCATTTATTCACTTAACATTTAGCATTGCATCGGGTGTATCTGCAACATAAATGTGTGAATTTAAACATCCATCTTTCAATGTGACAAATCAACCAACATTCCCATACACAAAGGAAACATCGACATGGCATTATGATCAGTACAATTCACCCTTCATCATTTACTTAATTAAAACATAAGAATATGAACCAAACTACAAGCAACTTCCAAGTAAATTTGAACTCAACCTTCCAAGTACATCTAAAGAGAACATGCCATAGAAAACAACTTCAAGTGTGGTTAGTAGTCTCATTTGGAAGGAATTAGAGGAGCAACTAAAATAGAACGGAAGCAATGCTTTAGTTTAATTAAAACTTGTAGAATTTGGAGGGGGGTTTAATATAAGGTTTAAAATTAAATGAAACGTCTTAAGTATAATTTGTAGGATTTCATGAGGGGGTTATGTAATGATAATTTGTAAGTGCCTAATCCTATCTTTTGCCTATTGCTAAGCTTGTCAAAAAATATCTTACAAAAATCATGGTATTGTCATGGTAGTTAGTTTTTTATAGGGTTCTTGAACTACTTCATGTAGTAATTCCTAAGTAGGCTTGACTTGTTAATAGCCATGAAAACCAAATTTCTTATTTAAATTTAAAGTTCACATAACTCTTTTACTAGGTTCTTGGAGTAGTTCGCTTTCCTAATGAAATGAAACCAACTTGCTATGGAAATCTAGTTAGCTTAAGGGAACTTGTAGGGCCTTTTCAATAACGGTAATCAAGGTTCCTACACTCTAAAAAATCATTTAGAGCTTATAACTTGCTAGTTGGCAAAACCCTCTTACTAAATGTTTCTTTAAACATGGGTTCTCTTGAAACATGGTATTCTAAGGGAATTAGAGAGTGGCATTTGGTGTCATGTTCCTAACTTAAGTTTCTAATGCTTAGGATAGTATGGGGGTGCTTGTGAAATGCTCGAAAAAAATTCGGCAGAGTTTCTCTTGTATGTATTAAACTTTTCTAATTACAACATAAAGAATCTTGAAGAAAAAGCATGTTTTAACCCCCAAAAATAACTCTTGCTCAAGAATCAAATGGAAACATAATAATCAACATTAAATTGTGATATCTAAACAAAGCTAAGCTTGACCCAAGTCTTCATTTGTTCCAAATTTCAACTTTTACAAAAGGGAAAGAACAAAAACATAAATTTTTACACATAGCTACAAATTGAGTGTATGGTGAGGATCCTACCTTGCTACTACTTAGCAATTGTTGGAGGAGAGCTAAGTATGGGATTGTGGATGCAAGATCTTCTTCTCTTCTCCTTCTAATTTCTCTTCTCCTTCCAATTTCTCTTCTCCTTCTCGTTTTTTTCTTTTCTTTTGTTTTTTTGGCTAACCCTTGTAGGTTTCGGCCATAAAAGAGGGGAGTGGCCAATGAAATTTTGGGGAAAAAAAATAATAAAATCATTTAGAAGAAGAGAGAAACTTGTAGAAGGAAAGAGAGAAAAAAAATCTTTAAAGGTTTCATTTATTTACAAGTTAGCCATGCCTAACCCTCTAATTTAAAACAACCACTCAACTTAGTAGGTTAATTGCATGATTGCCATTACCACTTAGGTTGGCTCTTCATTTTAATTATTTTCAAGTATGCCATTGACATTCACTTTCATTTTAATGCATACCCAACTTTGGGTATAATTGCAAACTGGTTGGCCATGTAACTAAACTTGGTCCAACATGGTGGTTAGTATGTAAAATTCCAGATACGTGAAGAGAGAATACTTTTTTTATCGCCTAGTGGTATTACACTTACTGAAGTTTGCATAGCTCTGCCTGCCAATGATCGGAGTCGCGGTCGATGACAGTGGATCTGGGCAAGCTAGGCCAAAACAGGAGTTGGGATCCAGATAATAGTTGGAGCTGGAGCTCGGATCGGTCGTAAGGCAGGGGGCAAATCCCCCAGCTAGCCGACCCACTCATTTGTCGGACGTAAGTCGAGGGGCAACTCCCCTCGCAACCGAACGTACGGATGGGTCGTAAGGCTGGGGCAACTCCCTCACCTAGCTGACCCACTCATTCATCGGCCGTAAGTCAAGGGGTAACTCCCCTCGTAACCGAACAAACAGATTGGTCGTAAGGCTGTGGACAACTCCCCCAATTGGCCGACCCACTCATTCATTGGCCGTAAGCCGAGGGGCAACTCTCCTCGCAACCGAACGAACGGATCGATCGAAAGGCTGGGGCAACTCCCTCAGCAGACCGATCTCTCGATTAACCATAAGACTGGGTGTTGCCCCCCAGCAGGCTGATCGACTCGTCGATCGTAAGGCTGGGGCAACTCCCCCAATAGGCCGATCACTCGATTGACCGTAAGGCTGGGGGTCGCCCCCAGCAGGCCAATCGACCCGTCGATCGTAAGGCTAGGGGAAACTCCCCTAGCAGACCGACCACGTCGACCGTAAGGCTGGGGCAACTTCCCCAGAAGGGCGATCACTCGATTGACCATAAGGCTGGGGGTCGCCCCCCTAGCGGCCAACCGACCCGTCGATCGTAAGGCTGGGGAAACTCCCCCAGCAGACCAACCACATCGAATGTAATACTGGGGGCAACTCCCCTAGCAGGTCGATCACTCGATTAACCTTAAGACTGTGGGTCGCCCCCAGCAGGCTAATCGACCCGTTGATCGTAAGGCTGGGGGCAACTCCCCCAGTAGACCAACCACAATGACCGTAAGGCTGGGGACAACTCCCCCAGCTGGCCGATCCACTCCTTCGTCAGCCGTAATTCGACGGGCAACTCCCCTCGCCACCGAACGAATCCTGGACTGACAAGTTATCATCACTAGTCGACTCTACAAGACGGACCAATTTTACAAAAGGAGCCACTTCTTCCCCGCATACTACGTCTCCCGACCTCAACCTCAACAATGGTAGAGCTCGGAAGATGGGGGCAGTTGATACGACCATTTTGACTGAGCCCAGAGGAGCCAAGTCAACTACGACCAGTCAACCAGCCTAGTACGGCCTTAGGCTCCGGCCCAAGGATCTCACGGGTGGGTCGCGCTTCTCTACCCAAGACGAAGGCCGAAAAGACCGCCCACTATCCGTAGTGGAGGAAATTAATCCCCAAATTAAGGGAGCACTCAACAATTATGGCGGCCGCCTTCATGGCAATAACTCGTCGATCATGGCCAGACTTCATGGTCATTACTCACCAATTATGACGGCCATCTTCATGTCAATAACCCGCCAATCATGGCCCGACTTCATGGCCATCGCTCCACCTTCAATGTCATCACCCCACCTTCATGGCATTCATCTCTCCATAAAGCATGGCAATTATTGGGGTCAACATTCCCCACTTATCACCCCCATCAATGATGGCAATCATGGCTCATTACACCGGAGGGATGACTTGCCTATATGAAGGGGGGAGAGGCGTCATCTCAGGGATGCTGATCTTAGAGATCTACAATGAAGGTATCTCATATACGCTCTTACACCTTCTTCTACCTTTACATACTTCTCCTCCATGGCTCGACCCGAGGATCGGTGCTTGGTCTCTTCGCGAACCAAGCCCAATCCCACGAGCACCTATCAGACCAGATCTGGCTTTGGCATCGGAGGGGAATTGGTCAGAACCAAGTTTTGACCCCCCTGACGAGCTCTCTCGTCTATTCAAGTCCAGGAGATCCAACAATGTCGAGGCTGCCCCTCAGCATCTTCCCAGCCAGAGCCGCGTGCCCTCGTCCCCGAGCCCACTCGTCTCCACCACCAGGAGGTTGTCACTTTGTCGAGGCTGCCCTTCGGCAAGCCGACACAAGAATCCGCACGTCCCTCACTGAGCGAAGGCGCCTTCAACCGATCCCGGAGGTCCCGCTTGTCCCTTTGACCAGGTTGACCTCCCACCCTCCAGTCAACAATTCAGCGGTGAGAAAACACCCGTAAATAGTTGGTGTTTGGTGTATCTCACGTAAGTTTTTTAGGTTACCTCAACATCAATTTGCCTAAAGATCTTTGTTTTTTCAATTTGGGCTTTATCCTTAATGTTTTGATACCTGTGGAATTGTGCCGAAATTTGAACCATGCCAAAATTGTGCCTGTAAGTTTGCTTGGGCATAATTTCTCTTCAGTAAATTATATCAAAACTTGAATGCAAGCTTGATACATGCACGATTTAAGCACGATTTATACAAATATAAAATCTTGCATTCAAACTAACATTATTGCATTATGGGCAATTATATTCAAACTTTATCAAGCCCAATTATTGCATAGAACTGATACGATGTACTTTTCTATTAAGTAAATTATATCAAAACTTGATACAGAAAATACAGAGTTTATAAGCAAGTTTACATGAGTGATTTTATGCAAGCTTTGTTTACATGCACGATTTGATTACATGTTTATAGAAAATTATTCAAGTTTGCTTACATGCACTTCTAACCATGACAAAAAAAATTGGTGGTTAAAGGCACTGTTTTGATACATGTGTAAAATTTTTTTGAACTGAAATCAAAACATCATGGACTTTTAACCAACATCAAAAGTCACTAAATGCATGGTTAAAAGGCACTGTTCAAGTTTCATGGTTAACACCCAATTTTATTACACAGTTATTTTAATGACTTTTGATATTGGTTAAAAGGCATGTATTACACAGAGTTTGCTTACAGGCACTCTTCCATGTTATTACACAGGTGTTTTAGTGACGCTTTTAGATGAAGGCATGGATGTTAATGTGCCAGCAGGGGGCCGCAGATCTCAGGGTGAGACCCCTCTTCATCTTGCTGCTCAAGGTGGACACACAAAGTCATGGATGAACTGATCGATCGTGGTGCTAACATAGAAGCCAGGACCAAAGGCGCATGTGGTTGTAAGTAATTTTTTATTAATTAACCATTTGCCTGACGTATGTAGATTTTTGAGCTTTTTTTGTGGATCCAGCTCTATTAGCTTTTAAGTGTGTTTTAAGATGAAATACCAACCATCTATCTCGAGAATATTAATCTTTTGCTATATCTTACTTAGAAATTGGAATCCTCAACCTTGGCTTTCTATGCCCGGTTCTAGATTGATTTCTAATCGTATTCTAAATTTAATTTCCAACCATGAAAATACTTTCATTTTCACAATCAAGTATTAATTTTAAAGTTGCGTCTGAAAGTTGTACTCAATGATGAGTATTGTTATCATTAAAATCATTCTCTATAATTCAAAGTGCTGCCGATTTCTTCAGGGACTTCGCTGCACAATGCGGCCAAGGAGCGAAACAAGGAAGCCGTGAGATATCTGATAGAGAATGGAGCTTTCCTGCCTTCAGGCATCTTTGACCACAGGTTCAATCCAACCCTCCACTACTACAGCGGTCTGGAATGGGCATACAAGATCAAGCGCCAACAGGATGAAGTCTTCTCTAGTGCGAAAGCTTCTTGCAGTTCAAGTTTCATGGTTAAACATCCAATTTTATTACACATGTATTTTAGTGACTTTTGATGTTTGTTAAAAGGCATGTATTACAGAGTTTACTTACAGGCACTCTTCAATGTTACACAGGTGTCTTAGTGACACTTTTGTTTAAGTTTCATGGTTAACATCCAATTTTTCACTCATGTATTTTAGTCCATGTAAGCAAACATGAGCACATGTAGTTAAAATGCATGTTCAAGTTACATGGTTCCAGTTTGATCTCAGCTTTAAAATTGGTTCATTTGATGTTGTTAATGAGTGAAGCCCATGTTTTCTTTAATGCATGATTGATAAAACATCAAACATGCATAACTGATTTCTCAACGAATTTGCATGATAAGCAAATTATGATGATTTAGCAAGATATGTGAATTTGCTTACAAGCACCACTGATTTGCATGTTTAATAACATGATAATTTGTATACAAGGCACACCAAAGTTCTTGCTAAAACTTGGGCATAATTGTGCTTACATGCATAATTGTTGTTGCTTTGTTTATTATCTACAACATGATAATTTTCAACATGATAATTTTCAACTGACAATATTAAGTCAACTTTATACATAATCGACAAAGTTATCTGTTCTTTGTTGATACATTTTACTGGATGTATCAACACTTTTCTAAATGTATCAACTTTGTTGGGCTAATTAGTTGGTCTAATTAGATCCATAATGTATCAAGTTAACAAGATATTTTTGTTGATATCATAATGTATCAACATTTTTCTACTTGGGCTAATTAGAACCATTATACTATTAACTAAAACTTGGACTAATTAGAACATTTTTTCTGATCCTGCTCTTGATATTGATTTTTCTGTTCATGACCTGCACAATTTTTTAAAACAATTGTTTAGGCATAATTGTGCAGGGCAACTTGATCCAAGACTTTCCAGTTCAATTTTTTTTTGATGCATGTTAACTCAAAAGCGAACCCAAACTCTTGGGAGACCTCAGAGTTGTGTATTTTGCAGAATAAATTGTATATGAAGTTCATGTTCATAAAATTTTTTGAGCACCTTAATTAATGCCATGAACATATCAACCTGAAAAGTTCATGCTCTTTTGTGAACATGAAACAATCATTTCATAATTTTGTGAACATGAACTTTGAAGAGAATTAATGCTCTTCATGATCAAATGAAAATATAATTTCATATTTTGTGAACATGAAAAAATCATTTCATATTTCATATTTTATGAACATGAAAATATCAAACCAAAAATATCAAATGTTCAAATGTTCACACTGATATTTTCATTTCATGTTCACAAAGTTCATGTTTAGTGTTGTATACAGACTTCATGTTCACAAATTGTTTTTGCTTACAGACTTCAAATTTGCTTGGATACAATTACTTAACAGGATATTTTGGTTGATATCATAATGTATCAACATTTTTTGCTTGCAAAGTTGAATTTTTTGCTTAAATCTATGGATTATTTTAATTTGATGGCAAAGTTGATTTTTTCTCTGTTGGTTTTATGTGTTTGAATTGGCGAGGAAGCATGAAGAGACAAGGTATGTGACATGACTGCAAAGAGGGCAAAGTATTAGACTATGCAATATTGAGGTTTACAGGTTTATTGCATCAGCTACACAAAACATTTACATGTTTATGTATCATCATTTTGATGTGTATAAACATTGGAAGCATGTCTCTGCAACATTGAGGTGTACAAGCATTTACCGCTGTGTATAAATATTAGGTTTCTATATTAGTGATAGTTTGTACATGACTCCACAAGGATGATACATTCATGTTGTGTTGTTCTTTACAACATTGAGGTGTATGTAAATTTACAGGTTTCTGTATTAGTGATAGTTTATACATGACTCAGAATGATGATACATTCATATTGTGTTGTTCTTTGCAACATTGAGGGGCCACAAACTCCATAAGCTTGCTAGGCAATGGCATTGGGAAACAGATCTTCGAGGTGTCTCAACATTTAATATTGAATCAAGATTGTGTTATTCTTTGCAACATTGAGGGGCCACAATCTCCATAAGCTTGCTAGGCAATGACATTGGGAAACAGATCTTCGAGGTGTCTCAACATTTAATATGGAATCAAGGGTCTCATTGGTAGAGCATCATCAACGATGACTGATCACAACATCATCAACGATGACTAAATTGTGATCTACTGTTGTCAAGAGAAAAAAATGGATTAGTTTATTCCATTGTTGTTAAAAAGTGTTGAATACTATTTCTAAGGAGAGAGCTGAGTGTCGTAGCAAGAAAATGATAAAAAAAGTTTCCAGATAAAGGGTTTTAGAGTTAGAACATTCCAACCATTGGTATACTAAAAAAAGATAATAAGTAAATCATCTATGATATTTAGCCTATCAATCTGGTAGGAAAAGAAGGATTATGAGAGATAATAAGGGAAAGGAATATTTTCACAACCAATACCCTCATAAATAATATGCGTTGAAAACATTGAATGTATCCAAAGCATATGCAACAGTCTTCCTAATATATGCAGCAGTCTTTATTTCTTAATCAACATGATGGGCCTTAGCAAGTGAGTCTCCATTCGATGTAGTCAAAGGCTTAATTAGTCAAGAGCAACATATGCGATGATTAACACTTTTTAGACATCAAAATGAAACCATACATAATTAGCAACAACATTGAAAACTTACATTGCAAATGACCGAGAGAACTGTGACCTGCAATAGAGATAAACAACTAAAGAAGTATGCACAGAACAAGGATATGTAAATAGAATATCGATGCTACATGGATATACATACCATAATGCAAGCAATTGATATATAACATGTCTTTTGCACACTTTAATTGAAAGAGCACAGTTTCAACAGGATGATCAAATTGAAAGAACACCATATCAAGCAGAACAATGCATGCACTATAAATAAATCTCTAAACAGGAAGATCAAATGTCTCAACATGATGATTAAATCCTTAGGAGTCAGTGTGTATGATGAGAGTTTGTATAAATTTTAGGGGAAACCCCTAAAATTTTGGGGAAACTAAATCTGCAGATAACTAAATGTTGGAGGAACAAAAAATTTTTAGGTAACTAAATTTTTGGTGAACTACAATTTTTAGAGGGGGGCTGTATTTGGAGTGAAAAAAATATTGTGAGAACTAAAATTTTTGGTGAAACCAAATAACAACTATCACTTCAGTTATTGCTATTCGTTTAAAATTTGAGGATCTAAGATTTTGAGGGGAGGGACATCTTAAATGAACAGTGCCCTACGGGCACGGGTTATGACTAGTGTGTGTGTGTGTGTGTGTGTGTGTGTGTGTGTGTGTGTGTGTGTGTGTATACATATGTATATATACATATATATGTATATATACATACATATGTATATATACATACATATGTATATATACATACATATGTATATACATACATACATATGTATATATACATATGTATGTATATACATATGTATGTATATACATATGTATGTATATACATATGTATGTATATATACATATCTATTTAGATATACATATGTATATATATACATATATATTTAGATATACATATGTATATATATATACACACATATATACATACATACATATATATATATATACATACATACATATATATATATATATACATATATATATATACACAGATATATGTGTATATATACACATATATGTGTGTATATATACACACATATATGTGTGTATATACACACATATATGTGTACACACACACACACACACACACACACACACACACACACACACACACACACACACATATATAAGTAAAAGGATCCTAAGGTGCCTCCTTAGATTCAAGCTAAGGAGGCGCCCCCATTTTCCCCCAGCTCTTATATACATACATACATACATATATATATATATACATATATATATACACACATATATGTGTGTATATATACACATATATGTGTGTATATATACACATATATATGTATACACACACACACACACACACACACACACACACACACACGCACACACACACACACACACATATATATATAAGTAAAAGGATCCTAAGGTGCCTCCTTAGATTCAAGCTAAGGAGGCGCCCCCATTTTCCCCCAGCTCTTACATTTTTTTGAAATTTTTTTTCATGGGTTTGTTTTTCACCTCATGGTTGATCAACATACCAAATTTCAAGAGATTCTAATACTTTTGATCCCTCATCTACCCCTTGCAACTTCATGGGGTTTTCAGCACGTTTTCAGACCGTTGAAGTTGTAAGGGATGGATGTGCACTCAAAAAGTATTGGAATACCTTGAAATTTGGTATGTTGATCATCCATGATGTGAACAACAATTATATGAAAAAAATTTCAAAACAAATCGTGGAAAATGGAGGAAAATGGGGGCGCCTCCTTAGATTTAATCTAAGGAGACACCCTATATCCCCTTTTCCCTATATGTATATGTATGTATGTATGTATGTATGTATACACACTAGTCATAACCTGTGCCCATAGGGCATGGCGAAGGTCGTCTCCCGGGTGCAAAATTGAGGGGGCAATTGGTTCACGGGTGAAATGGCGACAGGACAGTCGTCTCCCGGGCGCAAGAACGATGGAGAAATCGTCTTATGTACGTAATATTGACGGAAAAAAGAAAACCTGGGTCAGTCGTCGCAGTGGCACAAAAGTAGGGACTAAAGCGCAAAAAACATCGGTGCAAAGCGGAAAAAGAGTGATGACAAACTCATAGATTGTGGGAAGATGAGGGGTCTTTGAGTTTTATGAAAAAAATGGCAAAATGTGGTGTACTTTTGTTTGGGGTTCCACTAAAACACCCAACTCCACACCCAACCACTCACACACACTCCATTGGACTCCCCACTCTCCCAAACACTTTGTCCTAGTCATATTTTGATGTCACGTAGGACAAAAATTCAAAAATAGTCCTTATTTGTATAATAGATACACACACACACATACATAAATATATATATGATGAATATGGAGGTGTTCTGACAGCGCATGGATTTTTTCATATGCTGTCAACGATTCGGGGGGTTAAAACAATCTTTTATATAAAAAAAATTTGCAGTGTGTTCTCCAATGTTCTCCAACTTGTTAACTAGCTCCCCACCAATTTTCAAGTCGATCCAACACCGTTTGAGCATTCGTTCATCCATTTCAAAAAAACCGCTCTAGAATTCTGGACTGTTAGCGCAATGTTTTTGAAATGGATGAACGGAGGCTCAAACGGTTATTGGATCAAATTGAAAATTGGTGGGGAGCTAGTTAACAAGTTGTAGAACACACTGCAAAAAAATAAAAAAATTGTTTTTAACCACCCAAATTGCTGACAGCACAGGAAAATTCCTGCGCAGTCAGAACACCTCCATATTCCTCTATAAATATACATATACATACATACATACATACATACATACATATACACACACACACACACACATAGTGATGGCGAGAGTTACAAAATAGGACTTAATCGCTCATCGTCAGACAAAAGTATTTCTATAAGACACATACAACAAAATGTGACATATTTCACAAGTAATGTCACACAACGATGTGACAACCATATACATATAAGTATACAACCCTTAATCCCAAAATATCTAAGCCACCAAAAATACCAAAAGTATAACCTCATAAGCACTTTTCTCAATCCATAATCAAAAATACATTTCATGACTGGAGAGAGGCTTGTGGTAGTCCACACTAACATCAAACAGCTGGAGGAGGAGGTGATGGTGGAGCAACAAGTCATAGAGGAGCAAAAATTGGAACTTTCTTGGAAGTGGGAACAAAAATGTTCAGTTTCTCCTGAATGTTCATGAACAAAGTGAAGTGAATAGCTGCTAAGTCTGGAGAGTCTGGGTCCTTGTGTTAGAGTAGACAGATTTTACCATTCCTTTGACGAAGGTAAGATCGTCACGGAGTATACAGACGTTATTCCTGATAGCCGAGAGACTAAACTCATAATCTCCCAAATGACGAGTAAGATCCTTGGGGAGTTGAGTTGAGGATGAAGAGTTGGAGAGAACTCTCAGACTATCCTGGAGATGCACGGGAGGGGAGAGTATGCGCTCATGATCTCGATCAAGACCTAAGACAAACTCCTCTATCCTCTGAAGGTCATCACCAAATGACATCTGCCAATCATTCAAGGGAGTGTTTTTGTTTACCAGAAGAGAAATCCTGGTTTTGATCTCCTCAAAGGGGTCTTCAAAGACAATGGAATCAGACAAGGGAAGAACATCCTCATGAGCTGGGGGCAAATCTGACACAGATGGGTTGGAAATATGTGTTTGTGACGGTGAACTCCTAAGAGTAAAAAGAGGAATAAACGAGCTAAGCTGATCCCATAGAGATGTAGAGATACCTCGTCGTCTTGATCGCATAAAGGCTTTAGCAATAGAGATATGTGACTTGCAAGAACATTTTGTTTGAGCCATGTCGAAACCCTAGAGAAAGATATGAGTTCTAGATGAAAACCCTAGACAAGGGAATATGATCGGTGTAAGGATTTGAGTTTCGTTTTACATGTAATATTGAAACGAAATAGTCGAACGTTGTAACGACCAGTATTTAATGGTACGTATTTTTGTTCGTATATTCTATCTTCTGTTTCGTGATTTCCGTATCATTTACGTATTTGAATTACGAACGTATTTTAATTAACTTTAAATACTTAAATACGTATTTAAGTAGCCATATGTATATGTAAATATGTTATTATTTGATTTCATATAAATAGTTATTCAAATTTAAATTCAAATGTTTTAAGAAGCTTAAATTCGAATTCATTTAAAACCCTTCTTTTTATAATCCTAATTTAATAATAACTATTTTGGAAATATTTACTCATTCAAACCCTTTTAATTCCTCTAATTATTTTTATTTCAACCTTCCTTTTTATCTTACTCTTAATTCCTCCAATTAATGTTATCATTCAAAATCTTTCCTTATTAGATCCTATTAAAACCCATTGATTACATTTCCCATCTTTGTCTTACGATCTTCCATAACCCATACTATATACGCATCAGCTTTTCGTACTTGTGCTATGTTATACGTGTATTCGTATTTTAAATATATTTCGTGCGTATCTTTTCTAATAGCCGATTTGTTTTTATAATTGTTTTACGATTATTTCTATAACTCAAATTATCCTTCATAATAATTATTTTGAAAATATCTTTTCTTATAAATAAGTTTAACTTTTCTAATTTTAAATTTCAAAATTCAAATTCGAAATTAAAACTTTTGAATGTTTGAAAAGACTTCCTTTTATAAACCCATTAAATCTTATTGACTATATTTCAAAACATTTCCTTATTTAAAACCTAATAAAAATCTGTTAATTTTCTTTCAAAAGCTTTCTTTTTATAACCCATTTAATTCTAATTGATTAGCCATAAACCCATTTAATATTAATCCTATTAATTAGATTTCAAATTATTTTCCTATTTTTAACGGTAGCTCACCTCACGTGGTACCTTAGGCTAGGCAACCCTATTATTCATATTATATAAGCTTAGGTTTCTCTCCCCAACACACAGCAACCCTACAACAATTCTTTATAAGAACTTAGGACCTACTGCTACCCCTACTTCTTTGTAAAAAAATCCTAAGCCTCCTCTTTTCTCCTCACGCAAGAGAAACCGCCTCCTACTCTCCTCTTTTCCCCTCGCCAAGGCACCCATCTTCACCGCGGCCTCCTCCTCGAACCACTCCGCCCATCAACAGTTCCCCGACATCAGATCCGAGCATCCCGACGTCACGCCTCCCTTGCCTCGCCGTCGCTGCCCCGTCCACATCTCCCCTCCCCTGTTTCCTCCTCCAACAGAGCCACCGACACCTCCGACGCCCCGCTCACACGCAACCGCATCACCGCCCCCATCCTCATCTCCGGTGACCTCGCCCAGCAGTGCACACCTCCTCCCCTCGACCACGAAGCCCGGGCGCCTCCTCCCTCAACACCGTCAGCCCTACAGCCAAGCTCGCCGCTGTCAAGTTCGCCACCCTCGCCCTCGCTCTCCCCTGTCTCCGCTCCCCATCCTCTGTTTCGAACAGAGGAGCCCAACTCCGGCCGCCCCACGAGTCTTTTGACCTGCCTTCAACCCCACACGCAGACGCCAGCATGCCCTCGCCCAGCACACGTCGTCCGGCGTCGCTTCGCAACTCCCCTCCGCCCGATGCCGCCCGCATCGATCGGCACCCCACTAAGCCTGGAAGCCACGCCCAGCACCTCAGATCGAGGCCTCCACCCCAGATTCGCCACCCCAAGCTCCATCGCCGCCTCGATCTTGTCGCCACCGTCGATCCGGAGCCGTACGCTCCCCAGGCGCCGCCGCTCAGCTCCGATCCGCCGCCCGAGCTCAGTCGACACGATCACCGCCCCCTCCGATCTGCACCGCCTCGAGCTGCGCCGTTGCCTTGAGCACTTCGAATCGAAGCCGCCCGCCGGATCCGCCGCCCCCCGAGCTCCGGTTGCCCTCCGCCCCTTCGCCTGCGTGCGAAACAAAGAGAGGACTCGAGAGACTGAGACTGAGAACAAGAAGAAGAGAAGGGGGGAGAAACAGGTTTTTGGGTAAGTTTTTATATATATTATTAGTTAAATGTTTTTATATCTTTATGTTAGGTACTGTAAATTCTATTACAAGTTGATTAGTCGCCTAAAGCTAGTATAATGTGTTGGAAATTATATTAGTTTAAATCAGTACACATGTTTATACTAGACTACCTTGAGGGATACTTGAATCTCTATCAAATCATCACATAAAGTAACCTATTAGTTACCCAAATAATGTAATCAAATGTTGTGGTAACCATTTTAAAGACGGTTAACTCAATTTTGTAAATCCAATTTCGCAGATAAATCCGTACCTATCGTAAGATCGCTTGGGCACCCTAATCGCGTCGCTTCAGGCAAGTATATACAACCTGCAAATATATGGTTTCTTTCCTACAACTTTTGATGGCGCAAGTATATTACTTTCTTCAGACTTTTTCCAAAGACGCAAGTATTTTATCGTGTACTAAACTTAAAAAGTAACGCACATCTTTGGTACTGCCTAGTAAGCAACATTCATATTCGGAAAGGTCTTTAATGAATCCTTTTAATGTATTGGTTGTTTTAGCACTTAAACGATACACATGAACTGCTATTCTGTGCTGTGCACCCTATCGAATTGTGAAAACCGAGCCCTCGGGGCAATTACAGATATTTGGGTCTTCGGACAATTTACGGATCATTGGGCCTTCGGGCAATTACGGAATGACATAACTTGAGAAAAATCGTGAAATTATGAATCGTGCGCCCAAGAGGCGAAATCGTGAAATCGTGATGTCATGCAAGTTGACAAACTCAGGCGTGCTTGTAATATGGATTAGGCTGGCTCGTGTTCCAGCAAGAACACTTGGGTGGGGTAGTCTAGTGTAGTAGAGGCTGGAAAGCTGGATTACACTCTAGTGGTGAACTTGACCGACACCTGGCCGGGTCGATGAGTATAGAGTCACGGGTAGCTCCCGTCGACTTGGGTGTGATGCTGGTCACCTCCCCCTCAGACACTGGGCTTGTCACTATATAGGAGATTGATTGATTGGTTGATTGATGCACCCTTCGCTTCACCTCTGCTGATGCTATGGAGTAAACTACTAAAATTATTGTCACGATTGACTATTGTTGTGCACACCACACTTGTCCAAACATATTGCTGTACGCACTACGCTTGACACTACTTTTGCTGTACACACCACACTTGCTACACATATTGCTGTACACACTACACTGTCACGACTATTGTTGTATACACTACACTTGCCATGCCAGTTTACTTTACATACTACACCTTGTTGCGTTACTACTTTGCACACTACACTTTGCCTGCTCACTACTTTGCACATTACACATTGCTTACGCCACTTGTGACCATTTGATGCTATGTTCACCTTGTTGAAATGATATTGTGTTTCTTATCCCCCCTAAGTTTTGAAAATTATATTATCACCTTGCCGAGGGTCATTAATTACTAACGTTTTTAAATCTTGCCGAGCGACCCTCGCTGACGTATATTTCTTGTCATATGAAATATACGTCAGGTATTAGACAGATTTGAAGAGGAGCAAGCCCTGGGACTGAGCAGCTTGACCAGGGTGCCCAGACGCTGAGATCTGCCGCTAGAGAACAACGTGCCTTCGCAACGCTGCTTAAGAATAATAATTGTTGTATTCATATTCAAGTGTAATTCTGTTTGCGTTTCTGTATCTAATGGCCAAGTTGGCCTTATTTGTGTACTTGTAAATCTGGGCATCAATGTAATGATAATGAAATTTCCTTTTTGTTCCGAGTTTGAATGCAAGAACCTGATTACGGTTTGCCCACAGACGCTTATTGGGTTGGAGTTCACCGCTCCAGCCCAAACGGGCCCGCTCACGTCCTCGCCCCCAAATATAATGGGAAGCGAGGCGTGACAGGTTTTAGTGGTGGCACATACAGGTCGTGCATTCTACAAATTACTCGGAACAATAGGGATGCCATTATTAGCCATATTGTCTAGATAGACATTATACGCAAATGTTATCTTGTTTCTTTTGCAGTTTGGCAGGTAGACCACACACTCGAAACGGAGATGGATCCAACGGAAGTTCTCTTTGGTCATCGAGGAAGTTAGTGATGACGAGCTGGTGACGAACGATAACATCTGAGTCCTTCCCTATCTTCACATTTGATGATTCCTATCATGAGTGTGCCTATCTTGACCTTGTCTTGTCCTAAGTGCTGTTTGATTGCAAACGTTCCTACCTTAGACCCTTTGTAAGCTCAGTAGTTTCATTCCTCTCTAAGTCTATTGCCTCCTCGATACGGTGATATTGTTTCCATCCTTCATCCATCTGGTGCTCCCTTGATTCTTATCTAGCTTAAGAAATTCCGAGGACGGAATTTTTTTAAGGTGGGTAGGATGTAACGACCAGTATTTAATGGTACGTATTTTTGTTCGTATATTCTATCTTCTGTTTCGTGATTTCCGTATCGTTTACGTATTTGAATTACGAACGTATTTTAATTAACTTTAAATACTTAAATACGTATTTAAGTAGCCATATGTATATGTAAATATGTTATTATTTGATTTCATATAAATAGTTATTCAAATTTAAATTCAAATGTTTTAAGAAGCTTAAATTCGAATTCATTTAAAACCCTTCTTTTTATAATCCTAATTTAATAATAACTATTTTGGAAATATTTACTCATTCAAACCCTTTTAATTCCTCTAATTATTTTTATTTCAACCTTCCTTTTTATCTTACTCTTAATTCCTCCAATTAATGTTATCATTCAAAATCTTTCCTTATTAGATCCTATTAAAACCCATTGATTACATTTCCCATCTTTGTCTTACGATCTTCCATAACCCATACTATATACGCATCAGCTTTTCGTATTTGTGCTATGTTATACGTGTATTCGTATTTTAAATATATTTCGTGCGTATCTTTTCTAATAACCGATTTGTTTTTATAATTGTTTTACGATTATTTCTATAACTCAAATTATCCTTCATAATAATTATTTTGAAAATATCTTTTCTTATAAATAAGTTTAACTTTTCTAATTTTAAATTTCAAAATTCAAATTCGAAATTAAAACTTTTGAATCTTTGAAAAGACTTCCTTTTATAAACCCATTAAATCTTATTGACTATATTTCAAAACATTTCCTTATTTAAAACCTAATAAAAATCTGTTAATTTTCTTTCAAAAGCTTTCTTTTTATAACCCATTTAATTCTAATTGATTAGCCATAAACCCATTTAATATTAATCCTATTAATTAGATTTCAAATTATTTTCCTATTTTTAACGGTAGCTCACCTCACGTGGTACCTTAGGCTAGGCAACCCTATTATTCATATTATATAAGCTTAGGTTTCTCTCCCCAACACACAGCAACCCTACAACAATTCCTTATAAGAACTTAGGACCTACTGCTACCCCTACTTCTTTGTAAAAAAATCCTAAGCCTCCTCTTTTCTCCTCACGCAAGAGAAACCGCCTCCTACTCTCCTCTTTTCCCCTCGCCAAGGCACCCATCTTCACCGCAGCCTCCTCCTCGAACCACTCCGCCCATCAACAGTTCCCCGACATCAGATCCGAGCATCCCGACGTCACGCCACCCTTGCCTCGCCGTCGCTGCCCCGTCCACATCTCCCCTCCCCTGTTTCCTCCTCCAACAGAGCCACCGACACCTCCGACGCCCCGCTCACACGCAACCGCATCACCGCCCCCATCTTCATCTCCGGCGACCTCGCCCAGCAGTGCACACCTCCTCCCCTCGACCACGAAGCCCGGGCGCCTCCTCCCTCAACACCGTCAGCCCTACAGCCAAGCTCGCCGCCGTCAAGTTCGCCACCCTCGCCCTCGCTCTCCCTGTCTCCGCTCCCCATCCTCTGTTTTGAACAGAGGAGCCCAACTCCGGCCGCCCCACGAGTCTTTTGACCTGCCTTCAACCCCACACGCAGACGCCAGCATGCCCTCGCCCAGCACACGTCGTCCGGCGTCGCTTCGCAACTCCCCTCCGCCCGACGCCGCCCGCATCGATCGGCACCCCACTAAGCCTGGAAGCCACGCCCAGCACCTCAGATCGAGGCCTCCACCCCAGATTTGCCACCCCAAGCTCCATCGCCGCCCCGAACTTGTCGCCACCGTCGATCCGGAGCCGTACGCTCCCCAGGCGCCACCGCTCAGCTCCGATCCGCCGCCCGAGCTCAGTCGACACGATCACCGCCCCCTCCGATCTGCACCGCCTCGAGCTGCGCCGTTGCCTTGAGCGCTTCGAATCGAAGCCGCCCGCCGGATCCGCCGCCCCCGAGCTCCGGTTGCCCTCCGCCCCTTCGCCTGCGTGCGAAACAAAGAGAGGACTCGAGAGACTGAGGCTGAGAACAAGAAGAAGAGAAGGGGGGAGAAACAGGTTTTTGGGTAAGTTTTTATATATATTATTAGTTAAATGTTTTTATATCTTTATGTTAGGTACTGTAAATTCTGTTACAAGTTGATTAGTCGCCTAAAGCTAGTATAATGTGTTGGAAATTATATTAGTTTAAATCAGTACACATGTTTATACTAGACTACCTTGAGGGATACTTGAATCTCTATCAAATCATCACATAAAGTAACCTATTAGTTACCCAAATAATGTAATCAAATGTTGTGGTAACAATTTTAAAGACGGTTAACTCAATTTTGTAAATCCAATTTCACAGATAAATCCGTACCTATCGTACGATCGCTTGGGCACCCTAATCGCGTCGCTTCAGGCAAGTATATACAACCTGCAAATATATGGTTTCTTTCCTACAACTTTTGATGGCGCAAGTATATTACTTTCTTCAGACTTTTTCCAAAGACGCAAGTATTTTATCGTGTACTAAACTTAAAAAGTAACGCACATCTTTGGTACTGCCTAGTAAGCAACATTCATATTCGGAAAGGTCTTTAATGAATCCTTTTAATGTATTGGTTGTTTTAGCACTTAAACGATACACATGAACTGCTATTCTGTGCTGTGCACCCTATCGAATTGTGAAAACCGAGCCCTCGGGGAAATTACAGATATTTGGGTCTTCGGACAATTTACGGATCATTGGGCCTTCGGGCAATTACGGAATGACATAACTTGAGAAAAATCGTGAAATTATGAATCGTGCACCCAAGAGGCGAAATCGTGAAATCGTGATGTCATGCAAGTTGACAAACTCAGGCGTGCTTGTAATATGGATTAGGCTGGCTCGTGTTCCAGCAAGAACACTTGGGTGGGGTAGTCTAGTGTAGTAGAGGCTAGAAAGCTGGATTACACTCTAGTGGTGAACTTGACCGACACCTGGCCGGGTCGGTGAGTATAGAGTCACGGGTAGCTCCCGTCGACTTGGGTGTGATGCTGGTCACCTCCCCCTCAGACACTGGGCTTGTCACTAGATAGGAGATTGATTGATTGGTTGATTGATGCACCCTTCGCTTCACCTCTGCTGATGCTATGGAGTAAACTACTAAAATTATTGTCACGATTGACTATTGTTGTGCACACCACACTTGTCCAAACATATTGCTGTACGCACTACGCTTGACACTACTTTTGCTGTACACACCACACTTGCTACACATATTGCTGTACACACTACACTGTCACGACTATTGTTGTATACACTACACTTGCCATGCCAGTTTACTTTACATACTACACCTTGTTGCGTTACTACTTTGCACACTACACTTCGCCTGCTCACTGCTTTGCACATTACACATTGCTTACGCCACTTGTGACCATTTGATGCTATGTTCACCTTGTTGAAATGATATTGTGTTTCTTATCCCCCCTAAGTTTTAAAAATTATATTATCACCTTGCCGATGGTCATTTATTACTAACGTTTTTAAATCTTGCCGAGCGACCCTCGCTGACGTATATTTCTTGTCTTATGAAATATACGTCAGGTATTAGACAGATTTGAAGAGGAGCAAGCCCTGGGACTGAGCAGCTTGACCAGGGTGCCCAGATGCTGAGATCTACCGCTAGAGAACAACGTGCCTTCGCAACGCTGCTTAAGAATAATAATTGTTGTATTCATATTCAAGTGTAATTCTGTTTGCGTTACTGTATCTAATGGCCAAGTTGGCCTTATTTGTGTACTTGTAAATCTGGGCATCAATGTAATGATAATGAAATTTCCTTTTTGTTCCGAGTTTGAATGCAAGAACCTGATTACGGTTTGCCCACAGACGCTTATTGGGTTGGAGTTCACCGCTCCAGCCCAAGCGGGCCCGCTCACGTCCTCGCCCCCAAGTATAATGGGAAGCGGGGCGTGACAAACGTTAATGAAACAGTAAATACATATAGACGAGAAGACGAAATGACCTGCAACGCTTAAAACCCTAATCGAGCGAATCGGAGTTTATAATGATCGGTTATTGAATCTTAGCCGTTGGATCTAACATTTGATTTGACTTAAAAGCTTTCGACAGACGTCTGAAGAGAAGCAACCAGGTGTCTGGAGATTAATTATGATGAAATGATTATATTGAGCCAGGCGTCTGGATCAAGTGCATCAGACATCTGGTGGAGAGAATGAATCGAATGAAAATCAGTAGCTATGATGATCAAGCGTCTGTAGTATACTAATCAGGTGCCAGACGAACTGTCTAGGCATCTGGTAAGTCAATATCAGACGGCTGATTTATCTCAGTCAGATGATGATTGCTCTCAGGAAAAATTTGATAGACTGACATTTCTATTACCAGACGTCTGGAGTTCAATGACCAGGCGTCTGAACAAAGGATCAGGCGGCTGGTATGACATTAACAGACATCTGGTCAGACTAAAAGTTCTGAGCGATAGAAATGTCTGATACGTCAAACGTCTGGTTCCATTACACAATGCATCTGGTTAACATCATAGAGCTTGGATTTAATCTAATAGAATTTCTATATGTATCCTCAAGCTAGATGATATCTACAAACATCTTAACTAAGCATTTATTAATGCTAGTCACATATACAATCAAATCATATGTTAGTATTTCAAATCAAATACACAGTTCTAAAAAAGAATCATAGGAAACATATTTATCTCATGAGTGAATTATACAACTTATGATATATATGTGTGTGTGTGTGTGTGTGTGTGTGTGTATTATAATAATAATAATCTCTAACATTGTCATAATAATCTCAGCCATCTTGTTAACTCTAATGGTGAAAGGAATTCTAGCACTGCCTCCCTTAGGAAAGAGGCCCCCATCTTCTACATGAATCTTTACAAGCAAGACAATTATTGGAATGACTTTCCCAGCCTCCCCCCAAAGCGTAAGCTCACTTTAGAGGCTTCAAATTGGATGGATCGTAGTGTTACTGCCATGGAGATTAAAACTGCTGCATTCCAAAT
The DNA here is from genome assembly GCA_030789695.1 of Scilla litardierei. Lineage (NCBI taxonomy): Eukaryota > Viridiplantae > Streptophyta > Magnoliopsida > Asparagales > Asparagaceae > Scilla > Scilla litardierei. The sequence goes on along the minus strand of CM061142.1, from coordinate 599,772,388 downwards.
TGGAAAAGATAAAGCGCTAGGTCCAGATGGTTTCAACGCTTTCTTTTTTCAGAATGAATGGGGAACCATTGGTGAGTATGTCATTTCTGCTATTTCCTCATTCTTTAGATCTGGCAGCATACTTCGGCAAATTAATCATACTTTCTTGACTCTCGTCCCCAAAAACACTAATGCTTCTGGTTTGGGTGACTACATGCCAATAATATGATGTAACGTCGTCTATTAAATTATTAGTACGGTCCTCTGCAATAGGTTGAAGCTGGCCATCAGTTAGCTCATTTTCCTAATCAGGCTACATTTTTAAAAGACAGGTTGCTTGCTGATTGCACTCTCGTTGCTCATGAGCAGATTAGAGATTTCAGCAACCCTATGGAGGCCAGAACTTGTATCAAATTGGACCTTCGTAGGCGTTTGATAGCGTGAACAGAGAATTCATTTTCTTCATGTTGCATCAGATGGGATTCATGAGCAGGTTTATTGGATGGATATCAAAATGCATTACTACTCCTTCATTCTCCGTTTTAATTGATGGTTCTCCAGAAGGTTACTTTATGTCTAACAGAGGTCTACACCAAGGTAACCCTCTATCTCCCTATCTATTTATTCTTGTAATGGAAGCATTCTCTTTACTCATGGCTAAAGCGGAAGCCTCGCATACTATTCACCCCATGAGAAGAACATGGTCTATATCCCACCTCTTATTTGCAGATGATCTATTAGTGTTCTACCATGTTAAATCTTTTTCCATTAAGGGGCTCAATGACTTACTTCATACCTTCAACATATATTCTGGGCTTCAGATCAACTGGGACAAAAGTTCGACAATTTTCAACAAAGGCACGCGCAACCCCAGAGATCTTGCTGGCATTCTTGCGATTAAAATGGTTTCTTCTCTGACTACTTACCTGGGATTGCCACTCTCATCAAAGTACCATAAGGCTTCTATGTATGGCCGCCTAGTAGATAAATACAAAAAGAGGCTACTGGGATGGTCATCCTCCTTGCTATCCATATCAGAACGGATCGAGCTGGTTCGATTTGTTACTTACGGTATGGTCACCTTCTGAATGCAAGCATATAGCATCCCAGCATCAGTTACTCGTACCATTACTTCTGCATGCAGGCAGATCATTTGGGGGAACCTGCACACTTGGGCCTGGAAGGACTTATGCTATCCCAAGAAGGAAGGAGGAGTCAGGTTGAGAATGTTAAATGATTTGAATGTTGCCTCGGGTGTACGGCTAACATGGGTACTTCTTGCTACTGACGGGTTGTGGACTCTTTACATGCGAAATCATTGTGAGGCAGTTGGCAGTGGGTTATATACCGTCAGACCGAGGCCTTCTTAATCAGGCACGTGGAAATTTCTTCTGAGGCACCGTGGCATTTACCAAAAGCTTATCAACGTACAGTCAAAAACGACGCTTCAACTTCTTTTTGGTATGACAATTGGCATCCTAGATGCCTCCTACATCACATTCATGATCCTCCTGTAGGGGTTGAAATGTCCCTTGTTAGTGATTACTGGACTGAAGGGAAATGGGTAGATACTCCAGAAATCTGCCACATGCTGGCAATTCTACAACCGATCAAATTGGAGGCTGGGGCTGACTCTTGGAGCTGGATACCTGGGTGTCAGTGTTCATTCTGCGAAGCCTGGGAAGGGACTCAATCTGCAAAGGATCCCTTTGGCTACTACCGAATTATCTGGTACCCAAAGAATGTGCCAAAAATGGCACTTACACTTCTTAGAGCCTACCAGGAAAAGCTGCCAACCAAGGACCTATTGGCTAAGTGGGGAGTAATCTCCAATGAAGGTTGTGTGCTCTGTAATGCTGCTGCAAATGAAAGTACTTCCACCTATTTTTTTGAGTGCGAGTACACTTGATACATCCTCAACAGAAGCCTCCTCAAGCTGGGTTACACTGGAGTTGTGCCTTCTTCCCTAGCTGGTGTTGGGGATCTAATAAATCGGACTGCATTGGTGCACTTGCAAAAGCAGCGTTGGCCTCCATGGTTTGGCACATTTGGAAGCAACTAACAAGAGGATATTTGAGGGCAAGGGTGTGGGGAAAACAACATTATTTGAAGATATTGAGGCTGACGTCAGAATATCCCTCCGTGATATTGATAGGGACCATCCATCGGCAGTCATCCCCTATTCAAATTGGGGTTTTAAAGATAATGGTTAATCATTAGATTTTCTCCTTATACTCTTCCTTGGTTATCTAAAGGTATCAGCGGTGTAAGTAGTTTGTAGGGGTGACGACGCTTGTGCCCTGTCCCTGCTCCTTCTGCTCACGTGCTGGAAGTACCTTAGCTTTTAATTTAGTAATTAGTTTTGATATTAATAAAGACTACCACTTACTCATGTGTGTGTGTGTGTGTGTGTGTGTCCAAGAGAATTTCAACAATAATCATGAGCATATCATAGCACATAATAAACATAATGAAAATGATCTTCAAAAGTTCAGATTCACCCATAATACCTAATTCTCTCCTAAGCCTCACAAAAGAGTCTTCCTTGAGTGCATTGGTGAAAATATCAGCAATTTGGTTTTGGATGTCGATGTACTCTAGACAAACATCCTTCTTGAGGACATGATTATTAATGAAATGATGTTTAATATCAATGTGTTTGGTATAAGAGTGTTGTACCATGTTCTTAGAGAGACATATATCAATTTGGTTATCAACCATGATTGTACATGTACCACAATCAATACCATAATCCTTAAGTGTTTGTCTCATCCATAATAGTTGTGCTTAACATAATCTGGCGGCGATATATTCCAATTCGGTTGTGGAAAGAGGTACTGAATTTTGTTTCTTGGAGAACCAAGACACATGGGAATTTCCTAGGAAATGGAAAATGCCACTAGTACTATTCCTATCGGATTTACAGCCGGCAAAAATCAGCATCACTAAATGAAACTAGTTCATAAGTGCATGACTTAGGATAAAATAGTCCATAGTCAAATGATTGGTTTAAATACCGAAAAATCCATTTCACTGCAATCAAATGTGATTGCTTTGGTTGTGATTGATAACGTGCACATAAGCATACCGAAAACATATTATCATGTCTACTAGTAGTAATAAAGAGTAAACTAACTACCATATCTTGATATTGACAAATGTCAACATCCGTTCCACGTTCATCTTTATCAAGATGTGTTGTCAAGCTCATTGGAGTACGTTTGGATGAAGAGGATCCCATTCCAAAGCACTTGATTAATTCCACAGTGTACTTAGTTTGGTGGATGAAGATCCATTGCTCCAATTAACGGATTTGAAGTCCTAGAAAGTAGGTGAGCTCTCCCATGTGGCTCATCTCAAATTCATCTTGCATGGAATTAGCAAACTCTTGACAAAGTGTAGAATTAGTAGAACCAAAAATAATGTCATCAACATATACTTGAATTAATAAGATGTCATGATCAAAATACTAAGTGAAAAGTGTTGAATCGACATCACCCACTTTGAAACCCAAATCAATGAGAAAATTCTTTAGACGATCATACCATGCTCTAGGATATTGTATTAATCCATACAGAGCTTTCTTGAGTCTAAACACATGATTTGGAGATTTTGCATCTGTGAAACCGGGTGGTTGTGAAACATATACTTCTTCAACAATATGTCTATTCAAAAATGTACTTTTCACATCTATTTGAAAAAGCATAAAATTTTTAAATGATGCAAATGACAATAAAAGTCTAATAGATTTTAATCTTGCTACCGGAACAAAAGATTCTTCAAAATATATACCTTCTTTTTGTCGGTAACCTTGTGTTACTAACATTGTCTTGTTTCGGATGACGACTTCGTTTTCATCCGTCTTGTTTTTGAAGATCCACTTTGTTCCAATGATATAGTGATCTTACAGAGGAGAAACTAACTCCCAAACATTGTTCCTTTCAAATTGGATAAGTTCTTCTTCTATAGCAATGATCCAGAGCTATCCTTACAAGCTTCTTCAATGCTTTTTGGTTCTATGGTTGAGAAGAAAGAACAATGTGCGAATTATTCCACCCTTGCCCTTGTACAGACTCCATCTTCAATATTACATAGAACTTGATCATGTTGATGGTTTGGAACCATAGCAAATGTCTTGGGTAACCCTTGATCAGTAGAAACAAACTCAATTCTGTCATTAGTAGGGTTAGTCACAATAGAATCATTTACTTTGACTTTATTCAAAGAATCACACAAAAATTCAATATTCTCATTAAGTTGAGATAATGGAACATCAAAGTTCTCATAAAAGAAATGTGAAGTGATTCTTCAACTGTCAAGGTTCTTTTATTAAATACACGGTAGGCCTTACTACGATCGGGATATCCAATAAATATTCCTTCATCGAAACGTGAATCAAACTTATATAAATTCCCGTGTATGTTCTTAATAAAACATTTAGAACCAAAACCACAGAAATAACGTACTTGAAGAATTTTGTTATAAAATAATTCATAACAAGTTTTGTTCGTACGTGGTCTCACAAGTATCCTATTATGATATTGGTGTAGTTTTCTTCCAAAAGTTTGAAATTTTCCTTTTTAAAGTTCATATGAGTGTTTGTGTCTCTTTCATCTCTTAACAATCAAATGATGTGGTATTTTGTTGCTTTTTAAGCTGGTGATTTGCTTAATCATAGTCGGAACTTGAGAGGCACTTGATGAAAAAGGGCATCCTGTGATGAACTTGAGATGCTAGCTGATGATTCGTTTTGTTGAGTTGGAGTTTGGGAATATGTTTTGGCATGATGGAGAATATTTAGCATGAGAACTACCCTTTGTTGTAAAAGCTGTCATCTTGGCTTAATATGCCTACAGAAATTAGAACTATCGTTTGTTCTGGTTCCTTGGAGATGTCTACTACACTGGGAATTCTCTATGCGAAGTTTTCATCTTAATCAGTTTAGCATTCCTTGGATATTCCTATTTCATTTATGTTTTCATCTTAATCATGTTTCATAAAAGGATCTCAAGTGAAGTGTTAATGGCAGCATCACACTTGAGACTTTTTACATTTAGGTAATGTGGTTATCATTTCCTGTAGCAATTTCACATAAACATAGATAAGAATGAATGCTAAACATGCCCGTTCACTTCTATATAATATTAGTTTTTTGTGATGTTGAATTCGCTGATGCTGGTTGGCTTATATAATTGAGTGATGTTTTTCAAGGGCAGGGTTTTTGGTAAGTTGTTCCATAGGAAGAGGATCATGGGATTCTTTAAAATTGATGTGTCATTATTTTCTATCAAATTTTTATTTTAGTTGTTTTGTTGAACTATAGAATTTTAATTTGATGAATTTTCAGGAATTTTGGATGGAAAAGAAAAGCGTTGGGATTTGCATGTCCATTTTGTGTAAATCACGCTTATGGGGATTGATGATCAGAGATACTGGAATTTTATACCGATTGAGGAGTGTAGGTATTAGTTCTTTCCCTTTTAGCCTTTTGTTTATCTTCAAATTTCGTGGGTCATTATTTTCTGACAGATAATTGAGTAAACATTATGTGATTGATATATTGTTCCTTATAATGTGAGTAAACATTAAAGGAGGTTTACGACTTGGCTGGACAAAGGCATAGCCCCCTAAAGATAATCTTCTTCTTTTTCTCTTTCTTTTTGCAGTGTTTATGATAGAGGGTTTTAATTAGGATGATGATTTGTTTGTTTGTTTTGGCCGCAGATAGACCCATTGAGCTTTTTCTAATTGGTGTACCTTTAGGTGGCTACAAGTGAAATGGCTGCCTTTTGATAAGAGAACTTATATTATGTTTATAATATTTGCATATTAGTAGCTACTAGCTTGAAGGATTTAACTCATGAATCCCCTGAAATCATGCAATCAAGTTTTTCTTGGTGTAGGACTGCAAGTTATGTTAAGAGATCATTTCTATCAGTTTTTTCTTCTAATTTATTTTTATCTTCTTTTTTGACATCTATTACTTCCCATCAGAAATGGGTTTAGTTCTTTATTTGCAAATCTAAATTTCAGTTTTGTGCTTTCATGCTAATTTAACCTTTTATGAATAGATATATGGTTTCCTGGTGTGGGAGCACTTTCACAGGATAAATTCGAGGATTTTGTTCATTATGTTGTTCAGTTCATTGGAAGTTTTTGTTTAACAAATACCATTCATGTTGTGTTTTACAGAATCTGTTCATTACTTCATATCAATCTCTTTATACTCTGTCAATTTCTTTTATATTCAGGCAATTTCATCTTTTATGTGTACTCATAATTTCAAGAAGTCCACTCATAATTCTGTCAATTTCCAGGAAGCCCACTCATAATTCTTCCCTAGCCCATCTTTTATATGCATTAATATTCTATCAATTTCCAGGAAGCACATCATCCTGTCAATTTCATATTCTGTCAATTCCAGTTTCATAAACATTGGCATTTACTTCTTGAATTTTCTGTAACAAGTTTGATTGTTTATACATGATTTTTCTAACTGGACAGAGAAAATGAGGACATATGAATTTCGATGAGAGACTTAGCAAGAAGATGTCAAACATGTAGAGATGGACAAGGATAACAAGGAGCAGCTGAAGAGGAAACTAAAGAGGAAGCTAAGGTTAGGTCTTGTTGAGGGATGTATGCCCTCAGTTCATTTGTATTTGATGCAAATGGATTTTAATATTAGATGTGGAAATTTTGCATATGATGCAAAGGGAATTAAATGTGTCGTAAAAATTTTACGTGCATATTTAATTTAATAAACACGTGGAAAATGCTACCTGGATGACGTGATCGTCCCGGTCTAAACGCAGGTTCAAACCGCGTCAGAAACAGACTCCAAATGAAGAAATTAAGGCCAAAACAATGGAAACAAGCCTATTAAGAGGATTGCAGGTCGGGGCCCACACTCGTAGGCACCCGACCCGTGAGCCACCCAGCCCACAAGATGGGTGGGCATGGGCTCGCTCTCGATAAGGCGGGCACGTGCCCGTGCACGTAAGGCAGGGCCCGCCCACTTCATGCGGGCAGGGCCCCTCCTGCGTGCACGCAGGCGCGTGCACAACACGCGCCAGTGTGCTGTGCACGCACCCGCTGGGCACATGCAAGGCATGCACCTAGTGGAAGCTGGCACGTGGGGCCCACCTGGTGGGCCCCACATAGGGTTTCAAACCCTAATAGCTTTGGCAGCTGCATTTTTTGCGAAAAACAACTTTTTGGGCTGATTTTTGGAGCATCGTTAATGGGGTCAAACAAACTCAGAATGGAGTGACGTTTCTTCCTGTGGGTTGACCGTTCAACCCTCTTCGCAACGATGCGTGACATCGTTCTTGGAGCTCAACATTGAGGGAGAGAAAATTCGTCAAAGTTTGGCCTTCATGTAAGACAAATTAAATTTGATTTTTCTTCTCCAAAAGTTTAGTCCCACATCGAAAATTGAGAAGAGATGAGGGGTCAGCCGCCTATATAAATATGTGCCTACTCCCATCATTGAAACTCGCCCCAAGCTCCAGATCTGAGTAGCTCCATTAAACGTGAGCAAGCCCGGATTTGAGCTAAATATTCCATATTTCTCCCTAAATTCTTTCTTACTCCTGATCGGGCTCTAGCAAAGCTATGAAGGAGTTTGGATCGGATCCGAAGTCTTCACGGAGGATCCACACAAGGTGAAACTTTATCCGACACATGGTTTGCTCGGCGACAAGGGTGTTGCTCGCCTCGGGACGCAGTGCTGTTCGAAAAGCAGTTCGGATCAGGACGAGGTGCGACTTGGGATGCGTTTCAACTTGGGAGAAGCAGTGTGAGGCCAAAGAAATGTTGTTGAAAACGACGCTTCGTATTCTGCGGAAACGAAGTGAAAGGTATGTATTTTAATTAAATATGTGTTTATAATTACAAATATGTTTGATAGATTTATCCTTAGTGATTGGTCTGACCCAATCCTAGGATAGTAGAGATCTTGGCTAGGGTTGTTTCTTTAAGGCTAGACTTAAAATAGTTTTAAGTTGATTTTTCTGATGCATAATTCGATCTCGTCGTCTGTCCGACTTGGGCTGGACGTCAACTTTATTGCCCTAAGGACCCAAAAAACCACACAGTGGTATTAGAGCTTATTGAGCTTGAGTATGGGTTCTCGGGTTGTAAGCTAACCCAAAGTAATCGCTCTTACCGTACCAAGTCCCGATAAGATAGGGATCTTATGATGGGTTGGGCGTTGTCGGGAGGCATGCCGTAGAACAAGTTCGTGAGGGATCTTATGACGGATCTAAGGTGCCATGGATGATGGGCCTTAAAAGCATTGCAATGATATCAGAGAGATACCTACAGTGGTACCAGAGCTTGTTGAGCTCGAGTACATGTTCTCGGGTTATAAGCTGGCCTGAAGTAATCGCTCTTACCATACCCAGTTCCAATAAGATTGGGATCTTATGATGGGTTGGGCGTTGTCGAGAGGCATGCCGTAAAACAAGTTCGTGAGGGATCGACGGGTCTAAGGTGCCATGGATGATGGGCCTTAACAGTGTTACCTACAGTGGTATCAAAGCCAGGTTTACTTAATCGATAGTTTTTCCAATTATAAAAAGTATATAATACATCATGTTTCTCCAAGTGTTGATGGTTTTTATTTAAACTATTAAAATAGTCGTTTCCAGGTGAAATTTTTATTTCCGAAAATTGTTTTTGAAAATTAGATTTAATTTTTAAAATCATGTGATAATTTTAATAATTTGATCTTTAAAATTATATGATAATTTTTAATGTAACTTAACTTTATGAGATATTTTAAGTTGCGTGTTTAGCTAATTTTTATGAGATAAATTTTAGTTGATTTATCATCAAGCTAAATTGTTTAGTTGATAATGATTATATTAGTTCTTATTGATTATGTGATAATTCAAGAAAAACTATTAGGATATCTATTAAAATCTTTCAGAAAATTATAAAATAATTTTTGATGGACATGCTATGATTTAAAAATGTTGCAACAAATTAAACTCATAATACATGATTAGGGTAGCCCTATCCCATAATTATTATTTTAGTTGTTCTAATAATAATTTTGAACAAAGGCTATGTTTAAATTGTTGCAACTTGAAATTTAAATGCCTAATACATGATTAGAATAGCACCCTAAAAATCCTTATAATTGATAAAGACATTAATAAAAGTTATTAACCAATCCTAATAATTGCAAATTTTAGGATTCAACTAGTTGATAGGATTAACTAGTTTTAATAAAGCCATTTCTAGTCGATGGCACATATATGAATAATTAGTTTCCTTCAATTGACCATGATCTGGTCTAGTGTTTTTTGACTAGTGTTGCGGATCACCCTAGCTCGACTGAGGATTGTGATCCTGGCCTAGCCAAATTCATGGTCGTGTTCCGCTGGACCGCAAGGATGCAAATTATGATTATGTGAAACCATCGATTACATCTAGTCAATTACGTTAAAAATCTTCTTCAAGGTTGGCCGTAGCCCTCCTTGTTTTTGGATTAGGGGACTAAAAGACGTCTGTCATGGTTGTTGAGTCTCCTTAAGCAATGACATGGTCTCTTTTAGAAACTGTTAAGGCCAAAATTGACTGAGATAGTTGTCAAGCTGACGTAGACTCGAGGTGATGAGTCAGAGCCTCGTCAGCAGTTGGAGTGGGACCCTTGATTGGTGGAACCAGGGTCGAGTGATGGTAGTTGGAGATGATGCGACATTCGATCGATCTTCAGGCGGTGGTTGCGTCGATCGTTCGAGTTGGGAAGCTCGACGTCGACCTTCGACGTTGGATAGCGGCCGTCGATCTGCACCACATGGACTCGTTAAGGGGGTCAGATCTAGGTTCCGAGCCAAATCCCCTCTGATTCTTAAGTTAGTATGGAACTTAAGGGAGCGAGTGAGCTTGGTGCAGCTGAGATCGACCCACGGAGGTTCATCTCAAGACTGGCAGCACAAGTTTGAATATAAGAAATGTAGTTAAGAAAGTAGAGTTCTATGTCTTAGACATCGTACCTTCGAGATTCGAGCCCCTGTACCTTAATTCTTTGGGCCATTTATAGGTGATGTGTAATCGTCCCTCGTTGATTAGGGCATGATCTTCTCTGGGATTCGAGTTAACGGATGCCCATTTAGTCGGCCCCATTAACTTCCCCCTGAATGTTAGCGACATCCTAACGGTTGAATGACCCAGGCGTCCGACTCAGCAATACCCCATTATGAGCGGGGGTATCAGGTTGCGGAAGCTAAATGGGTCGGGTATGTGGATATCCAAATTGGATTCGTACCCGTGCACTAACAATGGCCACCATCATTTATACCTCAGAAATTGCACTGACTGAGACCGAATGATGAGTAATCTCTTTAAATGCGCACGGTTTTTGAAACATTTGATTTGATTTTGTTGGATATGGATGACGTACAGATTTGTGTCGCCAAAACCCTTTCACCTTTGGAGTGATCTCTGCCGTTTCTGGTGGCTGGCCTCGGACACGTATCGAGCATCGGATGTCAGACAGTTGGGTTTCTTCATATATAAGAGAATTGGCAAGGGAAAGGTTGAGATCTTTCCGCTTCATCCTCTTCCTTGTTTCACAAGCTTTCTTCCAGTGTCGTATCTACTTAGATCGCCTGTTCCTTCTCATGGTATCTACCATCTTCGATTCTGGCTCTCTTCCAGGTTCGTCGGGCATGTTTGCTCTGGTCATACTCAAGGAGCCGACCTATGAGGAGCTTGTGGCGCGCCTCCAGCCCCCTCGATGCATGGAAGTTCCTGGGAAGGGAAAATGAGTTTGGATCGAGCCAAGCCTTCCCATTCGTCGAAGGGATCGGGGGTCGAAGGTTTTCGAAGTCATCTTAGAGATATTTTTAGAGGTATTTCTCTCAGGTAATTCTCCGATCATCCAATGTTCTCAACTTTCTCTCAAGTAAAACATCCAATTTGAGATCATTTGTTAAATACATACACTCTTTCATTTTGATATTTTAGTTAACATGCACACTTTTGTAGAAAATCATATTTTCATTTGTTTGATATATGAATTCTCATATATTTTAAAGTTTTGCTTGTCAAACTGGAAGAGTTCTTGGATATTTGTTTGATATATGAGTTCTCACAATATGTATGAGTTCTCAAATATAATGGTGATCAAATTAGAAGTTAAAATATAAATTGGAAGGTGATCAAACTAGAAGAGTTGCAGGCGATTGATGTTATTTATGAAAGGGAAAGCAACCCTCTCTTTGCATATCTAGTTTCTTTTATAGTATGAAGCTATCCGTGGACTAGGAAACTGCAATGTTGAAAAACTTGGTTCAAGACCAGAACTATTTATTGAAAAGGACAGAAGTGAATGCCTAAGGAAGGAATCTTTAACACTAATAGAAATCATGGTGAATACAAATCTGAGATGCTAAACTTATTTTATTTGTTAGTTGCAATTTGTTAAATTGGTATCATCAATTTCATGCTTCTACAAATTACAGAGGCTCATGTTAGTAACGGTGTGTTTGATTACTAGAGGCATATGGATTTCATGAATTATAAAGTGCTATATCTCATGCTACCAATGGTGTATTCTTCCCCAACGCATGATCAGGCCTTATTTGATCAAATTTCTTCTGATGAATATCCTAGCAATGAAGGAAGAATGATAGCTATTTGGCCTATCTTGCAGTACTAGATCGTTAATTGCCTACACAATTTTATATAAGAAAACTAGATATGTGCTTTTAGGAAATTTCCTACATCAAATTCTTATTGGATTTGTGATTTTATATATTGTTTTTAATAAACAAAGAGTATCTCCATTGTGCTTCTCAAACTCGGACACTCCCAGCAGTTCTCATGACCATAGCCCTAAGCTTGAGTTCTTTCAGTCAATCTGCAAATGAAGAGACAACAATTTTATGAATAGTTGTTGCAAACAAAAATAAGGCAAACATAGATTTTTCTAGATAAATATGTGCAGATAAATATGTGCAAATAAATATGTGATGTTATATGTTTAGCCTTATGATAAATATGTGCAAAATAAATATGTTCACATATTTTTAAGCAATGTAGTGAACTTATATGTTCTACGATGAATTCAATTGTGTTTGTGCAAATGATCAATGAGAGACATCTTGGTTGCATGCAATGTATATATGTGATGTGCAGGTAAATTTTGCAGCAGAAAATGGAAGATTTCGGAAAATTTTTGCAGATTGAAACTGAACAAACGGTATCAGGTGTGAATAGATTTGTCGTAATACCTGATAACTATGTTAGAATTTGCATAGATAGTGCAATACTTTTGTTTTTCTGGACTAATAGTAACATTCAGTTTTGAATGCGATTTCACATTATGCTTAAACATGCGACATCCTAATCTCTTTTAATAAAAGCAGATGTTCAGCCTTATGCTTGGCCTGCACTTTATGTGTGTATATCAATCTAATGCCATGCCTGATTGATTTAATTAACATAATTACCATCTTACTTATGGAAGCTAGCTGAATGTCTATAGGTGATTCCAATGTCATTAGACCCCATGATGTCGATGATCCGACACACAAACTTTCTGATGTAGTTCTCTTCGTTTTCCCACTTAATAATCAAGTATTAATTGTGTAGTTAGTTTTTGTGTAGTTATTAATTGTGTAGTGACTTGTGTAATCACTTGTGTAGTGGTCTTAATAATCAAGTATGCTAAAGGAGAGTATGCTATCAAAATGAGATATGTTTGTAGAAACTAAAGATCTAGACATGCGTTCTAGCCAAACAACACAGATCTAGATATATAACATGCAGAATCTTAAATCATTGCATACTCTGATTTAGCGGAAGCGTACCTGAGTCCATCGCTTATAATCTGAAAGAGATCCTGACGATAATGCAACGGACGATCTTCCAGAATAGCACGAATCAACCGTTGGATAACCCCTTTAGCTTTCTCCTGGTTTCTCTCCTAGCGATGGGACGTAGAAAAGACGGCTCAACTTTGTTCGTGTATTCCGGGGACCATGACTGCTAATATTTATAGGCTAGCCTCCATAGCCCTAGGGTTTCCAACTCGGCCCATCAACGAGTTGAAGCCCAATAGTCTCTACACATAAAGGCCAAACAACATGTTTAACTCATTTAGCCCATTTAATTAATTAAAACCAGATCACTAATATATTGGGCTTAATATGACAGCGTAGCACTTATATTATTATTTACCGCATATTAGCCCAACGTTGGATTAAGATCCAACTTAGTTGGATAAGTTCCAACAATCTCCCACTTGGGCTATATGCTAAACTTTATAATTATATTTCATAGTGCATACAACCAAATAAGATCTTAACTTACTGTCATTTCTTTAATGAGTCAAAAATATTCCGGTCCATCTATTAGCAAGGGATCAAAGAGATCTTCGTCGCAGTAATTGTAGCTCGACCCATCAGTGGTCACCGTGCTAATACAAAAGAATGACATGGATTATGAAGTGGATGTGTAGCATGAAAATTACATGTAATGTGATCTAACATGTCTATTTCCAACTGATCCTCCTTAACCTTAGTGAGATCATAAACAAACCAAAATCAGAGTGAAGCCGAACTGAAACCAAAAACTTTTTTTCTGATCAGAAAATAACCTCAAGCTTAAGCTGAAGACTTAATTTTTTTCTATCATATGAGCACCCAAAAGAACAAACTCCCACAAAACTGAATGTTCTTAATGAAATGACATCCATATGAGTAGCTAGCTCATAAAACTGTTTGGATGACATTTCCTTACTATAACGGATCCGTAATTACATGGTTTGTTCCGATGTGCTCATTAGAAAATTATACACTCCTATTATTAATCAACAATCTAGGAACTTGATCTCTGAATATCTTAACTTTGTCGAGTTCCAGTTGTTGCTGGAATATTAAATTGCAGACTTTATTATCACTAAATAAACTGTTTGGTGTTCCATCCCTAATTTGCATCATAGTGACAAAATATGCAGATACATTTCATGATTTGGATGTCACATAATATGATATGAAATCTAAAGCCATGTCAGAAGAGACTATATAAAGGGGACCATTTAAATCTCTTCTAGTGGATGGCGCCTAACATAGATTTTCATACATTCTTTGTATCCAATAAATGATCAGAGTCAGTATACCAAAATGATCTCAAACATTTTGACTACTGATACTTGAACATGTAACCCTTTTGTTCTCCATAAATACCATAAGACACATTTGGCTGCTATCAAATGGTCAACTCCTGAACTTAACAATCTGCCCAATACACCTGTAATATATGCAATAACCAAACGTATATAAAACTGAGCATACTTTAGACTCCCTTTTGGTGAGATATAGGAAATCTTCTGAAGATTATTCTCAGGGCAAAACTTGTCTCCCACAAAACTTAGCATTCATTACCACATAGATATTATATATATTACATGCTCCCACAGAACTTAGATAACATCATTAAATATCATCTCAAAACCGAACGAGGTGATCACTTAATGAAATTTAATATATCAGTAACGATATCGAAATGCTCTACTAATGCCATTATAAACCTTATAGAGTCTTTCATGAAAACTGAATAAAAGTCTCTTTACAATTTATGCATTCTTTTCAGTATAAAGTCTTTGAGTGGTACGATTTAAATCTTTTCTTAATACCCTTTTGAATTCCTTTTGATTATAAAAAACTATTTACAATCAATAGGTTTCAAACCTTATGGCAATGAGAAAAAGATTTTAAGTATCATTTAAAGACTTTCTTAATTAATGCATTAATCCATTTTAGAGATGTAGAACTTTTATGACTTGATGTAAGTCGAACTTCCATCATTCTAATGTCAACAGTGAGCTTGTCATCTCTTTAATGGATTTCCTGAATGGTAATTAGTGCTTTGAGGGTGCTAGAGTTTGTCCTTATGAACTATTTCCCAAATAGGAGGAATTGCAACATTATCTTGAATTTATTGTGTCTTGAACAATGTCAGGAATACCATCCTGAACAATGCCAACAACACCTGTGAGATTAATCTTCTTCAAGAATAATGTCACTAACCAAACTTCCCCCCTCAAACTCAGTATCCTCAAATAGGTGTGCATTTCCTGATTCGTAAACTAACTTAATAGTGGGATTATGTAACATTATACAAAATAATATCAACTTTTAAACTATTCAAAAAAATTAGAAGATCATTAGCATTATGTCCTATTACTTTATTAGGCTTATAAAGCCTTACCTTAGTTGGACATCTCCAAACATGCAAGTGATTCATTTGTTGAAACTTTATTAAGGATATAAGCTGCAATCAAAATATAACTGAATTCTAAAATGTTAATTCTTTCATTATAACACATGTACTTAAATGCAGGAATTCTGTAGATGAAGCAACATTTCCAAATAAATGAAGATTATAATGATCTTTTTAAAGAACTAGAATTAACTAATTTTGAATCAAGAGACAACCAAATTTTCCATTCATAATTGAACACTTATAACCAATTTTGTTCAAAAATATAAATGGAAATCCAAATTCTGTTAAAAATGGTACATAATAGTCCCATAAAATTCAAATACAATCTAGCCTTTAAAAGAAATAATCTAAATTTAATTTGCTCCTACTTGAACCATCTTGCCATTGCCCATATCGATGTATCTTTCACCATCATTTGGCTCTTGGCATCGTAGGCAATCCTGCATAGACACAATGATTTGAATGGTTAAACCAGGATCTTTCCATCACGTGTCTATAAGTACCAAGGTTTACAGGAAAAGAAATTAACTTAGAATTAACCAAATTTCGCAGCATACCTTTCTTATCTTTAGTGGTAGAGATCATTGAGCACTTTCTGTCTTCCTTGCTAAAGCCTGTTATCTTCCTGGTCACAGTGCGAGATGAGCTCATCCAGAGACCAAGTCTCATCCTTCATATTGTAGCTCATCTTAAACTGGTTGAACTGTGATGGAAGAGATATCAAAACAAAATGCACTAGCAAAGTCTCAGAGAGGTCTAGCTCAAGTGCTTTCAACCTTGAAGCAATATTAGACACCTTCAATATGTGCTCCCTACTGTTTCCCGTACCCTTATACCTCATTAAATTTAGAATTGTTAAGAGTGTACTAATTTCACCCCTTTCACTCTTGACAAATCTGTTTTTAATGTCAGAAAAGATCCTTTAGGTGTAGTAATTTTATCTGAAATAGTGCCCCTAAGATTTTCTGGAATGGCAGAAATTTTTTTCAGGAATAATAGCTGAAAAAGAGATCACGAAAACAATTTTAACATGTTCATATGAGTATTAAACAAAGCAACACCAAATTCAAATTAATGCTATTTTCTCATCTCAAGACATCCCCCACTAGCCCAATATTTATCTTTGGATAATCTATTGACTAGTCATTGACATCTTGTTGTAGCAATCAGACAATGACAATAATAACATGCCAAAAATAAAACTTCCTTTGGGCCGAATTAAATTTGCATGCATTGATCTCACTAATCATCACCTTGTCTATTGCCACAGGTGCGCATGAAATGGTATAGAACGGTAATCTTCCTTTGGGCCGATTTAGCGTTCTTACGAAAATCATTGGCACATTAAATTCCTTTTATATTTATGAAATGAAATAATGCAAAACAACAGAGCCCACTTTGGCGAGATGATGATTGCACGAAGTCATTTCAAAAATATATACCTTTGCAAAATTTGAATCTATGTCGCAATTTAATACATGAATTTATACTTTAAGTGGAGATATTCAAGTCCACTTTTATTCAAAATCAAATTTAAGGCAACCAAAATTTTCATACAAAAGTTTGTATTCAACTTGTTATATTTCGAGATTAGAACTGATCTTCACAAGAAAACCTACTTTGGTGAGTTGATGATCCAATCAATCTATATTCGAAATATATAATTAATTGTGCCAAAAATTGAATTTGAAACTAAACTGAATTTAACACAAAAAATGATTACACTAAGTGGAAATATATATAAGAACCTTTTATTCCACCCTTCTAATCATTAATATTGAGTTAAATAAAAATCCATAGATTCAACACAAATTTTCTTCTTAAAATGAGGTATATAGGTGTACTAATGTGTATATGAACATACATAGAAAGATATATATATATATATACTAGTCATAACCCGTGCCCGCGGGCACGGTTCATTTAAGATTCCCCCGCAAAATCTTTGTTTCCCAAAAAATAATTTCCACGGCCAAAATTGCAAGGAACAACAAATTAGCGTAAAAATATTTAGCGGCACGTGTGCTTTCAGCGAGTGCGCATTCGACACGGAATAACAAATTCAGCGCAGGCGTCTTCGACATGGAACACCAAATTCGACGCGGGCGCCTTCCGCGCGGAACGACAAATTCGGCGTAGAACAACAAATTCGGTGCTGGCGTCTTTGGCGCGAAACGATAAATTCGGTGTAGAACAACAAATTATTTTCTTCCGCGAAATATTTGTTCCCCAAAAAAAATTTCTGCAGCTAAAATTGTGCGGAACAACAAATTAGCGTAAATATATTTAGCTGCACGAACGCCTTCGACACGGAGCAACAAATTCGACGCATGTGCCTTCGACATAGAACAATAAATTCGGCGCGAAACCACAAATTTGCGTAGAACATCAAGTTCAGCACGGGCACCTTCGGCGTAGAACAACAAATTTGGCGCGGGCGCCTTCGGCGCGGAACAACAAATTAGCATTAAAAATTCAGGTGCGGGTGCTTTGGAGCACAGTTCATTTAAGATATCCGCTTAAAATATTTGTTCTCCCTAGAAATTACTTCCCCCTCCAAAATTTAAACCAACAAAAAATTTTCTTCGGCGTGAGGCACCGCTCGGGTTTTTTCTTCGTGCATTATATGCACGGGGTATTTCTAGTATATGTATAAAATAAAACCGGTTAGATTCGGCTCAATCTAGGTTAACGGTCAAACCCGCACCCGATCTGGATATTTATCCAGATCACCCGTGGTAACAGGTCAACCTGATCTATTTTACCCCTACTCATACACAATTAATAAGGACGGGTTCAGGCAAGGTCAACTCGGATTCATTTTGCCCATTTAATATCGCACATAAATAATTTTATCAGATACAATTTATGCAACAATCTCTTATTAGATAATTTACTCTAGCAACCTGAATTTGAATTTGTACCCTTTGAACTCTTAATAAATACCCTAATGTTTGGCTCATCTTATTATTGGTGTATCTTTTGTTTGTAACCATTATGGTTCATGTTTCTCTCCAGAATTGATGCATCAAATTCTATTTATTATATTATTAATTATTACCCACCGTTTTTCCCTGTGTTGGATAGAAATAAATTAATTGTCAGCTTTAATGATTTCCAAACACAACAAAAAATACACTTTCGGGGGCATGTTGGATTCTCAACCTACGGTTAATGCTTATCTATTTCATAATTTAATACATGAATACGTCCAACTAAAAACTTTTTCTTTAAAAAATGGCAGTCAAAAAAGACGTAAACAAATCCTCCTGTTCTCCATCTTTAAATTGGACCAATATGCTTGCGAATCCCAAATAAAGAAACTAATCTCGGAATCCTTGATCAAATTTTTTTCATCACATTCTAAGTGGAACAGATTATATTCCAAAAAAAGTTTATAATAAAGTCGTAAACAGATTATATTCAAATTTTTTTCAACCTCCCGCGATACGCCTCAGAATCCTCGATCAAAACACACCCTAAGTGGATGGTGAAAAATATTTCAAGTTAAATAAAGCCTACAATATGAACCTCTAGTCTAAGAAAATGCCTACTTTGACCTCTATTAATCACATTCAAATGATACCATGGAAAACGTGGACGTGAGAGTTGAGCTCCTCCACATATCATCAAAGAATATGCTTTCAGCCTCATTTTTGGTGGGGGGGGGGCGTACACGCACATACGCAATGGCTATTATTGGATCATTCCAAAATCAAGCGACATGGACAATCTTTATTATTGGATCATTTCACACTACTGTTTTCGTGCGCAATTTCAGGACATGAGCGGATAAGAATGAAATCAATACCAACCGCTTTCAGTAAGCCATCAACAAAATTTGTCACAGACCTATAACACGTTGCAAAAATGCCTGGAAAATTCTCTGGATCAGATGAAGTCAAGCGTGCACCGAGCCCATCCACAGCAACCCTGCTCTGTTAGCACTTGCAGCCTCAAATATCAGCAGAATCTCACAGAGAGAATACTCCTTCGAGCATACACGCAAACACACACCCTCAACCATGTTACAGGCTTTAGCCGTTGCATTCGTCATCATTATCAGTAGGTCTCTGCTCTCTCAGGCCTCACCGTTTCCTCCCCTCGTTTCATTCCTCCATAGCCTCCCCAGCCATCTAGGCTTGTTCTCAATTGGAAACAATCCTCTCCCGATCCCTGCGGCTGGACTGGAATCACCTGCACACCGACCAAGGCTCTCCTCGCTCGGATCAACAGCGACCACGATCAGACGACCACCTTCACTTGAACCCCATCATGCTCGGGTGGATCCTCAGATCGATCAAATAGGTTTAATAGATCTGAGAATCAAAAGATGATGAGATCCTACAGATCTAACCTCAAAAAGATCGATCAATCAAGAAAAATCGATCAAAATATTAGGGAAAACATAGAAATCATACAAATCTAACAAACCTCATGCTTGCTGTCTCGATCCTACAGATCAGAAACAGATCTGGAGCTGCTATTTGCAGACGGCGATATCATGCCCCACTGCCCCGTGAGCTGCTACTTATTTCCTGCACAAAGCTACGATTTTTCTTATCTTTCTCGTTCTCCCCGGCAGAGGTGGCAAATTGAAATCGTCGGCGATTTCAAAGTATGGAGTATCAATCCAACTCTATATTGGCGCCAGGTTATTGGCCAATGAAACTATGGTTGCAGAGTCCAGTTTGGGGGCAGGGGAACCTACCTTAAACTTACTGGGATTTTAGCGCCAGTTAGCTTCTGAAATCGCCGATTTTTTGAGACCATCGGCACCCTTTAGACCTTTAAGCAACAGAGGTGGCGATCGAGAGACAATCAAAAGATGATGAGATCCTACAGATCTAACCTCAAAAGATCGAGCAATCAAGGAAAATCGATCAAAATATTATGGAAAACAAAGAAATTCTACAGATCTAACAAACCTCATGCTTGTTGTGTCGATCCTACAAATCGAGCAATCAAGAAAAAAAACCTGATGAGATCTAACCAAAAATCAATCAAATATTAGGGGAAACAAAGAAATTTAGGGGAAACAAAGAAATTTGCACCGTAAAATGAGCTGGTGTCTCATTCCCCCAGCTTGCTGTCTCGTTCCCATTGCTGTCTCGTTCCCACGCTTTCGAATAACTGAGGGTTACTTTTTATGGGCAATGGGTAATAATGACACGCCTCTTCCCAAAAAAGCATCTTACTCTGTCGAAAAAACTCTTGCCCTCCCCCAAAAAAGACTGTTGCTCTCCCCCATGTCATACAAACAAACGGGCTGAGTCAAGTGGACCCAAATGGGATCCACAATTCTCCAAGCAAAGCTTCATCCATACCATTCATTTCTCTAGATTTAATCTTGGCCCTCGTTCTATCAATCTCTTTGTCCTAGTCAGCTTGTCCTAGTCAGCCCTAGGATTCAAAAATCGCTGTCAAATGTATAATAGATAAATATACACACTATCCCATTTTATATGTAACTTTAAAATGTGTCAAAATTTCTTAAGGCCATTTAGTCGATGGTTAGTTCACAAAATTCTTTAAGGCCTTTTAAACTTATCCTTGAGGAGAAATATATGTTAAACCTTTTTATTTGCTCCCGAAGTAAACACTTGAATTTTGTGTTTTAATTTAAATCAAATTTTAGGCAAACTGAATTTTCATACCAAGGTATGAAGTCAACTTGTTATATATACCGAAATATATATATATATATTTATTGTTTTATGCCATAAAATTCGAATATAAATTTATTTTGCACAATTAACACAAAATTTATCTTTGAGGAGAAATATACATTTAAATGTCTCATTTCCTCCTTCAACCCAAATTAAATTCAATATTGGGCAACCAATCATACAAAAGTATGTATTTAACCATTTATGTTATGAAATAATAATAATTTAATAGTAAAACCCACTTTGGTCGGATCCCGTAATAATTAAAATTATTTTGAAACATATAATCTAATGTGCCCAAAAATTGAATTCAAATGACACTGAACTTAAATGTAAATATACATGAAAGCCTTTTATTTACTCCTTCGATCCGTTTAAAATTCATCCAGGCAACTGATCATACTGTGTATGTATTTTAATCCGTTTACATTCCGAAATAATAACAATTTTAACAGTAGAACCCACTTTGGTGGAATTTTACCAAAAATTGGATATATTTTAAAAATGTATATATAGCTGAATTTTGCCTAAAGAATTAAAATCGGAATGAACTTAATTTTTAATGCACAAATAAACCGAATGAGGAAATATACACAAGATGGCCTTTTATTTCCTCTAATTATTAGTGCATTAACATATCCAAAACAGCGCTTCAAAAGGAAATTAATTGTAGCCCTAAAATAGGGTTCAATTATATCAAAAAATTCAATTTTAAGCCCAAAACTGTGAAGTGCCCAAAACAGGCCCAAATTAGAAGCCCATATACTGAAAAATTAAAAATTATTTTGAAAAATAACTGTTTGGGCCCAATTTGGCCCAAAATATGCTAGGGTTAGGAAACCTTAGCAGAGTTTTAGGTCTAACAAGGGGGCCGGCCGCCGTCGGCCCCTTTTCTTCAGATCCGGCGCCGGCGGTGGGCCGTCGCCGACCGCAATCGACAGGGGCGATGGGGCCACCCTGTCTCTGCGACGAGCAGGCGCCAGAGGCGCCTGCCATCGCTCGATCAGGGGCGGCAACCGCCACCCCGTCTCCTGCGACGAGCCGGCGCCTCTAGTGCATGCCGTCGCCCGATCAGGGGCGGTGGTTCCTGCCCCATCTCCGCGAGTCTGGCAGACCCCCACTGAAGGTGGGGGTCAGATCTGGCCGGCGATGGGGGTAGGGCACCCCCGGTCGTCAGAAACTCGTGCTGGGGGCGACGCGAGTCCGCCCCCTTTACAGAAGCTGAACGGGGGCGGTGTGATGTCGCCCCCTTTGTCGCAGGTTTAACGGGGGCGGCAGCGCCGCCCCCTTTCTTCCCTTTCTGATCTGTGTCGATGCCGGCATCGTCGTCATCGATCTTCCGACGGGGGCGGTAGGGCCGCCCCTCTTTTTGCTGTGACGGGCGGCGGCCGGCGGGCCGCCCCCGATCTTGGGTTTATAAAAACCAAAAATTTTTTGGGAAAAAATTAATCAAAACCCCAAATTTTGCACAGATCCGAATTAAAAATCAAATTTTTATCAGATCTACTACGAGCAGGCAAAAAATTTAAGATCCACAGCATGGTGGCTCCGATACCACTTGTAAAAACTAAAGATCTAGACATGCGTTCTAGCCAAACAACACAGATCTAGATATATAACATTCAGAATCTTAAATCATTGCATACTCTGATTTAGCGGAAGCGTACCTGAGTCCATCGCTTATAATCTGAAAGAGATCCTGACGATAATGCAACGGACGATCTTCCAGAATAGCACGAATCAACCGTTGGATAACCCCTTTAGCTTTCTCCTGGTTTCTCTCCTAGCGATGGGACGTAGAAAAGACGGCTCAACTTTGTTCGTGTATTCCGGGGACCATGACTGCTAATATTTATAGGCTAGCCTCCATAGCCCTAGGGTTTCCAACTCGGCCCATCAACGAGTTGAAGCCCAATAGTCTCTACACATAAAGGCCCAACAACATGTTTAACTCATTTAGCCCATTTAATTAATTAAAACCAGATCACTAATATATTGGGCTTAATATGACAGCGTAGCACTTATATTATTATTTACCGCATATTAGCCCAACGTTGGATTAAGATCCAACTTAGTTGGATAAGTTCCAACAATCTCCCACTTGGGCTATATGCTAAACTTTATAATTATATTTCATAGTGCATACAACCAAATAAGATCTTAACTTACTGTCATTTCTTTAATGAGTCAAAAATATTCCGGTCCATCTATTAGCAAGGGATCAAAGAGATCTTCGTCGCAGTAATTGTAGCTCGACCCATCAGTGGTCACCGTGCTAATACAAAAGAATGACATGGATTATGAAGTGGATGTGTAGCATGAAAATTACATGTAATGTGATCTAACATGTCTATTTCCAACTGATCCTCCTTAACCTTAGTGAGATCATAAACAAACCAAAATCAGAGTGAAGCCGAACTGAAACCAAAAACTTTTTTTCTGATCAGAAAATAACCTCAAGCTTAAGCTGAAAACTTAATTTTTTCTATCATATGAGCACCCAAAAGAACAAACTCCCACAAAACTGAATGTTCTTAATGAAATGACATCCATATGAGTAGCTAGCTCATAAAACTGTTTGGATGACATTTCCTTACTATAACGGATCCGTAATTACATGGTTTGTTCCGATGTGCTCATTAGAAAATTATACACTCCTATTATTAATCAACAATCTAGGAACTTGATCTCTGAATATCTTAACTTTGTCGAGTTCCAGTTGTTGCTGGAATATTAAATTGCAGACTTTATTATCACTAAATAAACTGTTTGGTGTTCCATCCCTAATTTGCATCATAGTGACAAAATATGCAGATACATTTCATGATTTGGATGTCACATAATATGATATGAAATCTAAAGCCATGTCAGAAGAGACTATATAAAGGGGACCATTTAAATCTCTTCTAGTGGATGGCTTCTAACATAGATTTTCATACATTCTTTGTATCCAATAAATGATCAGAGTCAGTATACCAAAATGATCTCAAACATTTTGACTACTGATACTTGAACATGTAACCCTTTTTTTCTCCATAAATACCATAAGACACATTTGGCTGCTATCAAATGGTCAACTCCTGAACTTAACAATCTGCCCAATATACCTGTAATATATGCAATAACCAAACGCATATAAAACTGAGCATACTTTAGACTCCCTTTTGGTGAGATATAGGAAATCTTCTGAAGATTATTCTCAGGGCAAAACTTGTCTCCCACAAAACTTAGCATTCATTACCACATAGATATTATATATATTACATGCTCCCACAGAACTTAGATAACATCATTAAATATCATCTCAAAACCGAACGAGGTGATCACTTAATGAAATTTAATATATCAGTAACGATATCGAAATGCTCTACTAATGCCATTATAAACCTTATAGAGTCTTTCATGAAAACTGAATAAAAGTCTCTTTACAATTTATGCATTCTTTTCAGTATAAAGTCTTTGAGTGGTACGATTTAAATCTTTTCTTAATACCCTTTTGAATTCCTTTTGATTATAAAAAACTATTTACAATCAATAGGTTTCAAACCTTATGGCAATGAGAAAAAGATTTTAAGTATCATTTAAAGACTTTCTTAATTAATGCATTAATCCATTTTAGAGATGTAGAACTTTTATGACTTGATGTAAGTCGAACTTCCATCATTCTAATGTCAACAGTGAGCTTGTCATCTCTTTAATGGATTTCCTGAATGGTAATTAGTGCTTTGAGGGTGCTAGAGTTTGTCCTTATGAACTATTTCCCAAATAGGAGGAATTGCAACATTATCTTGAATTTATTGTGTCTTGAACAATGTCAGGAATACCATCCTGAACAATGCCAACAACACCTGTGAGATTAATCTTCTTCAAGAATAATGTCACTAACCAAACTTCCCCCCTCAAACTCAGTATCCTCAAATAGGTGTGCATTTCCTGATTCGTAAACTAACTTAATAGTGGGATTATGTAACATTATACAAAATAATATCAACTTTTAAACTATTCAAAAAAATTAGAAGATCATTAGCATTATGTCCTATTACTTTATTAGGCTTATAAAGCCTTACCTTAGTTGGACATCTCCAAACATGCAAGTGATTCATTTGTTGAAACTTTATTAAGGATATAAGCTGCAATCAAAATATAACTGAATTCTAAAATGTTAATTCTTTCATTATAACACATGTACTTAAATGCAGGAATTCTGTAGATGAAGCAACATTTCCAAATAAATGAAGATTATAATGATCTTTTTAAAGAACTAGAATTAACTAATTTTGAATCAAGAGACAACCAAATTTTCCATTCATAATTGAACACTTATAACCAAATTTGTTCAAAAATATAAATGGAAATCCAAATT
The DNA here is from genome assembly GCA_030789695.1 of Scilla litardierei. Classification (NCBI taxonomy): domain Eukaryota; kingdom Viridiplantae; phylum Streptophyta; class Magnoliopsida; order Asparagales; family Asparagaceae; genus Scilla; species Scilla litardierei. Next base: position 599,747,134 of record CM061142.1, on the reverse strand, counting down.
CCGTTAAAAATGGTACATAATAGTCCCATAAAATTCAAATACAATCTAGCCTTTAAAAGAAATAATCTAAATTTAATTTGCTCCTACTTGAACCATCTTGCCATTGCCCATATCGATGTATCTTTCACCATCATTTGGCTCTTGGCATCGTAGGCAATCCTGCATAGACACAATGATTTGAATGGTTAAACCAGGATCTTTCCATCACGTGTCTATAAGTACCAAGGTTTACAGGAAAAGAAATTAACTTAGAATTAACCAAATTTCGCAGCATACCTTTCTTATCTTTAGTGGTAGAGATCATTGAGCACTTTCTGTCTTCCTTGCTAAAGCCTGTTATCTTCCTGGTCACAGTGCGAGATGAGCTCATCCAGAGACCAAGTCTCATCCTTCATATTGTAGCTCATCTTAAACTGGTTGAACTGTGATGGAAGAGATATCAAAACAAAATGCACTAGCAAAGTCTCAGAGAGGTCTAGCTCAAGTGCTTTCAACCTTGAAGCAATATTAGACACCTTCAATATGTGCTCCCTACTGTTTCCCGTACCCTTATACCTCATTAAATTTAGAATTGTTAAGAGTGTACTAATTTCACCCCTTTCACTCTTGACAAATCTGTTTTTAATGTCAGAAAAGATCCTTTAGGTGTAGTAATTTTATCTGAAATAGTGCCCCTAAGATTTTCTGGAATGGCAGAAATTTTTTTCAGGAATAATAGCTGAAAAAGAGATCACGAAAACAATTTTAACATGTTCATATGAGTATTAAACAAAGCAACACCAAATTCAAATTAATGCTATTTTCTCATCTCAAGACATCCCCCACTAGCCCAATATTTATCTTTGGATAATCTATTGACTAGTCATTGACATCTTGTTGTAGCAATCAGACAATGACAATAATAACATGCCAAAAATAAAACTTCCTTTGGGCCGAATTAAATTTGCATGCATTGATCTCACTAATCATCACCTTGTCTATTGCCACAGGTGCGCATGAAATGGTATAGAACGGTAATCTTCCTTTGGGCCGATTTAGCGTTCTTACGAAAATCATTGGCACATTAAATTCCTTTTATATTTATGAAATGAAATAATGCAAAACAACAGAGCCCACTTTGCCTGAGTCCATCGCCAATAATCTGAAAGAGATCCTGACGATAACGCAATGGACGATCTTCCAGAATAGCATGAGTCAACCGTTGGAGAACCCCTTTAGCTTTCTCCTAGTTTCTCGCCTAGCGATGGGACGTAGAAAAGACGGGTCAACTTTGTTCGTGTATTCCGGGGACCATGACCGCTAATATTTATAGGCTAGCCTCCATAGCCCTAGGGTTTCCAACTCGGCCCATCAACGAGTTGAAGCCCAATAGTCTCTACACATAAAGGCCCCACAACCTTTTTAACTCATTTAGCCCATTTATTTAATTAGAACCAGATCACTAATATGTTGGGCTTAATATGACAGCGTAGTACTTATATAATTATTTACAGCATATTAGCCCCACATTGGATTAAGATCCAACTTAGTTTGATAAGTTCCAACAATGTTGGTGTAATATTTTTTGTGTAATCTTATCAAATAGAGATGTTTGTGTATGAAATGAAATTTTTCTGACAAACACCATGTTGTCAAATACCATTTGTCAAATATTTGGAAAATGATATCATGTTGTCAAATACCATGTCGAAGGAGTGTATTCTATCAAATACCATGTTGTCAAATATCAGGAAAATGATAACATGGTGTTTGTCAGAAATATTTTTCAAATGAAAATATGGTGTTTGTCAAATAGAGAACACCATGTTGATAGTATGTTGAAGGAAAGTATTCTGTCAAATACCATTTGTCAAATAGAGAAAAATTCCATTCTGTCTGCAACGTGGTGGTCTTATTTTTTCTAACAAATAGCATGTTTCCATGGTGTTTTTGGACGGAATACTCTCCTTCGGCATGCTTCCATGACACCATGGTGTTAGTTTTTGACAATATGCTAGTGTTAATTTCTGACAAACACCATGTTTCTAGATAGGGCTAGGCATTTGCCAAACATCCACATATATCAAAATTCCATTGGCCTAATAGTGGTCTTAATTTTGGACAAAATCGATATATGTTTGCCAGGCAAGTAAGCAATGCAGTAATTCGGCCTAGGCATGAATTTATATGTGTTTTTGTAAACCTCATGTTGCATGGCTAGCCCGAATTACCATGTCCTATATTTGGACTTTCACAATCTTATCTTTCTAACTATTGAGTTTATTATCTTATTAGTCCTGCACTAATAAATGATATAAAACTGAAAAGTAATTCTCTCTTTGATTGTTACAAGTTTAATCAGGTAGGTGTTTGTTAATGAACCTGTTGGATTTGATCAACATTGTGTAGTGCTGAAACCCACACTAATGCAAATTTTGTACTTTGTTTTGAGTTTTGATTTATAGCTGTTAGTCTTCATGCTAATGGTTCAATTTTCAACCGCTTACTGACAAAATTTCAGCCTACCTTAATGAAGTCCTGAATAGACTATTACTTGGATATAATGCAACATATATATATATATATATATATATATATATATATATATATATATATATATATTTAATGGGGCATTGATAAAGTTATAAATAGCTTTGTCAATAAAAATGCCAGGAACCAGTGAGCTCGATTCAATGAGATGAAATGTTATTTTTTCAACAGCACATAATAAGTAGTAGTGTAGTTTTATAAAGGAAAGAATAGTACAAAATCCATGCTTATGTAACATTATATCAATTCAACTTTTAAGCACATCAAACAACTCCTTAATAGGATGGGGTATCACATAGTTCGCAGTATTGTAAAATGCAATACATGTTACAATCTATTATCATTCAGTGGCCCCGTTGAAACTGTATGACCAATACTGCTCCTTTTGTTTATATTTGGATCTGCAAAATTTCTAATTTTCTTGGTTTCTTTTATCTTTAGCCAGTTTGGTGAGTTTTATGATAAAGATGATGACGCGAGTAGGTCGGGGGTTGCGAGGTGGCGGATCTACGATACTGTCAACCTATTGGAGAGTGTTGGGATTCGATCTTGCTTCTTTTTCTTCAAGTTTTCAGGTTCTTCCACGAAAGAGATAAATTATTTAGTTTTTGAATAGCAAGGCACTTAAATGAGTTATAGATTTTTTTGTGAAAATGAGTTGCAGCTATTTAAACTTGACCTGACGATTTTAATTATCTGATAGGATCATGAGAAAATAGATCTATTTCTTTCTCAGGAAGTTGAGTCAAAATTTGATTTGTTTTTGATTATATTTTTTTCTTTCCCAGGAATAGTATATAAGACTTTGGGTTAGAATTCAATTATGATGGGTTTTCTCTGAAATTATGTTTTTGAGACTTCAATGGTTGTTTATGATTTGTGATTTGTGTATGTGCTCATTTTTACTTGCAATGGAATCCAATTCGAACTCTTTAAAACTGATCTTTGTTGCTGGTGCAATATTTTAATAAAACTAAGCTCTCTTTGTTAATAAGCAAATGTTATTTGAAACCGTGTTCTTGCATGAGTGCATCCATTTATATGAAATGGACTATTGGCAAAGATGTAACAGATGTGGGTCGAGTTTCATACATGTGCATAATATTCATCGATTTTCTCCTTTTCATTGTGAGGAAACTTTTTCTTTTGTCAAATGCTGGTGTTTGAGACAAAGTCTGATGTCTCATCCTTGGCCAGGATTCAGACTATGATCGTTAATTAATCCTCTGTTGTTTTGTTATTTTGTTGTTTTTCTTCCCATGTGTTCATTCAGTTTGCTGGAAATGTTCATTCATTCCAGTTAGCTTAAATATGAAATGTGAAATGTTCATTCTTTTAGTTAGCTAGAAATGTTCATTCATCCGAGATGTTCACTCAACATGTTCATTATATTAACTGCGTTAATTAATAATCAGCATGTTCATTCATTCATTCAATTAGCATACTAGCATAGTTAATTAATACTCATCATGGTCATTCATATTTAAGCTAACTAGAAATGTGAAATGTGAAATGTGAAATAAACAGCTCATGCTGAGTATGTTTTTCCTTTTGTTCTGCATCTCCTTTTTGAGTTGTCATGTGTTTACTTTTCTAATGCTCTGTCCTTTTTGTGCTTGCATGTTTATGTGCTTGCAGGTTTGGTGCTACACTGGATCATTTTGAAATCATTTTGTTTTAATTTCCTTTAACGTGATGGGTAGTAGGTATCATTTAATTGTATGGGATTTTGATGTAAAACAGTGGATGATTGCGAGGAAAACACTTTTAATGAAAATTACCGAATATTCAGAACCATTCTTTTATGGAGTTTTTATTTAGTTGAACAAAAACTTTCCCATATTTCAATTTTTTATCTATTATGAACTCAGATGTTTATCACTTATTATTCTTCTAATAACTCGAATTTGATTTCACAAACAAAGGACTACTGCGGTTTGCAAATTTTTATAAAATTAAGTCCTCATAAGCATGGAGATGTTTTAGGGGAGAAACTAGAATAATTTTATAAAGCAAAGAGGGTAACCAAGCAACCTTGACATTGTCCCATGACATAAGAACATTACCACTCGAGACAACCACGTTAAGAGATTTACAGTATGAAAGCATGAATATGAATTAATGAATAGTAGCAACGTGCAAGCATGATAGGATGTTAAAAAGAGATCGGATTGATTGTTGATTTATACAAGTGTGAATAAATTCAACAAAATGGGAGAAAATGGGGGGTCTGATAGATTGACATGGGTAATAGCAACGATTCAATTGTCTGGATAGATTGATATGTGTGATAACAAAATGGATGAACTGATTTTATTTCAGTGTCATGTCTGGAATTAAAACTTTTGAAGGTAGGCTCTATATCTGAACTAATTGGATGATTGATAATTAATAATGGACTATATGTGTATGTGCCTAGGCTAGATGACCCATCGTCACACACCTTTGAGCGTTGCTCAAGGGACACATTCAAGACACAAGGGCCATTTGGGTTCGTGATCTACTACATGTACTTGCGTTGAGACGAATGGGTCATTCTGTGTCGTACTACAACACGCTTTTTTCGATTGCAGTGTGGTATGACTTTAATCCATGCCCCAGAAACATGGCTGCCGCCACTGCAATCGAGGCCTTTGGTAGCGGTCACTTCTTACAAATTTGAGCAGAATCAGTGGGTACGTCCATATATTGTGCTTTAATTATTGATGTTTGTCTAAAAATCCAAGATTTAAGAGATGAATAACTAGATTTGGGAGCAACTAAGTTATTTAGGAGAAACTAAATATTCTAGGATGATCAAAATTTACAGTGAAACTAAACTATTGAGGGTGGAATATCTTAAATGAACCGTGCCTTACGGACACGGGTTATGACTAGAGAGAGAGAGAGAGAGAGAGAGAGAGAGAGTGTGTGTGTGTGTCTGTGTGTGTGTGCGTGCGCGCGTGTGTATAAATATGTATGTATGTATGTATGTATGTATGTATATGTATGTGTGTGTGTATATGTATATATTCATGCCCCGACGTACTAACTTTCTTCTCTACTTCTAGAGCCTTGTACATTTTTTGTGATTTAATAAAGATAAACACATACAATAAAGATAAACGCATATTCTCCATATATATATATATATATATATATACTAGAAATTTCCTGTGCACATTGTGCACGGAGCAAAAATAATTCCCCATGAACATGGTAGCTGTTTACGCGTGAAACTGGGAAAGAGCGGAAAGTGTGGGTGTGCGTGTCGGCAGCGTCGGTGGGTTAAAAGGGACCAAACACGTAAATACGGATGCCAAAAGGACCTAAATACAAAAGGGGAAGGAGGGGATTTTTTTGTGCAATTTAATGGAAATGTTGGGGTGAGTGGAATTTTTTATTTTTTTTACTTGCACCCTAATCCAAACCCATCTCCACACCCACCCCCAAGTGGGACCCACCATGATGAGGTGACCAAATCTAGGCCACCACTCTATCAACCTCTTTGTCCTAGTAGGAAAACCGTGTGTTTTATTTTATATATATACTAGTCATTACCCGTGCCCATAGGGCACGGTTTATTTAATGGCTGAGTTTTTCTCCCCCACAAATTTCAAGTTCCCCAAAATTTCAAGTTTTCCCACAAAATTTCAAGTTTCCCCCCAAATTTAACTTTTCCCCCAAAATTTAAGTCCCCCCAAAATTTTCATTACCACCTAGGACAAACTTACCACGTAGGACAAAGCTTTGTCCTAGTAGGATAAGATTCAAAATCTTCAAAGAACTGGAAAAAAATGGTCGGAAGGGGTGAGAATAAAAAGTGTGGGTGGGTGTGTGGGGAGGGTCCATGGGCAAAAATACAAAAACCGGGGTTGTAAGTGCAAAATTCACCACCTCCTCTTTTATCCCTCAAAATCTCATCTCTTATATTTTCTCTTATCCAATTTCCCTGTTTTATATAATAGATATCCAAATTCTCTTATCCAATTTCTCATGTCCAAATTCTCTTATCAATTTCTCTTGATAACATCTGTCTTTTATATAATAGATATCTCTTATCCAATTTCTCTTGTCCAATATCTCTTATCCAATTTCTCTTGATAACATCTCTCGTTTGTAATATAGATATCTCTTATCCAATTTCTCTTGATAACATCACTCTTATCCAATTTCTATTTTCCAATATCTCTTATTCAATTTCTCTTGATAACATCCCTCTTTTATAATATAGATATCTCTTATCCAATTTATCTTGTCAAATATCTCTTATCCAATTTCTCTTGATAACATCCCTCTTTTATAATATAGATATCTCTTATCCAATTTCTCATGTCCAATATATCTTATCCAATTTCTCTTGATAACATCCCTCTTTTATAATATAGATATCTCTTATCCAATTTCTCTTGTCCAATATCTCTTATCCAATTTCTCTTGATAACATCCATCTTTTAAAATATAGATATCTCTTATCCAATTTCTCTTGATAACATCACTCTCTTATAATATAGATATCTCTTATCCAATTTCTCTTGTCCAATATCTCTTATCCAATTTCTCTTGATAACATCCCTCTTTTATAATATAGACTAGGCATAACCCGTGCCCAGAGGGCACAGAGGCAGTCGTCGCCCGGGCGCAAATGCGGAGAGAAGCGGTCGCCAAAGTGAAAAAAGCGTGGGTGTGAGTGAGAGAGAATGGTCAGGGGAAAAAGAGGAAAAAGCAGGGACTAAAATGTAAAAAAAATCACCAAAAACACATCCCAAACCCAAGTCTAGAAACACACCCAACCATCTGGGGCGTCCCAGTCAGCAACAAAAAATATGACTGGGCCAAAACTACTACGTGGGACAAAGTTCGTGAATTCATTGTCCTAGTCATCAAGCCCTTATCCTAGTGATAAGTCCCATTTGTCCTAGTCACTTATCCTAGTAGGACAACATTCAAATTCTTCGTCAAATATAGAATAGATATCTCTTATCCAATTTCTCTTGTCCAATATCTCTTATCCAATTTCTCTTGATAACATCCCTCTTTTATAATATAGATATCTCTTATCCAATTTCTCTTGATAACATCACTCTCTTATAATATAGATATCTCTTATCCAATTTATCTTGTCAAATATCTCTTATCCAATTTCTCTTGATAACATCCCTCTTTTATAATATAGATATCTCTTATCCAATTTCTCATGTCCAATATCTCATATCCAATTTCTCTTGATAACATCCCTCTTTTATAATATAGATATCTCTTAGCCAATTTCTCATGTCCAATATCTCATATCCAATATCTCTTGATAACATCCCTCTTTTATAATATAGATATCTCTTATCCAATTTCTCTTGATAACATCCCTCTTTTATTATATATATATATATATATAATAATCGCATCGTCTCTCTCTCTTTCTCAATTCTAGAGAGAGAAGCTCTGGCGATTTTGTGCGGGATTTGGGGCGGCGTTCGAAGCCGGCCGCCTCCGCGGCTAGCCTAGCGGGCGCGTCGGATCGTCGACCTTTCGGTGGATTGGCGGAGCTGCTCGAGTGAGAAGTTGTTTTCAAGTTCAAAGCAGGATTCGAGTAGAAGCGTCTTCGATTTGAGATCGAGATCTGAGATCTGAGTTCTTCGCGCTCCTATTTCTTTTCCGAATCAAGATCTCTCTGCTGAGATCTTGATTCGTGGTAAGATTCTTGACCTATTTTGTATTCTTGATCTGTGGTACGAGTTCGTTTGTTTGAGCGTGTTCTTTTGTGGATCTTGCGTTCTGGGTTGGCGAGGTGGAGTTCCTGCTTTGGAGGCGATTCCTTGGTGTGGTGGATCCCTGGTTTGGAGTGGATCTCCCCTCGGTGGCTGATTGAGCGTCTTCACCTCCTTCTGATTGGATCAGACTCTCCGGGAGGGATCAAGATATATTCTGTATATATCTTGATCCGGCGGTGAGTGCTCGTGATCTGTTACTTCTGGCGCTTGATCCTGCTTGGTGCCTGATCCATTTCTGTTTCTGATACATTTCTTGTGTTGATTTGCTAATGGCTACTAATGTTGATCATCCGACGGGTGGATCCGGAGATGTGGCTACTGCTAGTTTGAATGGCTGGAAGATGGTGGCTAGCAAGAATCCCATAGATAATAATACTCATGTACAGGATAAAGGGAAGAGGAAGGTTCAATTTGATGGGAGAGGAGGTACTATTAACAGGCAAGTTACTAGGCCTGATGCTCATAAGGTGTTCGAGCGAAGGGCTGCTCGCCCGACGGTTCCGATTAAGATCAACATCAATGCCGACAAACGATCCTGGCTGGAGGTATGCACTAATAGGAGGAAGTTTTCTAATGCTTTTGAAATGTATTTTGTCCCGCCATTGCTTGATGAAGAAGGAGTGGCCATGTCGGTGTTGACGGAGGAGATGCTGGCCGAAGGAGCTGAGATCTGGGAACACACTCTCATCGGATACGTACTGGGGGACACACCATACTACGGGCAAATGAAGGCATGGGCTGCTAGGATGTGGAGAATTTGCTAGGAGGTCAGTATATACTCAAGAGATAACGGCTACTTCTTCTTCAAGTTTGAGACCAAGGAGGATAGAGACACGGTGCTATTCGGTGGGCCATGGCTGTTCGACGGAAGGTTGGTGGTGCTGTAGCAATGGAGTGCCGATGAGGGATACGAGCCTGACCTGCTTACTGCTGTTCCAATTTGGATTCAAATCCATAACCTCCCGATCAACCTCTGGATGCTGTGAATCTTGAATTCTATCACCAGCGTGATAGGCGCTCCCATCTACTTGGATCGTGCCACGGCGAGGATGGAACGCCTGTCCTATGCCTGATGCCTGGTCGAGGTGAAAGCGGATACGCCATTGCCGCGGTCTGTTGCTGTCCAACTTGGAGACAGATCGACAATGAGCCTGGAAGTTAAGTACGAATGCGAGCCGCCTCGATGCTCCAGTTGCGTTTGTTTTGGACATCTCTCGTCTCAATGCCCTTCGGTTACTAGGGGTGCAAGCTTGGTGAAGGAAAAAAGTACGTTGCGAGAGGCCGAGCATCTTGATACTGTTAATATCGCTTTGAATATTTGTAATGTTGAGACTTCTGATGTTGGGATTGAGAGGGAGACATGGAGTGATTGTATTATGGGAGATGATAACAACAGGGGGGCGGCTGCGTCTACCGTGAACAAGGGAGATGTCCAATCTGTAGAGGTTAGGGTGGCTGTGCCCACGGAGATAAGTTTAACGCTATTCCGAAGACCTCGGCAGTGAGGAGGGGGTTACGGGTGAAAAGCTTTGTAGTAGGAAGAATGGGGGTGAGAGGGGATGTAATGACGCTAATGTCACGTTTGAGAGTGAGACTGCTGTCGTTGTAGCCGAAGCAACTGCGAGTGAGGCTGATGTCCTGGCTACGTCCAGTTGTGGTGTTAAATGTAACATGTTGAGCCAGCAGCATGTGCAAGAAGAGGGAGAAATAATCAGCGACAAAGGCGGCGAGAAGAAGACCATGTCAACAGATAGGGATGCTGTAGAATTGATTCTGGAGGATGTAGCGCTAGCTGCGACTAGCAGATCGGGGGCGAAGGCAGGCACATGTACTATAAAGGAAAATGTACCCCGTAATAATAAAATGGGGGGGGAGAGGGTCTAGGCACAGCTTGAGGGGGGGTTGGGGACGCGGCGCTACCTTCCCTAATATACCAAATGACCCAACGAACAAAGAAAGCAATGTCGATCCCTCTCCACAATCATGGAGGAATATTAATCCTTTCGATGTTTTGAATGAGGATGAGGCGATAGGGGGCTCGCTCCGTGATCAATCCGATAATGAAGATGAACCGAACGAATTAACTGTTGATAATGAGGCTTGGTATTTGGAGCAGGAGATGTTGAAAAAACAGGGCAATGGGTAAAAAAAGCAGAGTCAAAATAGGGGGTTGGGGACCCTTAAGGGCATTCGTAAGAGTGCTAGGCTCAATGGGGATGATGAGCATTGCCACCCCAAATCTAATAAATGACCTTACTCTTTTGGAATACCCGAGGGCTCAATAACGTTGCTAGGAGGAAAGATTTGAAGAATCGCCTCCGTAAGCACATTCCCTCACTTATTGGGTTACTTGAAACTAAAGTTGTGCGGGATAATGTGCATAGAATCCTTAAGTGCTTTCCTCAGAAGTGGCTTTCGTTAGACAACCGTTCCTATCATCATAATGGTCGCATTGTCATCATGTACGATCCCGATACGTGGGATTGTGTTGTGGAGGATATGTCTGCCCAACATATCACTATGAGCTTTACCAATACTGCTGGGTTTGTTATGGTGACTACCGTTGTCTATGCACCCAACTCTTCTCTTGATCGCAGAGAACTCTGGGATTCGATCATGGCTAGTGCTAGCAAGTATAACTATGTTCCTTGGATCATTGGTGGAGATTTTAACTGTGTTAGATATACGATGGACAAAGTGGGTGGTAGGCCGATTGATGAACGCATGGTGAAGGAGTTTAATGATTGTATTAATGCGAGTGGTCTCTTGGAATTGAAAACCATTGGCAACCCTCTTAGTTGGAACAACCGAAGCATTGGGCTCCGTCGTATAACGGCTACTCTTGATCGTTCCTTCTGCTATAGTAAATGGATGGATGTCCTTACATCTTCATATTGTGAATACATTACTGGGTGGTCTAGCGACCATTCCGCGCTTGCTATCCATCTTCATCCTATGGGCAACTCTGATCCCAAGCCCTTCAAGTTTTTTAATGCTTGGGTCAATTCTCCTGAGTATACCGATGTTCTTAAAGAGCATTAGAGCACCGCCACGGGTGGGTGTCCTATGATCCAGTTAGTGGCCAAAATTAAGAATTTGAAGTTGGGTCTTAAGCAGTTTGGTATTGCTTTTAGAGATGTGAATGATGTGATAAAAATTCGTTCTGATCTTACCACTATCCAGAATGATCTGGATCTTGTCTCTAGTGTTGAACTTCAAAGGAAGGAACAATCTATAATAAATCAGTTGGCTGATGCTATTGATAATGAAGAGTCCGTACTTAAGTAGAAAAGTAGGCAAGACTGGTTGCATCTGGGGGACCGTAATTCCTGCTTTTTTTACACTGCTATGAGGGCTAGGCAAAATCATAATAATATTAGGCACCTTATTTCTTATGATGGTTCGTGTAATGATCCTATTGATATGCTGAAGAAAGAAGCCCTTGAATTTTACTCTAGTCTGTATAATCAGAATGCTTATTGGAGGGTCTTTCCGTGTCTTACTTCTAAAATAATCCTTACCAAAGAGGCTGCTGATTGTGTTGAAAGGCCTGTTCTTGCTGATGAAGTTAAGAATGCCGTTTTTCAAATTGGGGCTGATAAAGCCCCTGGTCCTGATGGTTTCAATGGTTTCTTTTATCAAAAATCTTGGGATATTATTGGCACGGATGTTACCTTGGCTATTCAGAATTTTTTTAAATCGGGAAGGATTCTTCGGCAAATTAATCATACCTTCTTAACACTCATCCCCAAGAGTGCCAATGCTTCGGGGCTTGGTGATTATAGACCCATTTCATGTTGCAATGTCCTCTACAAGATTATCAGCAAAATTCTTTGCAATAGGTTGAAACGTGCGGTCATTGAGCTTATTTCACCAAACCAGGCCGCCTTCCTTCAGGACTGTCTCCTTGCGGATTGTGCTCTGCTTGCTCATGAGCATATTAGGGATTTTAATAACCATATGGGTGCCAGGGCTTGCCTCAAATTGGACTTACACAAAGCTTTTGACAGTGTTAATAGAGAATTTGTCTACTTTATGATGCATCATATGGGTTTTAAGCACAGATTCATTGGCTGGATTTGTGAATGTATCTCCACACCTTCCTTCTCTGTTATGATTAATATGTCCCCCTATGGCATGGTCCAGTCTAATAGGGGGTTGCGGTAGGGAGACCCCTTGTCACCTTATCTCTTTGTGATAGTTATGGAGGCCTTCTCTTTGCTTATGGCTAAAGCCAATATTATGCGCAACATTGATCCTATGAAGCGTATGGGGACGGTCACACACCTCCTCTTTGTTGATGATTTGCTTGTTTTTTGTCGTGCCAACACTAAATCTTTTGAGGGGTTAAGAGACCCTCTCACTACTTTCAAGTCTTATACTGGGCTCGAGGTTAACTGCTCCAATAGTGCGGGTATTTTCAGTAAAGGTACCAGGTCTTCTAGTAGTCTTGTTGAGATCTTGGGCATTCAAAGGGTGCAATCTCTCTCTACTTATTTGGGGCTCCCTCTCTCTGCCAAGTACCCTAACGCCTCTACTTATAGCCGCTTGATTAATAGATGTTCAAACCGTTTGCAGGGATGGTCCTCATCCTTATTATCCATCACTGGTCGTATAGAACTGGTCAAATCCGTTATCTATGGTATGATTGGGTTTTGGATGCAGGCCTTCCGCATTCCACAATATGTGATTAGGACTCTTACCTCCATCTGCAGAAAATTTATTTGGGGGAGGAATCACCTATGGGCTTGGGATGATTTATGTATGCCCAAGCAGGAAGGGGGTGTAGGGATAAGAAGGCTTACTGATTTGAGTAATGCTTATGGTATAAAATTGACATGGCGTATGCTCACTCATGGAGGGGTCTGGGCTACCTATATGAGGAATCAGTACACGAGTAAAAAGGGTTGTTTTTGGCTAAGGCTCATCCTATGCAGTCTGGTACCTGGAAATTCATTTTAAACTGTCGGGAGTTCACTAAAAAGCTCATCAAGAGTAATGTCAGGGATGGGGCTTCTACTCTTTTCTGGGTTGATAATTGGCTTCCTGGTGGTCCTCTTTGTGACACCTATGATGTTCCTGAGGGGGAAGAGGGGAAAATGGTCAGAGATTATTGGTCTGATGAGGGATGGGTGGACAATAGCACTCTTATTCCTGTTCGCCGTATTATTGACACTGTATCTTTGACTTCTGGTGATGATTCCTGGTCCTGGGTTTCTAAGACTCCTACTTTATGTAATGCTTGGAATGGATCTCGGATTCTTAGGCCGCTATTTCCTTATTTCAAGGTGGTTTGGTTTCAAGTGCATATTCCCAAGATGGCTATCACGTTACTGCGAGCTTTTCACGGGAAACTTCTAACCCGTGATAAGCTCATACAATGGGGAGTGCCCACTTCACCCTTTTGTGTTCTATGCTCTGATAATATTCATGAAAACATGGCTCATATATTTTTTGAATGTAGTTATTCTAACTACATACTTTGCAGGAGCTTTCTTTAAATGGGGATTACTTCAGCTTTGCCTAACTCTCTGGCAGGAATTGGTGATTTGATTCTCTCTCATTTCCAAAGAGAGACCAACCTAGGGAGGTTGGCTAAGACTGTTCTGGCTATGATGACCTGGCACATATGGAGGGAGAGAAATAGGAGAATCTTTGAGGGTAGTAGACAGATTCATACTCTTCTTTTTGAGAGCATTGCTGAGGACATCAGAATTGCATTGCGACATGTGGAGTGGGACCAGGATGACAATCTCTCTCCCCCCTCAAATTGGGTTTTTTTGCTTAGGTTGTTAATAGGCATGTAATCTTTGCTTTCTTTTTTGCTCTTGGGTAGCGGAAGGTGCCTTGTAGAGGTGGGGGTGACGGGCGCCTGTGCCCTTATCCCGATCTACTCGCATCCTTCTTCCACCTTAGAGTCCTGTATTCTTTTCATTGATTCAATAAAGATAAAGCATATTATTCAAAATATATATATATATATATATATATAGTGATCTTCGGTTGCGAAAAAAGGGGTTTTCGCACGGTGCGAAAACATTTTTTTTATTTTTTTGAAATTATTTTTTCAAAAATTATTTTTTTGATGTTTAATCCATACAAATATATACCCCAGGGAAAATAATGGGTGAACCCGTTGGGCATTAGAGCACTCATCCACCCGTTACAAATTTAACGGTCTCAAAACGTGCGAATTTGATGAAATGCCTTGATCGAAGGCCAAATGACATTATTTCTCAACGATTATTTTTTGAGGGGGGTATAACAACATATAATGAGAGTGGAAAAAAGAATTTTTGAAAAAAAAATTTCAAAAAAAAACTAAAAACATTTTCGCACGGTGCGAAATGTTCTCATTTGAAAATTTTCCTATATATATATATGGTATGTGAAGATAGAGGTGGTAAGATCGGTTATATATGGTATGGTGGCTTTCTGGATGCAGGCGTATTGCTTACCACAATCTGTTATTCATACTATCAACTCTATTTAAAGGAAGTTTATTTGTGGCAAGCTAAATATTTGGTCTTGGAAAGACATGTGTACCCAAAAAAGGAAGAAGGGGTTGGTCTAAGATCTCTTGATGATTTGAATGTTGCTTCTGGCATTTGTCTCACATGGAGAGTGCTATCTACTAAAGGTATTTGGGCAAATTATATGAGAAAACACTATGGTCCGATTAAATATGGGTTTTATGGTACAAAAGCAAGGCCAACTGACTCTGGATCCTGGAAGTTCTTACTGAAAAGCCGTACTCATTCCCAAAAACTGATAAAACTTGTTGTGAAGGATGGCAAGTCGACATCCTTTTGGTATGACAATTGGCATCCTAATGGTCCCCTTCATCTGTTGCAGGAGCCGGCCCAAGGGAATGAAATGGCGCGGGTAAGTGACTACTGGGAGGGTTCGGGCTGGAGCAACAACCCTATTATTGATGGAGTACGGCACTTGCTGCACAATATATCATTAAGTGAAGGGCCAGATGTGTGGAAATGGGAGCCTGGGCCGGACTTCACTCTAAGTGCGGCATGGAATGGTGCGAGATCTGCTGGTGCACCATTTACTTACTATGATTCGGTTTGGTTCCCATATCAAGTGCCGAAATTTGCCATGACTTTGCTTAAGGCTATTCATAATAAACTCCCTACTATGGACCTGCTAGCTAAAAGAGGCATTGAATGTGATACCACTTGCGTACTCTGTTCTGCCAAATTTCCAGAGAGCATTTCACATCTCTGTTTTGATTGTGAGTATTCCAAATACATCCTATCTAGGTGCCTCTTGAAGTTGCGCTATACAGGCCTTACCCCTAAATCCAAGGAGTTTGTGATCTATTTCATGCTACATTTAGAAAGAAGGATCCATTGAATGTGTTGGCCAAATCAACCCTATCCTATATGGTATGGCACATTTGGAAGGAGCGTAATAAGTGAATATTCGAAAGCAAATTCAAAGGAAAGATCGTGTTGTTTGATGAGATAGCGAATGAAGTGCGAGCTTCTCTTAGCCAATTGAATTAGGACGAAGCTTCAGATCCAGTCCCTTTCTCTAACTAGGGGATAATTGATGCGGGATAGTTGCTACATGTACAGATTTTGTGTACTTTTGTTTGGTTTTTATTTTATGGTTTGTCCATTTACATACCTTTTTAGACTTGCTAAGTAATAGCGGTAGATAATATTTAGTAGAGGGTGACAGCGCTTGTGCCCTATCCCCGCTCTAATTATTGTCTACTAGTTGTTACTTGTGTGGCTCTTTGTAACCTTTTTGCCATTATTAATATAGACTAACTTTATTCGTCAAAAAAATATATATACATATATATATATATACATATATACACATATGCATATATACATATTCAAGTAGATTATGTGGCACCTGATCTAATAGATCATATGCAAAGACACACAAAGGTGGGCCCCACAACGAGTACAAGCCTATGTGAGGCATGTACTTTCCACCTTTTTGTGTCTTAGCACCTGATCTATTAGATCATGTGCCACCTTCCACCTTTTTGTGTCTTATCACCCGATCTATTAGATCATGTGCCACCTTTTCTCCATTATTCTCATATGTGTGTGTGTGTGTGTGTGTGTGTGTGTGTGTGTGTATGAGGGATCAAATGACCCCTAAAAATAACCCCCAAAAATAACCCCTATCAAAAATCATATGCCCCCCATTTTTTTGGAAGATCTGAACCGTTCATCTTGATCTCCACCCTCTAAATACCTGACCCACCAATTTTCAATCGATCCCATGTGTTTTGCCCGTTCATCAACCATTCGCAAAAGTTCTGTTGATGCGAAACCGTTAAATTTGGGTCGGATGGATGAGCGGGCAAAACACATGGGATCGGGTTGAAAATTGGTAGGTCAAGTATTTAGAGGGTGGAGATCAAGATGAACGGTTCGGATCTTCCGAAAAAATGGGGTGCATAGGATTTTTGATAGGGGGTTATTTTTGGGGGTCATTTGATCCCTCCTCATATATATATATATATATATATATATATATATATATATATATATATATATATATATATATATATATATATATATATATATATATATATATATATATATATATAAGGGAATATGGGCCTGAGCTGACAGCGCATGATTTTTTTCCTGCGCTGTCAGCGATTTGGGTCCTCAAAAAATATATATTTTTATTTTTTTAGTAGTTAGATATACTTGTTAACTATCTCCCCACAAATTTTCTGGTCAATCCAACATCGTTTGAGCCTCCGTTCATCGATTTTCAAAAACGTTGCGCAAAACTGTTCAGAATTCTGGACAGTTTTGCGCAAATTTTTTGAAATCGATGAACGGAGGCTCAAGCGGTGTTGGATTGACCTGAAAATTTGTGGGGGACTAGTTAACAAGTATATCTAAATACTGCAAAAAACAATTTAAAAAATTGTTTTTACCCCCCAAAGCACTAACAGCGCAGGAAAAATTTCCTGCGCTATCAGCTCACCTCCATATTCATATATATATATATATATATATATATATATATATATATATATATATATATATATATATGAGAATAATGGGTATCATACGCCGTATGAGAGTGTGCCTCCATTGTACTTGGTTGTACCCACCTCCTTTATGTGAGAGTGCATATGAGGCCTTCTCTCATACGGCGTATGATACCCATTATTTTATATATCTATTCTATAAAATAGGGATGTTATCATGGGTTATTGGATAAGAAATTTTTGATAAGAGATGAGAAATTGGGTATAAATAAGGGATGTTGTTAAGAGAATTATAAAAGAGGGATGTTATCATGAGTTATTGGATAAGAGTTTTTGATAAGAGATGAGAAATTGGGTATAAATGAGGGATATGTTAAGAGAAATTGAATAAGTGAAGAGAAATTGAGTTTGGGGGAAACTATTTGAAATTTTGAAACTTATGAGTTAATTGGAAATTTTGAAATCTGAAAATTTTGAAACATGTGGGGGTAATTTGAAATTTCGAAATGTTTGAAGTGGGCCAAAATAAGGTGGGGCAAGACGAAAGAGAGAGGGTTAGGTTGTGGGTTATTTTGGGTTGGGTGCGTTTTGAAAAAAAATACCAAAGGACAGCTATTTTCTGGCTTGATGACTTTCCATCTGAATAACCCCACGTCTCTCTCTCTCTCATCTGAAAAACCTTGGTTGGTGGAAGGAGGGAGGAGTAGATCTAGAGAGAAAAATGGGTCGCGTCTGCACGAAGACTGTGAAGAAATCGTCCCGCCAGGTGATCCGCCGCTGCCTTCGTAACGCTCATGAGATCCGCCACTACCTTTCATGATTTGAAGCAGTGACTTGGGTTTCGAAGAAAGGGGAGATTTTGGTTTGGCGTTTAATTTTGTTTCAATGTTGTTTAATTTCGGGTTTTTTGTGGGTTTTGTGAAATGGGGTTTTTGGATGCTGATTTCTTGCAGAAATTTTGCTCATTTTTGATAGGCGATGAAAATTTTAGTGTTGGTAATTGGAGATGGGTGAAATAAATGGATACGTTCATGTGAATTTTGATCAGAAGAGGGCAACGAAGGCGAAGATCTTCAACTCTAGCAACCCACATGGGCTTAAATGGATTGAGGCAAATATTTCAGCTTCATGCATACTGTACAACCCCCCAGGTTTGTTGTCAACGCTTCATTTGAGGTTAAGTTTATTCTGCTAGTTTTAGTTTATGCTAAATTCTTAATTGGTTCTTGATTTGAAGTCATTCATTTGAAATGGGAATTTGGCACTGGATTTTAAGGCAGAAATAGTTTTTGATTAGGAGTTCATTACGTATACGCTCATAATGATGTTCATTTTGATTTTTAAGATTAGTTGGTGTCTTGCATGGGACAGTGGCTGAAATTTTTTTCTTCTATAAATGCTCAATATGTGCTATGTTTATACCCACTCCATAATTTTTAGGAGATTAAATCAATATGATTTTAGTTCCTTCTTCTTTTTTGTAGCATTCTTCTTTCAAAAATGACACCAACGTGCACAATGATGAATGATACCCTCAAATTTTCAGGATTATTAAGATTGATTTGACATAAATTAAGGTGATGTTGCCGTTTCAAGCCCTGCAAGCCTATGGAATCTCAGTTAATTCGGTTTGCCCGGGCAAAAACTCCGGAGAAATTATCAGAACCCACGATGTAGCAAGACATGGTACTCTCTCTCTCTCTCTCTATTCCTTCAAGGATTTTGCCATCAAGACCCAGGTATTATCTAGAGCTTTTTTGCTCAAGTAATCATTAATTTTGTTGTCAAATTCATCTTTATTGTTGTCCCATTGGGCCATTGCATTTGGGCACTAGGGTCATGTTTCATTCTTATAATGTTTTCCTCCTTTGGGAAAATTGTGTTCAGATCATCTAATTTGTTTGCAATCTTAGTTGGGCAATTTTTGTTTAGAGTCAGTTAGCTTCTTCTAAATTCTTGGTGTGAATTCTTGGTGTTATTTTTTGTTGTATTCATCCGAATGTGGCCTTTGCAAATGATAGAGTCCCAAAAGCTATACTTTTTTGGTGATATCCATGGGCAAGGTGTAGCCTTGCCTACTTTAATTTGATGCAATTACTCTTCTCGATCAAATATTTCTGGAGAGCAATAAGCAGGAATATTAGATTTTATTGTACGGGAGTTAAAATATTTTGATCACAAGGAACTGTACCCAAATTTACATTTGTTTGTTTATACTAACATTTGATTGCATTGTCACTATTCATTTAGTACATTCCCTACCTGCTAGTATGTATCTACCTGATGGCCTACCTAGCGTCATGTTGTGTAGGTAGACACATACATACGATGTGAACATGAAAAGCTATTTCATATTTTGACATTTTGATCACTTACCATTACTACCATTTTGTAGAATGTTGTATTACTGACTGTGGGTCATATCACATATATGCTGCATATTTCTTTGCACTATCTTTTAGTTGTTACCATGAGATATAAGGGTTGTTGGGCATTATAAATGGTAAATGTTTGAACATTGATGAATGACACCCTCAACTTTTCGGGTTTATTAAGATTGATTTGTTTTAAATTAAGGTGATGGTTCCGTTTCAAGCGATGCAAGCTTACGAAATCCCAATTAATGCAGTTTGCCTTGGGAGAAACTCCGGATAAATTTTCAGAAGAACCTCCTTGCATCAAGACAAGGAATAATATAGCATATAACTACCTCCTTGCATCAGGACAAGGTATAATATAGCATAGAACTGATAATTTACAAGTAAAAGATTGGATCTTCTTTTGCGTTTTTGTTGCTGATTCTCAAGAAAAATGGGGAAAGCAGTTCTAATGATCAATCTATCATCTAATGTCTTATTTCTATCATTAGCTTTGTTATCATGATTGATTGGATTAAGCTTGATTTGTTTTAAATTAAGGTGATTGTACCGTTTCTAGCGATGCAACCCTATAGAATCTTGGTTGATGCGGGTTGCCCTGGGAAAAACTTCGGAGAAATTATCAGAACTATGTTGCAACTGGACAATGTTATATATATATATATATATATATCTACTCTCTTTCAAGGAGTTTGCCATCAAGACCTAGGTATTATCCAGAGCTTTTTTGTTCAATTAATCATCAATTTGATTGTCATTTTCTGCTCTTATGGAATTTAGCTCACAAGTTCTGTTCTTATGGAATGGATTTTATGGTATATTTTATGATGTATTTGGGATGGATTTTATGGTATATTTTATGATGTATTTGGGATTAATGTGGCCTCATTTTTTCTGCATCCATGTTATCTGAAGGAATGCTGAAATACAAGATTATGATTCATAAATGTGATGGTTTTGTTTGTGTGTGTTAAATTATCAGAAATATTCTCATATTTTAGTTTCATTACTGAATTCCATATTCTTTTAGAAATAACTGGAGAACATAACTGTAGTGGATCCAGTGAAAGATTAGAGCAGATTATAGATGAATTTGCTGTGCAAAGGTAACACGAATGGATGGCTTTAAAACTTATAGGAGTCTTTGATGTGCGAAGGTAACAAGGATGGATGGTAGTACAATTAGTGGCAGGAAAAGATGTATCCTTGCATTTTAATTTTGCATTGTGTGTTAGGACTTTATGCAGTGTGTGTTAGGACTTTATGCAGGAAAAGAGCTTATCATATCGTAGTAAATCATCAGCTTGCTCGGTGGGAATCATCCCAAAAATTCTTGATTCCATATACAGTTTCATGTATATATACATCTAGGACAAGATTTTTCAATTAAAATTTACCAAGTTCTCTTTCACGGAGTTCTAACTGGATAACTGAATGAAGCTCATTTCTTCAATACCGATTCTTTGTTCTTTTGTGAGAATTCAAGATTATTTAGAGAACTAAAATGTGGTCTAACTTGATGTGTAAATATACATCACTTTAACTTGCTAGCCGTCTTCTCCCAACGGAATATTCTTTCTATTCACCAAGATTATTAATATAATAGAAAGTCAAGTTAGAATGATTTTCTCATCAGTTCTTGCACATTATGCCAGATTAAAAACATCATTAAGAACATAATTGTGAATTTAGGGGATCCAGTGAAAGATTAGAGCATTCAGAAAGAGACTTGGCTTCCAGAGCCTGCACTATATCAAGATAAGAATTTTTTTTCCTCAAAAGGGTTTTTCTTTTTAGCAGACCAATGTTTAAGCTTTACACAATGTCTTTGTTCGTATTAGCATATCTATAAGACAAGCTTTTGCTTAGAGATCCAACTTTGATCCTTACAGGTACAGTTTATGAATTTAGTTGATATTCTCATTGTTGCTTACCTAAAAGGTTCACGCATTAATCTGCTTTTGATTTTTGGATCCTTTTCATCTGATGTCCAAACCTGAGAATGCTACTTCCCAGTTAGTATGTCACAGTGTAGTAGTACTAATTTACAAGATATGTTACTTTATTCGAATGATTTTTGACTATACTTTATTTGAATTATTTTTGACTAACTATTGATTTTTGGATTTAATTTGCTTTGTTGCAGATCCATGGGAGCACGTGCTCGGAAAGGGGTTTTGCTAACATTGCTTTCGGTAAAAATATTTGGTTTGTAACAAAATATTTGGTTTGTGTATGCTTGTAGGTGACTTATGTTTTTTTATGATAGAGTGGAAGGAGATCCAAGGAACGTGCATGCCCACACATAAAGATGAAGTTTGGTAAGTGGGTTGGAGAGTTATGGAAGATCTTTTTAAGAATTAACTTCTTCAGTTGAAGATTGATCCATAGGATGAAGAACAGATTGATCATAACATTGAAGAGATTATTAGGATACAAATTTTCAGATATATCCGATGATTATCACAGTAACTACATGCATGATAACATTGTTTTTAATCATTAAATGTCAGAATTTCAATATCTAAATCTTTCAAATCCAAACCTAGATTTTCTAATGTAACTTCCAGTAAAATTTACTGATTTTGACTTTGCTATTGCAAAGTGCCTACAGCATATACTGATTATAAGGCAAATGTGGTGAAAAGCTATGTATGCTCGAGAGACATACTACCTGCTCAAGGGAAATATGGAGATATGTATGCTTTTCCATGAGATAGAATGAACACATAACCGTTGAGATATGCATGGTATGGTTCATATGTATGCTTTTTTGCATTCTTTCTCGCGGTTAGTTTGGCTACTTGGCCAATTAATGGAGGGAAAAGATTAACAGAAACGATTAATTTTGTGTCGAGCATATAACATGGAGGGAAAGATTAATTGGATACTTGGCATATAACATAGAGGGAGCAATATGAGCACATAACCTGAATGCTTTTTCACTCCAAGTTGAGCATATAACATGGATCATAGAACTTGGAGGAACAGAAACAGTTCTATCAGTTGCACTAATAGAATTGTACATGCTAAATCGTAGCTTCAGGTTGTTGTTGTTGTTTTTTGACAGGTAAAAGTTAGCTTTATTAATATACAAATGTACAACCACACCCACCCTAACCAGTAGCACTAGCAATCTAAAAAGGAATGGGGAGAGGGCACAAGCGCCGTCACCCACTACCGATTCAAATAACAAGTCTACCAGTTAGGACCAATACAACCAAACAATACTCAACAGTACTACTAGAAAGCAAGACCCCAATTGGCGAAGGGGGACTTATCAACTACATCATCAACATCTAAGCTACAGAGGGCTATCCTGACATCAGAAGCGATTTCCTCAAACAGTGATACTTTGGAAGTAACCTTCTCCTTAAAAATCCGCCTGTTCCGCTCTTTCCATATATGCCAGACTAAGGAAGACAAAATCAATTTAGCCAAGATGCACAGCGGGTCTTTTTTCTTGTAAGAGGAGAGAATAAGATCACATACTCCAGAAAGTGAGGTAGGAACCTGAGAAGTGATACCTAGCTTGAGAAGGCTCCTGGCAACAATGTATCTTGTAAAGTCACATTCAAAAAAGAGATGGCCACTGCTCTCCTCCACATTCCCAGAGCATAGGACACAATTAACATCCGCAACAGTGCTCCACTTCTGCAACCGGTCCTTAGTCAACAACTTCCCCTGAAGTGCGCGAAGCAAGGCAATTGAAAATTTGGGGACATGTAGATTGAACCACACAGCTTCCATGTATTGAAAAGCCGGCCTATGAATACGAGCAGCCTCCCATATATCACGTAACCTAGCCTTTTTTCCGGCCACCCAGGACCATTCATCCGGCTCATCACTAATGGTAACATGCTGTAGAGGGTTCACACAACCCTGAATGGCCGGAACTTGGTTCCAGGAGGTCCCTGTCCAGAAATCTCCAACACAAGAACGTTCAGAACCTGGAAGGGGGTCTTGTAGGAGAAATAAGGGCCCCAAAGGGTGCCAGTTGTCATACCAGAAGGAAGTAGATTTATCATCCTTAATAGTACGTTTAATGAGTCGCTGAGATAGACTACGGCTTTGTAGGATGAACTTCCAAGATCCCGAGTTAGAAGGGGCAGATTTGGCAGTGTAAAACCCCTTATCAATTGTAACATAGTGGCGCCTCATGTAGCTAGCCCAAATGCCTTTATTAGAGAGTACTCTCCAGGTCAAACGCACTCCTGAAGAGTCATTCAAGTCAGAAAGGAGCCTAAGCCCCAACCCCCCCTCCTTTTTGGTAGTGCACATATCCTTCCAGGCCCAAGTCTTATTCTTACCCCAAATGAAGGTCCTGCACATAGAATTAATTGATCTGATGACAGATAATGGAAGCCTGTAAGCCTGCATCCAGAAAGCCACCGTACCATAGATGACGGAACGGACCAATTCAACTTTCCCAGAAATAGAGAGGAGAGAAGATGACCATCCTAGGAGCCTTTTCCTGCATTTGTCCACTAATCGAGAAAACATGGATGCTCTAGGGTAATTCGACGAAAGGGGGAGGCCCAAATAAGTTGTAAAAGAGTTTACCATTTTAATACCCAAGAGCTCAGCGAAACCTCGAGCATTCCGTACCCCCTTACTGAAGATTGCGGAGCTTTTATCAAGATTAACATGAAGGCCCGACAAAAGTTTAAAGTAGTCCAGTACTTCCATAAGCCCATAAAGAGAATGATAATTGGCACGGCAGAATACTAAAAGGTCGTCAGCAAAAAGTAAATGAGAGATTGAACCAGACCTTTTCATGGGCTGGATAGCCCCAGATGATTCTGCCACAGACATGAGAAGGGAGAAAGCTTCCATAGCTAGAACAAACAAGTACGGGGATATAGGGTCACCCTGACGTAGCCCTCTATTGGAGTCAAAGTAACCTTCAGGGGAGCCATCCACTAAGACAGAGAACCTGGGAGTACTAATACATTGGGAAATCCAGGATATAAAGGTATGTTTGAATCCCATCTGATGGAGAAGAAAGAGGACAAACTCCCTATTCACACTGTCAAAAGCCTTCCGAAGATCAAGTTTGATACATGTTCTGGACCCCATTGGGTTGCTAAAATCACGAATCTGTTCATGGGCCAGGAGGGAGCAGTCCGCCAACAGCCTGTCCTTGAGGAAGGCCGCCTGATTGGGAGAAACCAGGTCTGAAATAACGTGTCTCAATCTGTTGCAAATTATCTTGCTGATAATTTTATAAAGCACGTTGCAGCAAGCTATTGGCCTATAGTCACCCAGATCAGAGGCATTTGCATTCTTTGGAACCATAGTCAAGAATGCGTGATTAATAGATGGGGGCATCATACCTGATCTGAAGAATGAAGAGATCCCTGATATAACATCAGAGCCTATAATGTCCCAATTAGACTGAAAGAAGTGGCCATTGAAGCCGTCAGGCCCAGGGGCTTTGTCCTTACCAATCTGGAATACAGCCGATTTAATTTCAGAAGGAGAAACTGGCAATTCCAACCAACATGCCGCCTCCTCAGTAAGCTTCCTTTTAGGAATGATATTAGGGAATACAGTCCAGTAATCCTCCTGGTGGTATAGCCTTTGATAATACTGGGCGGCTTCCTTCCGCAAGTTGTCCCTGTCTGAAATCAATTGTCCTTGTGAAGAAATAAGGTGATGTATGTTGTTGTGCCCATACCGCGCCTTCAAAGAAGTATAGAAAAATTTTGAATTCCTGTCTCCCAGGGTTAGCCAGTTTTGCCTACTCTTTTGTCTCAGATCTTCTTCCTCCGCCCTAAGTGCAATTCCAAGCCTCTGAGTTGCCAAGATTTCCTGCTTCTGAATAACCGGATCGGAACAGAGCATAGAATTGGTCCGAATAAGAGCAAGCTGGGCACGGCACTTGTTGACATCAAGCAAGCTTAAATGCTCCCTGGACCAAGCCTTTAAAACAGGCTTAAGGGATTTAAGCCTCCATTGTAACAAGCTTAGGGAGGGGAAACCCTGCCTGGAACCAATAGAACTTCGGCCAGCATCATAATGGTTGGAAATAAGCTCTTTGTAGCCTGGGATGGAGCACCATGAGTTAAAGAAACGAAATGGTATAGGTTTAGATCTGACCTTGGGGAGAAGATGTAGAAGTAATGCAGAGTGATCACTCATGCCCGAAGGAAGATATACATAATAGGAGTGGGGTAGCGCCGATAAACAGTCGGTGTTGCAAAGGATGCGGTCCAGCCTAGCTGAAATACGCCTTAACCCAATTTGATTATTGCTCCAGCTGAGAGAGGGGCCAGTACTCTTCATATCAAGAAGCTTACAATAGCCAATACAAGAATTGAAGGAGTTCATAGCCATATCATCCACAAGACGACCACCCTGCTTTTCGTGAGAGCTCCTAACACAGTTGAAATCACCCCCCACCAACCATGGGATGGAATTAAAAGAGGAACAATCAGCTACCAGATTGCTCCAAAGAGAGGCTCTAGAAGTAGCCAAATTGAACCCGTAAACAGCAGTTAGGCCCATCACAAATCCCGCTGAATTGGCGATTCTAATAGAAATATGTTGAGCAGATGCAGCAATCAGTGTGCTACTCCATATAGTCTTATTGAAATAGATAACAATACGACCCCCCTTATGATGATCTCTATTATCCACCAGATCCCACTCATTATCAAAACAACTGGTAATACGATTTGCATTGCATACTTCCACTTTAGTTTCAAGCAAACAAACAATAGATGGACGGAGCTTACGCATGGAATGCCTCAGATCCGCCCGCCTAGTAGAATTATTGAGGCCTCTAGTATTCCAAAAGTAGACAGACATTAGGCACGATGAGAAAAGGGGGGTGGCAGCTGCGCCACTCTAGCACTACGGCGAACCGAAGAAGGGGAAGGAGGATTGGACTTAGCAATTTCCCTTGATTTACTAAGGTCTTGATGCAATTCCTGCCAGAGGGGATTCAACATAGTAGGGTTCGGTGGAGGGTCCGGGTGGCCTGCCGTGACCTCCTCCCCTCCCGGAGACACGATGGCCACACAAGAAGCACTACTAGCTGGCCGGGCCTTACATACAATGGGCCTTTCCACAGCCTGAGAGATAGAAGAAGTATTCTGGGAAACAAGTGCATTAACCTCCACAGTATGGGGAACCAATGTAGAGACCGACCTGTTAGCCTCCTTTGACATGCCCACTACCGCATCAGTCCCAGATTTGGGAGCAGACTGAAGGCAAATAATGGATTGTACCCTCCAGATAACCCGCTTCCATAGGCCTCGTGCATCACGAGATGAGGGAGAAGGATCAGCGGAAACTGAAGCTGACCCCCCTAGGCCGCTAGGCTCTCCAACCTCAAAGCACTGAGCTCTGGGAACTTGCGTTGCATCTAACTTGGTGTTAATATCTGCTAGAATATTTTGGGTCTCAACAGCGCCGGGAGACTTCTCAAACACACCCTCCTGGCCCGGGGCCGCATCCATTGGGCATTGACTGAGGACATGGCCAAAGCAAGCACAAGCATCACATCTGGGTGGCTCTCCCTCATACTTGACATCAATAGAAATTGTAGAAAGATCATCTAGTTCAATATCAACAGTTTTCTTCAACCTGCTTTCCGCATTAACCTCGACCAAACAACGTGCATAAGAAATCCTCTCCAGCTTAGAGGTAGCATTGTCCAAACATAGGGGTGTACCAATCACACTAGCAATACGATTCAAAATATCGATAGTCCACATTGAGAGAGGCAAATTATGGAGTTGGACCCACACCGGGACAGCAGTCAGGATATCCCTAGTATGACGGGTAGTAGGGGACCAGTTTTGGAGCACTACTAGCCGTCCATCAAATAACCAGGGCCCACCGTGAAGAATCATATCACGGTCTTCAGAATTCTCAAATTTGAAATAGAAGTAGCCATTTTCGCGAGAGAAAATGCGAAGGCCACCCTTAATTCTCCATAAACGATCAGTCCAAGCCTTGATTTGGCTAAAATATGGCACATCCCCAAGTACATAACCAACAAGAGTATTCTGCCATCGAACAGCCCCCTCAAGAATCAAGTTTTCAGGAATTTTTGCCTTAGCAACACCATCAACACCAATAGTGGGGGCCACATAACTCATCACCAACGGATCAGCGTATTTACGCCGAGAAGAACAAATATCGGACCAAGAACGCTTACCTTCGCCAGGGATGATCTGGAAAGGAGCAGTAGGCCGTGCCGGCCTCTTCACCAGGCCATCAATCAAGGTAGAGGCATTATTCCTCCCAGGCCCTGATCTCGCCCTCCGATCGGGTACAACTCCCTGTTGATTCGCCTGGAACCGGCCTCCAGCAGCCCCACGAACCCCAGCCTTGGATTGTTGCCCATGATCTCCAGATCTCCCCCCGGCCAAACGATTGCTCCGCCGGGAAGTAACCCTCAGCCAGCCGGAGTCGAGATCACCTGGACGTCAAGGATCAACGCCTGAACCGTCCTCAGGCGAGCGGAAAACATTCGGCGGCCTAGGGTTGGCCGCCGCCTTACCCTCTCGCTCTCTCATTTTTCTTTAATATTCAATCGCTTCAGGTTGTTGTTGTTATAGCTTGAATATTCATGTTCATGTTGTAGCTTCAGATATTGTTGTTACAGCGTGAATGTTTGGGTTCAAATAGGATTGAGAAGAAAAATTTCTCACAGTGGGGAGATAATTTTGAGCTTCAGAAACGAAGTCCAGAATTTTAAATTTAGAATTAGTAAACAATAGCCATGTGTCTGATTTTTTTTCTTTTTTTCTTTTTGTTTTTATTTTAGATTCCATACTAAGATGATGCATAGATAGAATTGCATTATATGTAGGCAAGCAACATGTTCATATCGTTAGAAACACAGGGCAGATTGGGCCGCATTGATGTGTTAAACGCCATGTGATCTCAGACAACGAGTAAGCAATTGCAAGATGGTTCTCTTGAATTGAAATTCTAAAATAGATGGATTGTAGCCCATTTTGTGCAATTATTTGCATGTTTCAATTCTATAGACAACAATGGAATTTTCTGTAATATTGATTTAACTCGAATATGAAATGTTTCTGATCTTTAGTAATCTGATGATACGGAAGTGAAGCATATTATTAGCGGGGAACATATAGAGGATTAATTTATCTTTAAGTGGATGCACTGTGTACTAAACATTTGGATTTCTAGAGAGTTGGGAGGAATTTTCATTGGCGTTGCATGTGATAGCATCAGTTTGTTGTGTTTTTGACAGTGTAATTATCATTGATGTTTCAATTGCATGCAACCCCTACAGTCCCACGCTGGATTTTGAGTTCTGATAAGCTCCAATATTTGTTTTGTCCTGGAATGGACAGCCTTTTTACTAGCACATATATTTATCAATTGCAAAGAGTTCTGTTAATTTTATTCCTTTATCACTTCTAACCAGGTCTTGCATCTTCCCAAAGCAGACATGGATCATCGTCGAGACTTGGCTCGGCAGGTCATTCCTCACTTCACATTGTGATTTAGGTAGCTGCAACAGTTCCTTTAAGCTTCCATTTCAGATTTTTTAATCATTTGGTTAGAGGTTCAACGTCCTTTCTATTAGTTTACACTTTCACCTCCTCCCATGTTCTTCCCTTTCTTAATTTCTTCTGATCATACTTTTTAAAGATGATATGAAACGTTTTTTAAAGCTGGGTCATTGCAAATGACAGCTCCAGCTTAGGTTGCAAATGGCCAAGGACAAAGTTGGGACACAACAAAGCTGCCAAATAACACAATGTAAGTCTTCATCCTTTATAAATTCAATTACTCTTCTTGGAATGATGATTATATGTAACCAAGATCCCAGCACTGGACACAAGTGAGAGACGAACAATTTATAAGTAATTTATACGAACAATTCATATTGAGTTGCTCATTTTATTAATATAGAGTCCACTGTTTTTTTTTCAGGTTCTCAAGTTCTCTTCCATCGCCCTATAAGAATATCATCATCATCTATTGTTTTATAAGCACATTCAATTGGTAGCTCTTATTCTTCTCCGTTGCTGGGTAAATTTGTGGTGTTCATCACTTTGATCTTGGTGAGGTCTGTTTGTTGTGATTCATTAGTAGCTATTTAAAGTACAATATGGTCATTGTATGTGCTTAAGTACACTGATTTCTTTCTCTACAGGCTCCTTAATTGATAGCATCCCCCCTCTAACCTCAAGCCATCCTTAAAACTAAACTTATAAATAATGAAAGATTCCTGATCCTCAAACTTAAGC
Source organism: Scilla litardierei (assembly GCA_030789695.1). Classification (NCBI taxonomy): domain Eukaryota; kingdom Viridiplantae; phylum Streptophyta; class Magnoliopsida; order Asparagales; family Asparagaceae; genus Scilla; species Scilla litardierei. The sequence continues at coordinate 599,717,247 of CM061142.1, read as the reverse complement.
ACAGGGATAAGGGTTCTTGGTCTACATATATAAAACACTTAAGAAGCATCCAATATCGACATATTATCAATATATATTCTTGCTAGGTATCGCCCCTGTTAAATCACGTGCGAGCATAAGATGCATGTTTTCAGTGCATATATATGCACATTTGACAATATGACATTCTGCAAGTGGAATTAAATGCTTGATTCAATGGAATAAGGATTTTTTGTTTGAAGTTATAAAACATGGCTGATCTGATACAAATAACTGAAAATGTCAATACCACAAATTACACTTGCATATGTTGAGTATTGGACTCTCCACCTTGATTTCGATGATGATCAAACACAAATCATTGTGACTAACTCTTGTGATTGCAGTTAGCAAAAAAGTCACCAATTAGATTCTAGAAGATCAAAAGTGACTACACGTGTTGATTCAAGTGGAGAACTTGGTAGATCAACAAAGGTGAAGCATTGGCTTGAAGAATTCAAAGGCTACCTCAAACCTCAAGCCAATGGCATCAACAAATGAATGGAGATTCAATCCAAAGAGAAGAAAGGAATGGATGAGTCAAAAGTTTCGAAGACTATGACGTTGGAGATATTCAAGTCATTCAACAAAAAGACTCAAGTCCATGAAGAATTATGGAGATCGTCACCAAAGTAATTTGTTCATCTCAAGGGACGTCCCAAGACTTCCTCAGAACGCGTGATCGTTATGCCTGAAGCTTCGTTGAAGCTCAAGGAGTATTCTTGAAGTCAAGGGATTCGGATTCTCCATATTGAAGCTTTGAAGACGGTTTGTCGTGTTTACTTTTATTTTCTTCTAGCTTCGGTTTAGTAGAATGTTAAGCTTTGAGTAGTACTTGCCTAGAAATCTTCATAACTTTCATATCTTATCTCTAGGATTGCCTTAGAAGCCATTAGAAACTTTCGCGTAGCTTATCGCTTCATTTCACAGCTTCGTATGCATCTTAGTTTGTTCAAGTAGAAGAACCAACCGACTAGATGACGATCTAATCGGTTGGGAATCCTTCTTGAACCGACTAGATATCCTTGCTTGTTTCAGCCCATTCACTGTTGATCATTTAGTCGGTCCAAGAAGGTTCACCGACCGACTAGATGACGATCTAGTCGGTTGGAAATCCTTCTCAGACCGACTAGTTATCCTAATCAATTCAAGACCATTTGTTGACCAATTAGTCGGTCCAAGAAGGTTCACCGACCGACTAAATGATGATCTAGTCGGTTGGTGTTTCTTCTCAGACCGACTAGTTCTCCTAGTGAAATTCGACTTCTTTAATGTTGACTAATTAGTCGGTCCAAGAAGGTTCACCGATCGACTAGTTGTCACACTAGTCGGTTGATGTTTCTTCTTAGACCGACTAGTTCTTCATATCTTTGATTTCACTATCTACTAATTAGTCGGTCCAAGAAGGTTCACCGACCGACTAGTTGTCAAACTAGTCGGTTAATGTTTCTTCTTAGACCGACTAGTTCTTATATCTTTTGAATTCACTATCTTCATTGTCTTCCTTCTAGTCGGTCCAAGAAGGTTCACCGACAGACTAGTTGCAAAACTAATCGGTCAGTGATCCTTCTTAGACCGATTAAGCAGCTTCAGAATAGAGCCGTTGGGGCATTTAATGCCACGATTTTTGTGACCATTTTGTCTCTTCCCTATATAAGTTTGAGTGCTTCAAACCAGGGATCCAAGGCTGAAATTAGAGACATTTTCACATCTTTGAGAAGAGCCATTCAACTCCATTTCCAAGCTCTCTCATCTCACAAGAATCTCTCCCTTACTCTTTGAGCCTAATTCCTCAAGAGAGATTCTCATTCCTTTCAAGCTTCTCAAGATAAGAGCTTGAATCCAAGTCACCAACTTCTCCTTAGCCATCTATTGCTGCTCATCTTGGTGGAGCTAGGGTTTGGTGATCTCATCTTCCTCAAAATCCTTTCTTGCCCTAAATTGGTAAGTATTTCTCAAGGCATAGGATTTTGTGGTAAGAAGTTTTATATTTCATTCTTTATGCTTCATATTTGTTGTATACTCACGATGGTGAGAGGATTGGCTTGATCCCAAGTTGTGGGAGTCAAGATTTCGTTTTGCTCTCGGTTTGTGAGAGTGTGCTTAATCCCAGGTTGTGGGATTAAGGACTTTGTGTGTTCCCGGGTTATGGGATACACGGACATCGATTGTAGGTCGATTGCACTTGTGGGGTTTTTGCAAGTGGGCTAAAGGAAAGCTCTAGTGGTTTTGCTAGAGTATCCGAAGGGGATCCGGGTGTTGCTGGAGTAGGGCACCGGAAACAAGTCGGGGAGACTTGGGTGGCACCGAACCAGGGTAGATTGCTTGTTAGCATTGCATTCTTGCTTGGGTTGTTGTTCATTTCTTATATTCCGCATTAGTTGGTTAAGTAGGGTTTTATATGGCATAAATTCCTTATAATTCTATAAAACACTATTCACCCCCCTCTAGTGTTTATTCCTCATAGCACAGGGTCACTACAGCATATTGAGATCTTATGGGTTTCCATATTGCCAGCTGATGGGCAATCATTGAGATACAGTGAAACCATGTTCACATATTCTTATGGCTATATATTCTTGGTTTTTACATTAAAGACTAGATTTATGTAATTTTATAGTTTTTGTTTAATTCGTATGAATTTGGGTCCATTGTAGTTCAAATGTTCACAAAATATGAACTGATGTAATACATAGACTTCAAAAGTTCTATGCTCACATTTCAACATTTGAACTGATGTAATACACAAAATATGAACTGATGTAATGCAAACTTCATATTCACAAAAATATGTCGATATCCAATTTCATGTTCACAAAGGTTCATGTGGATATAGACTTCATGCTCAAAAAAGTTCATGTTTGCAAAGTTCATACTCAGTATTGTACACAGACTTCACGTTCTTTGTTCTTTGATTACTTCTGTAAACAGATTATTATTTTCTAATACTGGATACATTACTTTCAACAACATTATTAGAATATTTTATTGATTATAGCATGATTCTCAACAAGATGCTTCTTTGTTGTTTTCTATGACTGTTCTGGGGGAATGAGAAAGAAATAGAAATTTTTTTATGAGCATGTAAATTTTGCTGTGTTGCAGTTGTTTTTATGAGATGTAAATACATGATGTTAGCAAGATGCTTCTCAAAAAAATTTATGTGCATATTTATCATTAGCATGTACTTCTCATTAGCAAAAAACATCATGTTAACAGGATACTTCTCATTAGCATGTTAACAGAATGCTTCATTCGCATGTTTTTTGATAAACAAGATGCTCTCATTTGTTAACAAGATACTTCTCATTTGCATGTACTCTCTAATACATGATGTTTTTTGACATATAAATAGCATATAAATTTTTTCGACATACATGTCTATTAACAAGATGATAATGATAATGATAATGATTATGTGACTTTCTAAAAAAATTCTCATCTGTAAGTTCTCAAATTAGCACCCAAATTCATGTTAGATAGGCAATGTTAGATAAGGGTGCTCTCATCAAGGGCCCCTTACATGTATTATGATGAGAACTAAAAATGTTAGATACATGTGTTCTCATCTGGAAGTTCTCAAATTAGCAACCAAGTGAAATTTTTTTCAAGGGACATTTTTTTGAACATTGTAATCAAGTTTCTAAACAATTATACAGGACATTCACTCTCAAATTTTTTTTTCATTTCATGACCTGCACAGTTTTTTTAAACTATTGTTTTAGCACAATTGTGCAGGTTAACTTGATCCATAACTTATAGTTCAATTTTTTTTTGAACTTTGATGTTTTAGAATGTAGTAAAAATATTGAACTTTTAGAAACTGAGGAAATTGCAGGCAGTGTAGTTGACCTGCACATTGATGCATCAACTTTGACATGTATACACAGATTATAAGATGCAACATGTATATGTTCTAAATAGTACAAGAATCATTGAAATAGAAAATAGGACACATAATCCACGTCCCAAAACGAGGGTGTTGTTATTTATATTACTCCAAATTACAATACAATTATAATTCTGATTTAATTTAAATCTGAAAAATAGAATTATGTATTTCTAAACTGAAAGCTTATAATTCTAAATTAGAAACTTAATTCTTTTTTTCCCATAACTACCGAATTAGAGCGTAAATGTTAATCATGCCCAGTTTGTTATAAAGTGAAGAAATTTTTAAGCGATTTAGTGAAAATATCACCTATTTGATTACCAAAATTTAACTATCTTTTTTATAAACATATCCCAAACAAACACCATATGTATGGTGCGCTCATGAAAGATCATATTTTTGGCATGTGTATAGCAGCTTGATTATCACAATACATTTTGATGGGAATAGAATTCCAAAATTCTGTATTGACATTTCACAACCTGTACATGCCATAGCTTTGTACTCTGCTTCAACACATAGATCTGGCAATCACATTTTGTTTACTCACCATGTTATTAGATAGTCACCAACGAAAGTACAATATTCAACGATAAGTATAGGCCCAATCAGTATAGAATATCAAAAATATGTAAATGGAAAAGATGATCAAAAGGATAATCCTTCGCATGTAGATCTTTTTAAGTTATCGTCTGATACAACTAGCAACATCCCAATATAATTAATGTAGATTCTGCATGAATTGGCGCAATAATCCAATAACAAAAGTGGTGCATGAACGAGAAACCATTAGGTAAATCAACTTTCCATTAAGTTGATACTGACAATGATCAGTAAAAGACCCCAAATTTTAAATTAAACATTCGTTGGAGGATCGACATGCTTTGCACCATATAAATCAGTAAGATACTTCATATCTTCAACTGACATAATGATAAGCCCGTGACAAAGCAGACATCTGTAATCCAAATATGGACCCAAGATCCTTCAAATGAAAATGAAGGCTCATAAATCTATGTTGCTTCTGTCTCACTTTGGTTCAATTGTGATTAATCTTGGTTGTTGTAATGTAGTTCTTATTCATTGCTTAAGTTAAGGTGTAATGACATTGTTCATATATACGTTAATGAGGTATATTTTTCATCATTGATCTTACTAATGCTATCTTTTTTTGGTTACAGAGTAGGGGATCGATTCCTGGTGGCTACAACTAAGGGGAAGGGGATACCATCTGGCCTAAGGGCCGATGGTTATTAATGTTATCATTTTAAGTTGTTATTCTGATTATTTGCGGTTTTTTGTAGTGAACTTGAAATAGTTGTTGTATATTAACACTCCTTATGGTGATTGAAGATAGTATTGTTGCTTGGTGATCTATGTAATGAGAACTTGGAGAACTTTAAATCTATTGCGCTTGATAGCTGATATTTTGCTTTCTTATTGCAATAATGTTGGTTGTGGATGCACTCTTAAGATTCATCCAATATTTCTATTTGGCATTCTATTACCTAGCCTACTGACAATGTTCTTGACAATGTTTCTGTTTGTTATGGATGCACTTGAAATCCTAATGTTTCTTGAAAGTTGTTTGTATGGGACTGTTGAACAAACTTCTTTTTTCCATTTGCGTTTATTATTGTACTTTTTGTTCGTGAAGACTTCTTTGATGTTGCCTGCAATGCATGGAAAGATTACTCCCGTGGACACTTTTGTGGCTTTTTGATTATGCATGTAATGATGTTGAAAGAATCTTACTTTTTTGGTACCATACTAGCAAATTTTGGTCCTTTGCTAATTGAATTTTGGCATACTTAATAACACAATATTGCCACTTAACGAGCATATATGAGAGATGATGCATCAATTTTGGCATTTAAGCAATCATTTTTTGGAATTTTGTTATGTTAGCATCTTGGGGTATTTTTAGAGCATGCTATGGATAAGGATTAATTAACAAAACATTAATCATAGAGGATTAACTGAATATTATTTTGTGAGAATATTTGATATGCATTTTGTTACTTCGGCACATACATATTTTTTGCACATCAACTTTTTGTGTTGAACATATTACTAATGTTATTTATATATGTGATGTTACTTGCTGAGTCGTGTAGCTCACCCTAAAGATGTTGGGGAACTGAAATTTTGTGAGGAAAAATTTTGGATGTACATTTCTCTCACAATATTTTGGGTTGAACTAAATCTTAATGGATTTATGGGTAGAACTAAAATTTTTAGGGGAATCAAATTCTATGGGAAGAAATTATTTTTGGGGGAAACTAAAATTTTTGAGAACTAAATAACTTTAGGGGAAACTACAATTTTTAGGGGAAAAAAATTCTCGGGGAAGAAAATTTTTGGGTGAAACTAAAATTTTTGAGAACTAAATAACAATGGCGTGAACTAAATTTTATGTGCTAACTAAATTTTGGGGAGACCGCCGGCCCTTATGCCAAATAGTATCCCCCCTCTTATGTAGTAGCGACCCGGGATCTAATCCCGGTCGCCTCTGTGTTACCAAAAAAAAATTAAATTTGGGGAGAACTAAATAACTTTTCGAGTGACCTTTAATTATTGCCGACCGTTTAAATTTTGGGAGAAACTAAGATTTTTGGGGGAACAAAATTCCTTGGGATGCGCTAAATTTTCGGGGGAACTAAGATTTTGAGGGGGGGATTTCTAAACTGAATCATGTCCACATTTTCAGGGGAACTAAGATTTTGAGGGGGGAATATCTAAAATGAATCATGCCCACGTTTTCGGGGGAACTAAGATTTTGAGGGGGAAATATCTAAATTGAACCGTGCCCTACGGGCACGGGTATATACTAAAGTGTGTGTGTGTATATATATATCTATCTATCTATCTCCACTCTTTCTAACCCCTTCCTAGTACCCATAGTGAATGTTTTGTATTGGTTTTGTCTTTAATAAAGTTACACACTTACTCGTCAAAATATATACATACATACATACATATATATATGTAGAGGAATATGGGCCTGAGCTGACAGCGCTTGAAATTTTTTTTGCGCTGTCAGCGATTTGGGGGCCCAAAAACAATTTTTTTAAAATTTTTTTGCATTTTCTTCTACTACTTGTTAACTCCATACCCACCAATTTTCAATTCAATCTAACACCGTTTGAGCCTCCGTTCATTCATTTCAAAAAACTTGCTCCCGAAAACCGAACTGTCAGCGCAACATTTTTGAAATGCATGAACGGAGGCTCAAACTGTGTTGGTGGGGATGGAGTTAACAAGTTGTAGAAGCAACTGCAAAAAAAATTTAAAAAATTGTTTTGGGGTCCTCAAATCGCTAACAGCGCAGGAAAAATTTCCTGCACTGTCATCTCAGGCCCATATTCTTCATATATATATATATATATATATATATATATATATATATATATAAATACATTTGACAGTGTTTTTTGAATTCTAGGGCTGACTAGGACAAGATAAAGAGTGGCTGAGATTTGATCTTGGTAAATCAATGGTTGAGATTGGATTTTGGGAAAATTTTGGTGAGAAAAGTGTCTTGGGAACCAAAACTTTGAAATTAGAAAATATTGGGAAAGATTGTGGAGATTAAATTTGGGGGTAAGTGCATCGGGAACCTAAACTTTGAAATTAGAAGTGCCTTGGGAAAGATCGTGAAGATTAAATTTGGGAGGAAAAGTGTCTTGGGAACCAAAAATTTGAAATTAGAAGTGTCTTGAGAAAGATTGTGGAGATTAAATTTGGGGGGGAAAGTGCCTTGGGAACCTAAACTTTGAAATTAGAAGTGCATTGGGAAAGATTGTGGAGAATCATGATCCATTAAAATAAAAAAAATAAAAAATTTAGCGTAAAACAATTTCGAGGAACAACAAATTAGCATAAAAATATCCCGAGTTTTGTTGCTCCGCGCCAAAGGCGCTCGCTAAATTTTGCCGAAGTTGTTGTCCCGCGCCGAAGGCGCCCGCTAAATTTTGCCGAATTTGTTGTCCTGCGCCGAAGGCGCCCGCGTCGGTGCGGGCGCCGAAAAGTTTTTTACGCTAATTTGTTGTTCCGCCTGCGGGCGCCAAATTTTTTGTTCAACGCCGAATTTGTTGTTCAGCGCCGAAGGCACCCATGCCGCTAAATATTTTTACGCTAATTTATTGTTTTGTTAAATTTTGACTGTGGAAATAATTTTTCGGGAAACAAAGATTTCGCGGGGGAAATCTTAAATGAACCGTGCCTGCGGGCATGGGTTATGACTAGTATATATATATATGAGGTGGGATCAAATGACCCCCAAAAATAACCCCCTAAAATGACCCCCTATCAAAAATCCTATGCCCCCCATTTTTTCGGAAGATCCAAACCGTTCATCTCGATCTCCACCCTCTAAATACATGACCCACCAATTTTCAACCTGATCCCATGTGTTTTGCCCATTCATCAACCATTCGCAAAAGTTCTGTTCATGCGAAACCGTTAAATTTGGGTCGGATGGATGAACAGGCAAAACACATGGGATCGGGTTGAAAATTGGTGGGTCAGGTATTTAGAGGGTGGAGATCAAGATGAACGGTTCGGATCTTCCGAAAAAATGGGGGGCATAAGACTTTTGATAGGGGGTCATTTTTGGGGGTTATTTTTGGGGGTCATTTGATCCCTCCTATATATATATATGCACACACACACACACACATATACATATACATATATACATATATACACATATATATATATATATATATAAAGATGCTAATATGAGATGGTGAGATGGTGAGATGAGATATTCATATCTCGAACTAGCCAAAATTATTTGCCAAATCATCAATCGGAACCGTCCATCTTCTTTTATCTATCAAGTGATCTTTATGTATAATTTTTTGTGTCATTTGGACATTTCTATCAGATCCATCAAGTGTTTACAAGATGAACGGTTTACAAGCTGCCTGTAAATGTAACAAAATTGGAACGGGTTGATCCATAGGATTTTGGGGTTTATAATCTCTGATTTTTTTAGGGTATAGATCTATCGACATGCTCTTGAAGATGAACGGTGCCGATCGTTAATTGGGGTTGCCGATTGTGCTAGCTCACGATAAGGATTTGAGCTCACCATCTCATAATAGCATTACTATATATATATATATATATATATATATATATATATATATATATATATATGTATGTATATGTATATATATATGTATGTATATGTATATGTATGTATATGTATATGAGGGATCAAATAACCCAATAACCCCCAAGAAAACCCCCTAGCTAAAAGTCTATGCCCCTAATTTTTTCGAAAGATCCGAACCGTTCATCTCGATCTCCACCCTCTAAAACCATGTCCCACAGTTTTCAGCCTGATCCCATGTGTTTTGCCCGTTCATCCATTCAACCCAAATTTAATGGTTTCGCATGAACAGAACTTTTGCGAATGGTTGATGAACGGGTAGAACACATGGGATCGGGATAAAAATTGGTGGGTCAGGCTTTTAGAGGGGGTGATCATGATGAACGATTCGGATCTCCTGAAAAAATTGGGGTGCATCGACTTTTTGCAAGGGGTTTCCTTGGGGGTTATTTTTGGGTGTTATTTGATCTCTCCTCATATATATATATATATATATATATATATATATATATATATATATATATATATATATATATATATATATATATATATATATATATATATATATATATATATATATATGAGAATAATGGTCCAAATTGGGGTGTTCCAAATTGGGGTGGATAAATCCCCAGGTCCGGATGGGTTTAATGGTTACTTCTTCCAGCATGGGTGGAGTGTTGTAGGTAACGATTTCTCGGAGGCCATTCACTCTTTTTTCAGATCTGCTTCTATTATGCATCCTATTAATCACACAAATCTTACCCTAGTTCCTAAAAATGCTAATGCCTCGAGCCTTAATGACTACAGACCCATTGCTTGCTGTAATGTTGTCTACAAGGTTATTAGTAAAATTATTTGTAATAGACTCAGGCTTATTATTCATGATCTTATATCCCCAAACCAGTCTGCTTTTCTTAAGGGTAGACTTCTATCTGATAGTGCTCTTCTAGCACATGAGTAGATCAGGGATTTTAGCAACCCTATGGGAGCCAGGGATTGTTTGAAGTTAGATTTGAGGAAGGCATTTGATAGTGTCAACCGACAATTCATATACTTTATTCTTCACAAAATGGGGTTTGGCAGGAGATTCATACTATGGATTCAGGAATGTATTTCCACTCCTACTTTCTCGATAATGATTAATGGTTCTCCGACTGGCTATTTTAGGGGGAATCGAGGCATTAGACAAGGGGACCCGCTTTCCCCTTATCTCTTTGTCATTTGCATGGAGGCTTTTTCTCTGCTACTTGAAAAATCTATTTCATTGTGTTGTATTCATCCAATGAAACGGTCTGGAGCTATATCCCACCTCCTCTTTGCGGATGATCTGTTGCTCTTTTGTCGGGCTAATAAGCACTCTTTTGATGGCTTAATTCTCTTACTGGAGGATTTTAGAAAATTTACAGGATTGGATATTAATATGGATAAGAGTACGGTGCTTTTTAGTAAAGGGACTCGAAATCTGTCGGATTTGGCAAACCACCTTGGTATCAGAATGGGGAGTGCTATTACTACTTATTTGGGACTGCCATTATCCCCTAAATATCCAAAACCCACCATGTACAGCAGGCTGGTTGATAAGTGCAGGAAGCGATTGTTGGGCTGGAGTTCTTCCTTATTGTCAATTTCAGGGCGAATTGAACTGGTTAGAACAGTGATATATGGCATGGTATTCTTTTGGATCCAGGTTTACCGCATCCCTAAATCCATCATTCGTACCATTACCTCTATTTGTAAGAAATTCATCTGGGGGACCTCAAATTTATGGGCCTGGAAGGAGATATGTACTCCAATAGATGAGGGTGGTGTTGGACTGAGGTTGCTCCCAGACTTAAACTTCGCGGCAGGGGTCAAATTGACCTGGCGTATGTTATCAGAAGAGGGGCTTTGGGCTAGATATATGAGACAACAATACAAAGATTCATCTTCTTTTTTTGCTGCTAAAGGAACTCCTACCCAATCGGGAACCTGGAAATTCATGCTTGCTTGCAGACGGTTCACCAAACACTTGATTAGGAGGCAAGTTCGAGATGGAACTTCCACTCTCTTCTGGCACGATAATTGGCTACCTACTGGCCCTCTAAGTGATTCTTTTGAGGTCCCGGAAAATGGAAATTGCAAGCGTGTCTCTGATTATTGGGATGGGGATGGATGGATTCGAGATGCTACTATTGATCCAATCCGATTACAACTGCAGGGCATCACGTTGGAACCGATGATAGCTGGGTCTGGACTTTGGGGACTACCTTCAGGTTTGATGCGGCTTGGAAGGGTATTAGAAGTCCTAGGGAGAAATTCAAATATTATAAACTTCTATGGTTTAATAATCACATACCAAAGCATTCGCTGGCTGCATTGCGTGCGTTTCTGGGCAAATTGCAGACCAAGTGCCACTTGGCGGCTTGGGGAATTGATTCGGAAATGTCCTGTGGCTTGTGTGATGCGAATTTATCAGAAGATATTGACCATTTGTTCTTTGCATGTGATTACACAGGGTATCTCCTTAAAAGATGCTTGTTAAAGTTAGGCGTTTCATCTGCTATTGATCCTCAATTGTCTAGGGTGGGAGATTACTTTCTATCTCATTTTTCTGGAAAGGATCCCTTGAGCATTCTATCAAAAGCAGTACTATCGGCACTGATATGGCATATCTGGAAGGAAAGAAATAGAAGAATTTTTGAAAAACAGAAACAGACAAAGTTTGATCTATTTGAAGAGATTGTTGTGGATGTCAGAGCTGGACTCGTTAATCTGGAACCGGATTCTCAGGGTGCCAAAGAAGTATTTGAGAAGTGGGAATTCCGGGATGCGGGCTGATATGGCATATCTGGAACCAGTTTCTTTGTACATACATAGATTTTGGATTGACAGGTTTGCCAGTAGGGGGTGACGGCGCTTGTGCCCTCTCATCCCTCTGTTCCTGCCTGTTAATTGTATTTTATGTAACCTTTTTTCTCCTTAATAAAGATCGTACACTAATTTTGCAAAAAAAAATATATATGAGAATAATGGCTATCATACACCATATGAGATCGGCTCTCATACGCCCTCTCACATAAAGCAACCAAGTACAACCAAGTACAAGCCCATGTGGGCTTGTACCTGGTTGCTTTATGTGAGAGGGCGTATGAGAGTCTATCTCATATGGCGTATGATAGCCATTATTCTCAGCTTGATCTTCTTACAGACTCGTTCATGGAGTATTTGGACCCTCTTACTAGCGACCACGCGCCCATGGTTGTCAGACTACACCCTCAGGTATACTCGGATCCAAAGCCTTTTAAATTCTTTAATTATTGGAGCAGATGCCCTGGGATTGCTGAAGTTATTGATGAAAGCTGGGGTTACTATGTGGCCGGTACCCCTATGTATTGTGTTTCCCAAAAGCTAAGGAGGCTGAGGCCTATACTCCGCAAGTGGTCTTCTAATCTCAATGCTAGTAAGCAAGTTACTTTGGCCCGTTCAAAGCTGGAAACTATCAGGAAAAACCCAAAGTTGTTAACTGAGGCATCTATCCAATCTCATGAGCATGCTGCGATGAAGGAGTTGGTTAATGCAATGAGTCTTGAAGAGGACATGCTCCGTCAGAAGAGTAGACAAGATTGGATCTCCCTGGGAGACCGTAATTCTAAATTCTTTTATCACGCCATGAAGTCTAGAGAAAGCCACAACAGTTTGTTGCATTTGGTGGATTCTCAGGGGAGGCAGTCTAGCTCTATAGATGTGTTGAAGAAAGAAGCTGTGGACTTCTATATGGGTTTATATCACCAAGATCACTATGAGACTTCGTTCCAGCCAATTAACCACAAACGAATTCTGACTGCGGAAGCCTCTGACAGGCTCATCAGGCGGATTTCTACTGAGGAGATCAAGAATGTTGTTTTTCAGATGAATCCCGATAAGGCTCCTGGGCCTGATGGATTTAATGCACATTTCTTCCAGCGATACTGGTACCGGATTGGTGATGATGTTTTTTTGGCTGTAAAATCTTTCTTTGCATCGTGATCCCTTCTAAGGCAGGTAAACCACACCCATCTCACCCTTGTTCCTAAGAATTCTAATGCTACCTCCTTAGGTGACTATAGACCTATTGCTTGCTGTAATGTCTTATATAAAATTATCAACAAGATTATCTGCAATAGGCTAAGGGTGGTGATACATGAGCTAATCTCCCCAAACCAGGCGGCTTTCCTTAAAGGAAGGCTGTTATCGGATAGTTCCCTTATTGCTCACGAACAGATAAGAGATTTTAGTAGCCCTATGGGGGGAAGGGCATGCATCAAACTTGACTTGCAGAAAGCGTTTAATTCAGTTAATAGAGATTTTATTCTTCACTTTATGGGTCAGATGGGGTTCCCAACTATTTTCATAATCTGGATCAGTGAATGTATTACCTCGCCTACTTTTTCGGTCATGGTAAAGGGCTCTCCAGTAGGTTATTTTGAAGGCAACAGGGGGATTAGGCAAGGTGATCCACTTTCGCCTTATCTGTTCGTAATTGTGATGGAAGCTTTCTCTATTCTAATGTCCAAAGCACTTGGAAGTGGTGCGCTCAAGCCCATGAAACGCTCGGGCACCATTTCACATCTTCTGTTTGCAGACGACCTCCTTGTGTTTTGCAGAGCTAATCTAAAATCTTTCATGTGCATCAAGTCTCTGCAGCTAGATTTCAGGAATTTTACTGGGTTGCAAGTTAATTTGGGGAAGAGTACTGCTATGTTTAGTAAGGGTGCCAAGAACAGGACTGTTCTTGCGGATTGCTTGGGTATCAATATTTCCTCTACTATAACTACTTATTTGGGCCTACCGTTATCAGCTAAATACCCCAAAGCTCCGATGTATGGTAGACTGGTGGATAAATGCAAGAAGAGGCTGATGGGATGGTCATCATCTATGTTATCTATTGCTGGGCAGATTGAGCTAGATAAATCGGTCATCTATGGAATGGTGGCGTTTTGGATGCAAGCCTATCATATGCCATACACTGTTATGCGAGATATTTCTTCCCTTTGCAGACGGTTCATTATGGGCCCCTCTCGGGCATGGTCATGGAGGGATATGTGTTCCCCCAAGTCGGAAGGAGGAGTTGGCATTCGCTTATTGGAGGATCTCAATGTGGCTTCTGGGGTTAGACTGACGTGGAGATTTCTTACCGCTAGGAGCTTATGGGCAAAGCAAATGAAAACAAAATACAGGGGGGCTGATGAGTTCTATGCGACAAATGGGTTAGTGACTCAATCTGGCACCTGGAAACATATGTTGAAAAGTAGGAGGGCTTCTAGTACCCTGATCAGGAGAGTGGTTAAAGATGGGCGGACCACGCTATTCTGGCACGACTATTGGCTCGATTGTGGTCCCCTTAAGAACCTGGTTACGGTATCTCCGGACCATGATATGAAGCGGGTGAGCGAATACTGGGTCCAAGGGGCATGGGTGGATGACCCGGCCTTGAGTACCATTCGGCAGGTCCTTGCTCGGGTTGCACTAACCCACGGCTCTGATACTTGGGCCTGGGCGCCTTCCATTGCCAGCAGCGGGCCCTCCTCAGGGGATGTTGCTGCGGTTGATCCTTTCAATTTAAAAGAGGCTTGGGAAGGGGTACGGGTGCGGGGAGATCCTTTCCGTTATCATAAGCTTGTTTGGTTCCCTGGACATATACCGAAATGGGCACTTACACTCCTTCGTGCATTCAGGGGTAAGCTTCTTACCAGAGATATTATTAGTAGATGGGGCTTTACCACACAAGTTAACTGTGTTCTTTGCGGTGATGCTATTATGGAAGACATAAACCACTTATTCTTCTCTTGTACCTACTCTAATTACATTCTTAGAAGATCCCTGCTGAAGTTAAATGTCAAAGGCCACATTGGCACTTCCCTGGGGGACATTGCTGAATACTATTTGACTAATTTTGGGGGAAAGGAGGTCTTGAGCTGATTGGCAAAAACAGCTCTCTCTTCCATGGTGTGGCACATCTGGCGTGAGAGGAATTTTAGAGTGTTTGAAGGGAAGAGCAGAGGAAAGGTGGAAATTTTTGAGGCCATTGCGGCGGATATCAGAGTTGCTATGCTTGGCCAGGACCCATCCTCCTCGGCGGAGGAAGCGGCCTTTGCAAAGTGGGAGTTCAGAGATTTGGGCTAATCCGTTGTATCGGTTTTTTGCTCTATGTTTGTATAGGTTCTTTTGTGGGGGTGGGGCGCCTTTAATTAAGAGTGACGGCGCTTGTGCCCTCTCCTCTTTTTATTGTTTCCCCACCCCTTCTGTTGTACATCCTGTCCATCAATAAAGATTTACTAACTTTCCCAAATATATATATATATATATATATATATATATATATATATATATATATATATGCGAGTAAAAGGAGTCTTTATTATAAACAAAATATTTACAAAGAATCTACGCTAGTAATTCACAGTGGTTGATAGGAAGAGGGGGGATAGGGCACAAGCGCCGTCACCCCCTACATCCTACTAACTACCGTTGATACCAGCGTCAAACAAGAAACAAAATTAGCTAGCATCTATAAAACCCCAGTTAGAAAATGTGGCATAATCAGAAGCTTGGTCCAAGTCGATGCCACGTAAAGAGATCAATACATCAGAAGCTATGTCATCGAATAACTCTATTTTCCTCTTAGCAGTGCCTTCAAAGATCCTCGTGTTACGCTGCTTCCAAATGTGCCAGACCATGGAAGCAAGAGCCGCTTTGGCCAGGTACCCCACATGATCGGATTTGGTATATCGCGTCAGAATCAGATCACAAACACCAGCGAGAGTATGGGGTGGATTGCCCGTGTAACCCAATTTAAGAAGCCCCCTATGAATAATGTAACGAGATAAACTGCATTCGAAAAAAAAGATGGCTGATGGTCTCGGGGATGCCAGAGTCACAAAGAATGCAGTGCTGGTCGGTTGTAATTCCCCAGTTGAAGAGCCGCTCTTTGGTAGGCAATTTATCCCGAATGGCTCTCAATAGAGAGAGGGACATCTTTGGCACGTGTTTTGGGAACCACACTACCGAATGGAACCCAAATGGTGCTGCGGTTTCGCGAACTCCCTCCCAGACCGAACTGATGGAAAACGGCTTGCCAGCAGCCCACTTCCAAGTGTCAGCACCTTTCTACAATGGAACGCCCTGAAGCAGATGCAGGATTTGCTGAATGCTGGGAAGACTAAGCCAGCCCGTGGGGGTCCAAAAGTCCCTCACCGTGTACAGTTCAGTCCCAGGTGCCTGTGGGAGGAGAAGATGCAGAGGACCCATAGGGTTCCAGTTGTCGAACCAGAAAGAAGTTGAAGAGCCATCACCTACAACACGTTTAATGAGATTTTGAGAGAAATTACGGTACCTGAGCAAGAATTTCCAGGTTCCCGATTGGGTCGGTTTAGGCTTTGTTGTATAGAAATCTCTGATAGCCACCTTGTAATGTGTTCTCATATATTTTTCCCAAATACCATCCGTGGATAGAAGTCTCCAAGTGAGGCGAACTCCAGAAACAGCATTCAAGTCTTCCAGTAATCTCAAACCCACGCCCCCTTCCTTCTTAGGAACACATAAATCCTTCCATGCCCAAATGTGTAGCTTACCCCAAATGAACTTCCTACAAGCGGATGTGATTACACGAATAACAGATGGTGGAAGATAGAAGGATTGCATCCAGAAAGCAACGATCCCGTAAATAACAGTTCGCACCAACTCAATTTTACCATAGGTGGAGAGAAGCGAAGAGCTCCAGCTTAGCAATCTCTTTTTGCATTTATCAATAAGGCGACTATAAACAGTAGCTTTAGGATACGAAGAGGAAAGAGGCAACCCCAGATAAGTAGTAAAAGATCTGACCATTTTAACTCCTAGAGTATTAGCGAGGCCACCTGGGTTCCGAACACCCTTGCTGAAAATGGCGGAGCTTTTATCCCAATTGATGGTGAGCCCAGAGAAAATATTAAAAGAATGAAGTAGCTCCTTGATCGGTCCATATTTTACACCTTTTTTCTACATTTTGCATGCCATTTCGGTTGCTCATATTGCTATTTTCACGATTATTCGATGATATTGTGTTACTTTTCACTATTTCTTGTTTTTGTCGGATTTCAGGAAATATGAGCAATTGGGAGCAAAAATGAGCTTAAAGGACTTGCACGCGTAACGGCGCATCGCTCATGGACTTATTGAGGACCTATCGGTGATAGAAGACGAGTGGAAGAAGAAAGAACGTCATAGGGGCGACAAGGAAGAGAAATGATGAAGATTGGGCATTTTCAGCATGCCACTCTGCCGAGAGAAGGAGTCACTCGGCCAAGCAAAGAAGCCCGCTCGGCCGGCCAGATCGGACACGCAATTACTTGAAGATTAGCGTGCACTCGGCCGAGTGACGACATCCAAAAGACCATACTTACTGTAATCCGTCAGTCGACTACGAGCTCTGACTCGGTCGAGTACCAAAAGCCCCTCGGCCGAGTGACATTTGCCGCTCGGCCGAGTGATGCCGAGGACACGCAGCGCCCAGATTTTCAGACAGCCTCCCACTCTTTTGAAATCTGCTATCATTCTAGAAATCAAAGTATTTTCTCATATTTTTTATGATAGTAGACTTTATGACGATTCCAACGCCACCAAGAACACGCAAATCGGAGGTCGGATGAAATCTGGGGAATTTCTGCAAGTTGATGCTGCAGTGCTGGAATTTCCACTCGGCCGGGTCACATTTTCCACTCGGCCGAGTGCGGCCTGGGCCCAGATTTTAAGTTGCGGTTTGGGCTGTTTTTGGGCACGAATTTGAGGGATTTTATAGGGTTATTTGCTAGGGTTTTGGGAGACTATATAAGGGTTATGTAGCCACCATTAGAGGGGGGTTCCATGATGTTTTCTTAGACTCTATTTTAGAGGTTAGGCCATGCCCTAGGTCCCCTCTTGGATCAAAAAGCTTGTATTTGGATTGAAGATCTTCATCAAAGCTAAGTATTTTGTTCTTGTTATTTGAATCTTTTTTTCTATCTTTTTGTATGCAAGCAATGATTTTTATTGATTCTCATATCGTTATTGCTATCCTTGAGTAGATTTGTTGTTCTAGGGCATGGGGATGAACCCTATGGATCTAATTTCAGATTTGTGATGAATGAATTTCTAAATTGCTAGAATTTCTAGGAGGTTAGGTTGTGATCAATTTATTACGGATAGCTAGGGATTTCCATCGATTGGGGTTTGCAAGAGATTGGATTCTAATCGATGGGAAGGCCTAGATATTCGATTTAGGTTTATAATCGAGATTCTCTCGACTTGGTTTGCAAGAGATTGGACCAAAGCTAGGATTTTTATTATAAATCTATACCCATATTCGTTTGCAAGAGATTGGACGAATACGAACTGTCACAACCTAGATCGTAACTCGAGTTTGCACGAGAGTGGGCTCGAGAGGTGATTGAACGATGATGTCGATCCTAATGCTAGTGGCTTAGGCTAGGGTTTGCTAGAGATTGGGCCCTATCTTAGGTTGCTATAGACCGGCAATAGCGCGAGAGCATGAGCTTGGTTCTCTATTCAGTTACGACTAGTTCACCCCAACACAAGCCTAGTAATATTTAGATTCACTATTTACAATGATGTATGACGATCCGTAGTGGGGATTCCCTAGCTCTAGACTCTTTTATTATATTATATTTGAATCGATACTTGAACAACATCTTTATCACCGACACCGACATCCATCACCATTTCCATTACATCATTCCATAACCATCTCCACCAATAAGACATTCGTAGTCGAGCCAACCTAGGATAGATTGGAGCCAACACCACCTCCTCGTGTTCGATACCTGCTCGTCACTTGACCGTGCGCTTGCGGTAAAACTACAATCGTTCTCCGGGTGTATATCCGGGGCCGATCAAGTTTTTGGCGTCGTTGCCAGGGATTTATCTCTATGCATTTGCGCCATACTAGGTTGTGCTCTAGGATTGCATTTTGGATCGATCAAGTTTTTGGCGTCGTTGCCGTGGAGGTATTTCCCGTTGGGTGCCAATTTGTCACAATTAGGTTTATTAGACTACGAAAAAAAATTTAACAAAAAGAATTTTTCACCCCCGCCACCATTATTATCATTTCTATATTCTTTTGTGCCACTGATATTTTTCTCCAGGTATTTATCTTTGTTGATCAGGTGCTATGGATTATACTACGTGGACCACAGATTTTGATCATGGTGCTCAGATGGAAGAATTCTATTATGATCAGAGTGCTCAGATGGGAGAATACTATTATGATCAGAGTGCTCAGATGGGAGAATACTTTTTTGAGGAAACGCATTGGCCCGAGCTTGATGAGAAACAAAGGATTTTTTTTTGATGAGATGCATGCACATCAAGTTGAAATACACGCCGGGCTTGATAAGGGCGCCCTTCAATTGGAATGCGTGAAGAGGGAACTTGAAATGAATGCGCTCATGCTTAAGGTTGCAGGGATTTCCAAAGATATCAGTTCCGCTTCTTCATTTTATGAGCAAGAAGCATCACCGGTCATATTACCAGAGCCAAAATGTGCCGTCATCAATCCCACATCCTACGATACAACTATTGCATATAAAGAATGGATGGACGAAGAGGCCGTGGAGAAAGAAGAAATTGAGTCATATGCGCAGCCAGAGGAGGACGCATTTCAGAGATTATTGGATGGCCTCTTGGAGTCAGTGAGGTTCACCGGCTTAGAGAGCATTACTGCAGGTGATGCATTTGAGCTACGATTTGCAGATTTTGTTATGAACCATGTTTCAGTTGTAGGAACAATTGAGGAGGACGTCCATATCAGTCTTGAGGGGGATAGACTATATTTTCGGATTGCTTTCGGGCATTCCCCTCCACATGATACATCCCCACAAGTTGACATACCTGAGCAGCCAGCATCACCATTCCAGAGAGAGCCTACATTGATAGTTGATGAGAAGGAAAATGAGCACACTGTCGAGCCAGATCATGCTTTTGAGGAGGCATTACACACGAAGCCAGAGTTTATCGTCGAGGAGGTCGTGCATCGGGACGAGGACATAGCCATTCATGAGGATCCCGAGCACTACCCTCCTCCATTAGAGCTTCCGCAGCCACCTCATCCTTCCATTGACGCCGAGGACTATCCCACAGAGCTTATGGCTCCCTTTCAGGGAGATCTCTTCACCCCCTCATCTCCTACATTTGATTCCCCTCCCGTGTATGATGTTTTTTGTGATTCATATTTTGACGACTCATCGTGCCTTTTGCAGGATACACATACATATGAACAAAAGGTACAATGGGATGTATACAAAGAGGAGAGCGAGGAGTTAGCACCCATGGACGTATATGAATATGATAAAGAGGTGCGCTGGGATGAGTCCGACGATGATGAAGAGCATCTTGATGAGGCCCACACCTATGATCTAGATTTACCTGAGCAGCATAGAGAAGACACCATGAAGACATTTATCACGGCACATGAGGATATTGGATTATTTCCAGGGAAGTATCGTCCACCATTATTTATTCCATATATTTCTATAGACGATCCTCTTTGGGATACTTTTATTACGAGGGTGAAATTTTTGCAGCGAACTGATGCATCCTATTCTCTGCAGGGTACAGGTGGAGTCCTTGTGGGAATGCTGGAGGATGCATTGCTGGAGTTCGTTGGAGTCTGTGGACACATGATCACTCCTTATTTTACACTTTTTTCCCGCATGTTTGCATGCCATTTGGATCGCCCAAATCATGTTTTTCACGATATATCGACGATATTGCGATGCTTTTCACGATTTGTTGTTTTTGTCGCATTTCAGGTGATTTGGAGCGATTTGGAGTGATCTCGAGATGCGCTTACTCCAGAGTGTCACCGACGACCTCCCCAAGGGGTATTTTGCTGTTGGAGAGGAGCGGAAGAAGAAAGGACGTCGCAGGAGCGACGAGGAGGCCAAAACAAGCTGTTTGGGCATTTTTGGTGTCTCACTCGGCCGAGTGAAGGAGTCACTTGGCCGACCAGCGAGACACCGCTCGGCCGACCAGATCAGACACGATTCATATGTGCACTCGACCGAGCGACGGAGACCACATCGGTCGAGTGACGAGATCCCGTCCGCCCGAGTGGCGCCCAGACGAAGCCATTCAAAAATCGCCAACTTACTGTTTTTCGGCTGCCTGAGCTTCAGAAGACCCACTCGGCCGAGTGGATAATCTCGACCGCCCGAGTACCAAGAAGCCATCGGCCGAGTGACGACAACTCACTCGGCCGAGCCGCCCCCGAAGTGAAGACCCCTGAAGATCAAGACTTACTGGAAATTTACAGGGTTTCTCACTCGGCCGAGCGACTTTTGTCACTCGGCCGAGTGCGACGCGCTGCCTGTAGCGAAAATTGCGGATTTCAGGCTGCGCAGGGGTATTTTGGTCACAGTTTTTGGACGATTTTGGGGGTATTTAACCCCTGTTTTTACCCTAGTTTTAAAGAGCTTTTCTCTTAGATTTTTGCAGCTTTTTAGATTAGCTTTTTAGCTTTATTCTTGTGATTGGAGAGGAGACAAAAGTTGATTTTTGTTGGATTATTTGAAGAACTCAATTGGTTTGTCTCTCTCTTCTCTAAAAATTCTATTTTTATTGCTTATCTCGATATTGTGATGAATTCTCTTGTTAATTTTATTGATTATTTTTGTGTTTGTGCTATGAATTGTGAGTAGTCTCCACGTCTCGGGGCGTGGGGATGAACCCTACAAGCCCAATTTCATATTTGTGATGAATTGGTAGAAATTTTGCTAGAATTGCTATTAGGGATTAGTTTGGGAGCGATTTACTACGGATAGCTAGGAGCTCATACCGATTGGGATTTGCAAGAGATTGGATCCCAATTCGATAGGAAACCCTAGAAATCCGAATTGGGTTGGAATCGAATTTCCGTAGTATCGGTTTGCAAGAGATTGGACCGATACTAGGGTTCCCGGTTGCAATTCCGTGCCGATACCCGTTTGCAAGAGATTGGACAGGTAGGAACTATCCCAACCTAGGTCGTGGGCCGAGTTTGCAAGAGATTGGGCTCGGTGCGCGATTGAACGATGATGTTGATCCTAATGCTAGCTTCCCTAGGCTAGGGTTTGCAAGAGATTGGACCCGAACCTAGGATAGCTATAGACCGACAACAGTGCGAGAGCGTGAGCTTGGTTCTACATTCAGTTGCAACTAGTTCATCCAAAATCTTATTCTAGCAATTTTGATACCGATGAACCACATTGACGAGATACGGTGAGTAGCGGGAATTCCCCATTCCCTAGACGTTCTTTATTTGATTTGATATTTCCGTACTTTGTCTGACGATTGTGACAGGATCGCCAAAGGCAAATTTCTCTCTTCTTAAATAGCCAGGTTGATTAGAACAAGCATGGTCATTCGTCCTTCCTGTGTTCGATAACCCGCTCGCCGCTATACCGTGCGCTTGCGGTAAAACTACAACCGTTCTTTGGGTTACATTCCGGAGCGATCAAGTTTTTGGCGCCGTTGCCGGGGAGGCGATTGCGTTTGATCTTACCACCCTAGCTATTTCTTTTTTTATTATTATTGTTATTTTATTTCTTTATTTTTTTACCTAACCCTTCCATTGTGCTAATCACTTCTTTGAAACTTTGTTCTCCTGTGCATGTACACGAGATCTACGGCGGACCCTGAAGCTATATTATTTGATCCCGAGATCGAACGTACCGCGCGGAGAATTAGAGCGGAGAGGAGACAAGATCGGGAAGGGAGGTTTATGACCAACCCGGAAACTGCGGACCAATTAGCGGCAAGAATGGCGAGGATAATTTCTATTCGAGATAGGCTTCGGCCTAAGACCTCTTCTACGACCTCATCCATTGCCATGCCGGAGTTGGCGACTGACAAGAACTTTGAGCTGAAGACTGGACTAGTGGTTCTGATGCAGCAGGATCCATTTCATGGGAATGCCCATGAAAATCCCCACTACCACATCCAATTATTCTTGTCGAAGTGCGCCACATTTCAGATGCCGGGGGTCTCCATTGATGCCATCAGACTGCGCCTCTTCCCCTTCACGCTAAAAGACAAGGCACTCTATTGGTTGAGGACGCAAGCTGATGGAGTCTTTACCACTTGGGACGAGTTGGCGAGTGCATTCATTGATAAGTTCTATCCGCCCTCCAAGACGGTGAAGATTCGGAGCGCTCTTATGTCCTTCAAGCAAGGACCCCAAGAGACGCTCTATGAGGCTTGGGAGCGTTTTAAAGATCTGCAGCATCAATGCCCGCACCATAGCATTGAAGATTGGGAGCTAGTTCATAGCTTCTACAACGGTCTCCAACCGGGGACCAAACAAATTATTGATGTCGCGGCGAATGGTGCTATCTTATCAAAGACTCCCGAAGAAGCTACGGCCCTAATTGAGGAGATGGCCTCAAACAATCAACAATGGGGCGATGAGCGAGGACACTCTACGTCCTCCTTGAAGCCAACTAGTATCTATGAGGCGAAGGGCGTAGCGGAGCTTACAAGCAAGTTTGATTCTCTCCACAAGGTAGTGGAGAGACTGGAGAAGTTTATCACGGAGCCCCAAGGAACCCCTTCCACCTCCGCACCATCGAACCAAATGTGTGATTGGCAAGACCAATCTCAAGTCATGTACTCGGGAGGAGAGCAATGAGAAGGATCCTTGGAGCAAGTACAATATGTTACGGGGAACCAAGGGTATTGGGCCAATCCGGCCACAAGAAATCATCCCGGTTTCTCTTACGCCAACAATGAAGGAGCTTTGAACCCGCCCTAACAACCACCTCAATGTAACGACCTGAAATTTCATCACTTCAATTTACCTATTTTTACGTACTTTAAAAATGTTCGTGAAGAATTTTATAACAAAACTGATTCCAAAAAAATTCTTATAAAAATATTTTAGAGCACTAGACTTATCATATTAATTTTCAGCAATTTCAGATTTTCTCAGATGCCCAAAACATTTCTGTTAAAATTAATCTCCCAAAATTACCGTTTTGATTCAACGAATTTATTTTCTATACAAACGTCTTCAAAACGTTTTCAAACTTGTACGGTAGCATCATATGATCATTTCGGGCTTCCCACATTAATTTTGTAATTTTCTGATATCATTTCAATAGAGAACCCGCAAACCCGCTTTCTAAACGTTTTGGCCAAAAACTAGTATTTCCGTAGCCCAAATCCTGTAACGGTCTTCGTATTCGCGATCCTCGCGACGATACGATCCCGTGGGTATGTTTTCGTAATTTTTCGGGCACGTTTACTAGTAGGGGCATTTTCGTAATTTCGTTACATGATGACTTTCACTAATGATTTTCTAATCACCCTAATCACCTTTTTACCTACCATATTACCTTAACCCTAACTGATTTACCCTACCTAATCTCCCATCTAACTCTCTCTCAGCTAACCAAGGAAACCCCCCCTCATCTACCCCTCTCATCTACCCCTACTAATCACCATTTTGCCATTTATTAACCCTATATATTAAACCCTCTCCCCCTTCATTTTCGTTCAAACCCAAAGCCCGCACAGCATCAAACCCAAGCTCCGCCCCCCCTCTCTCTCTCTTCCGTCTCCTCTCCCGCTCTCTCTCCCTCCTCTCTCGTACTCACCTCCGGCGGGCCTCGACCGCCGCCCGCCGTCCACCAACACCACCGACCAACCCCCGCTCCGAGCGCCCCCACGTCGACACCGCCAAAGCAGAGCCCCGCTGCCGCCTTCGTTCCCCTCCGACGACAGCGCCGTTCCACCCTCGAGAACCCCCGACCCCGAAGCAGCTCCGCCCTCCTCCGCCAGCACACCTCCGTCGCCCTCGTCCTCCGACCGCCTGTCTCCGCTGCCTCGCCGCCCCCGCCAAGCGCAGCTCCGGCGACACCCCCTCCAAAGCTCCGCCCCGAGCTCCTTCTCCGCTGCAGCGCCGTCGTTGTTCGCCTACACCGCCGCACGGATCGCCGCCCAACGCCGCCGCCTCCGACGCCGACCGACCCCGCCTTCGCCACCGTTTGCCTCCCCCGCCCCACTGCCGTACCGTCGGCGAAGCCCCCAGGCAATGAGCGTAACGGTGGGTGCGTAATATCGTAATGGCACAAGCGTAATTACGGGGAACTTTCGTATTTTATTAATTATTAAATGTGTTTATTGGTTTTAAATCCATAACTAATTATACAGGGGCCAGAAAAATGTGTGACTAGTCCCAAAAAAATCAGAAACGTCGAAACGAATCCATTGGCGCTAGTTTCGTCGCGATCAGGCAAGTATATTTCTCACAGTGAATTTTTAAAGGCAAAACTTAAATAGGTTAAAATTCTTTTAAAATTCGTAGCGTGCAATTTTTACGTATACGTAAGTCTGATAAAAATATATGTTACAGTACTTGTAAATACGATCGTTTTGACATCTTGTTTACAGGATTCCGACGTACGGTTTGCCCGGAATAAATCTTTGAAGATATGTTGTAATGATAAATTCTTGTTTTAAAAATCCTTTTAAAATTCGTAATCTGTGATTTTTACGTGCACTAACGTACGATAAAAATATATGTCGTAGTACTAGTGAATACGATCATTTTGACACCTTGTTTGAAGAATTCTGATGTACGTTTTGCTCTAAACAATTCCTTGAAAAATCATTTCTTGATTTAAAATTGCTTTTTGGCTATTTAAAATTGTTTAAAAATTGTTTAAAAATCTTGAAAAATAACTACTAGTCTTAGAAAGTACTTTAAGCTAATTTACACTCTTTTGCTTGGTTAAAATCATATCTTACTCGTTCTTTTTTAAGTGATCCTGATGTTTTCATTTAATCGAGTCGTGAAGTTGTGAACTTCCACGAGACTGTTGTAAAGACTATTGGAACACCGAGATTGAATTGACTGAATGGAAGATGGAACTTCAACAATATTGAATGGAAGATGGAACTTTAATAATATAGAATGGAAGATGGAATTTCAATAATAGACAGATAGTACACATTCTTTTGACCACCACATGACTTGACCTGGGATTGGGGTAGTCTATGATCACAAGTGTTACAGAATGACTGGATGCGCCATACTAAATTACCTCCAACACATTACGGGGGTTAGAACCTTGACCGTTGCCATATCGGAACGGTGGGTAAGCCTCGGAGTTGCTCCCGTCGCAGGCTGCATGTTGGTTATCTCTAGTACTCTTGGACATGGACTTATCACTAGGATAGGCTGGTTTTTGACTATTGTTCTAACATCTTTTCTGCAGGTTGCTACAGTGTGTTTATTGAATGCTAAATTGTCACAGGTTGCTGATAGTATTGCAAATTGTTATTGAAACTGCTACAGGTTGCAAATGGTATTGTAAATGGCTATCAATGATTTAATTGCTGCAGGTTGCAAATGTTTAACTGCTTTAACTGTTTAACTACTTTAAACTGCTTTATCTCTTTTATTGCTTATTTGTAAATTAAGCTTATTGCTCGTCTTTAAAGTGCATCATTGTTTAAATTTAAAATGTCCAACGTTTTGGTTTTGAGATTATCTTGCCGAGTAAACCTCGCTGACGGACATTTCATTTTGTTGTTTTACGAAATGTCCGTCAGGTATCGATAGTGAGTTCTTTGAAGACACTACTGCAGGAGTCGAGCCAGTGCTCGAAAACTACGTGGAGTATCTACCCAGAGAAGACTAGACTTTTACCTTCGCGTCAGCACTTTTATATATATTTGATTAATGTAATTCGTGTACTTTGTTTGTATTGGCCATGCTAGGCCAAGCTGTATCTTAATTATTGTACACTGGATATGTAATAATGTTGTTTGAGCTGCTTCTTAAATTTGCAAGCAAGAATCTGCAATTTTTATACAGACGCTTAGTGTGTTTAAGCCAAGGAGGAAGAAAGAAAAAAAAAGAAAGAAAAAAAAAGTACTCCTCCTTGTTTTAAGCACATCGCGGACCCGCTCGCGTCCTCGCTCCCGGTAGAATGGGAAGCGGGGCGTGACACTCAACAAGCTCGACCACCACCACCCCAACAACAACACTATCTGCCGAGGGGGCCTCCACAACAAAATTTCCAACCAAAGCAACAAGTTCCACCTTATAGGCCGCCCGGATACAATCAAGGGTGGAGAAATCAAAATCAAAACCCTCCACAAGCTCAACAACAATCCGACTTCGAAGCTAGAGTGGAGGCGTTTATGGTCGAGCAAAAGAAGGTCAATGCTACCTTAAAGGCGGGCCAAGACTCCCTTACAACCCTTGTGGCCCAAATATCGGAACAATTGGCGTTGCTCAATCAGAACACTCAACATTTACCGGCGCAACCCGAGCAAAACCCACGGGGCAACACCGGTCACATCAATGCCGTAGTTGCCGTCACTACTAGAGGCGGGAAGGACACCACCCCCGCCATGATTCCTACCAAGGAGCCCGTGGAGGAAAGTTTGGAGCCAATTGAACCGGTAGTTGAAGTTGAGAAGGAGACAGAGCCGCAAGAGAAGGAGAAATCTAGAGCGAAGCAATTGATTGAGGAGAGGCGCTTCATGCCACCGGTCCCATTCCCCCAAAGGCTTGCTAGAGCGAAAATGGAGAAAAGGCTAGCGAAGTTTCTCGAGTATCTGAGAGGAGTTAGCCTCAACATTCCCTTCCTCGACGCCATCGTGGAAATCCCCACATATGCTAAATTTTTAAAGGATTTGATTTCGGGGAGAAAGAGGAAGGAAAAGATCATGCTAGCCGAGGAGGGCTCTTGGTTCACCAAGAGAGAGAAGGAGCCGGCCAAATTCAAAGATCCGGGGTGTTTTCGAATTCCTTGCACCTTGGGCGGCGTCCCTCTACAAAAGGCGTTGGTGGATTTAGGGGCTAGTGTAAGCCTCATGCCTCTCTCCACGTTCCTAAGGCTAAACACCGGGACGAAGTTGAAACCTACCGACATGCGGATACAATTGGCCGACGGGCGAATAACAAGGCCAGTAGGGATCGCCGAAGACATCCCGCTACAAGTCCCGGGGGAATATGCTTGCCATGTGACTTCGTGATCATGGACGTTAAGGAGGAGGGAGATACGTCATTGATACTTGGACGCCCGTTCCTCGCCACCGCCGGAGTGATTGTCGACGTGCGAGAAGGTACCCTAACTTTGAACGTCAGCAACATCAAGGTGGAGCTTCACATTCCTAAGGCTATGAAACACATGCCTTACCACGAGGAGCTTGACTACATGAACCTCCTTGATGAGGTAATTGAAGAGGCGATCCCTCACTCAATCGGCGCTCTATTCGATGAAGATTTCGAGGAAGGCCCGGATTTAGGCCAAGATGAGAAGATAGATGATTCCCCCAACCTCTCTGCTGAAAATGATGAAGGCGACGCTGATGTCGCAAGGATTCGAGAGCTCTGCAAGCTCTCGAAATTGAAGTCTCCGAAGAAAGCTCCGCCGATACGGAAATCGGCGTCACCGGTGAAGCCGTTGACCGGAGCAAACGCTAGCTTGGGGGAGCCTCCCCCCAACACTATTCGAGACGGGAGACCACCGAGGGAGAACACACCGCCGCAACTTCCGAATCCAAGCGTTCTCCCCGGAAAGTTTGATGGGTGCATCTCATATGCACCAAACATCCCGCATTAATTGAAAATCATAGGGGGTCGAGCTCACGACCTTAAACGAGCGCTTGTCAGGAGGCAACCCGACGGTTATTGCTTTATTTTTACTTTTACTTTATTTTTGTTTTAGAAATTTTTAGTGTTTTGAGTCATTCGCCCAAAAATCTTGTGATAACGGGTCCTATTTTTCTTGACAGGAGAGGAGATAGGTAAATCCATCATGAGGAGGATGAACGAGGTGATAAGGAGCGCCCAGGAAGGCGCTCGATGCTTAGGAGGAAGATGAAATCGACTGGAGGAAGAAAGACGGAGTTTAGAGCCAAAACGAAGACAAACAGCAGAACACAAGGCTCACTCGGCCGAGTATACTAGTCACTCGGCCGAGTACACAAGTTCGTCCGGCCGAGCCGCTCACGAACGAGGGAAGTCTGCTGTACCCAACTCTCTGTTTATTTTTCCGATTTCAGTACAATTGCCACTCGACCGAGTATAGAAATTCACTCGGCCGAGTAGAACTGATACACTCCTAGGGCGAGTCTTGCCGAGTAGCTTGAGCCACTCGGCCGAATGGACTTACTCCACTCGGCCGAGGTTGGCAAGGCCACTCGGCCGAGTCATTAGCGGGGGAAAATTTCCCAAACATTTTCCGTTGAGTTCACTCGACCGAGTGACCCAGTCACTCGGCCGAGTCGTAACTTTTCCTATAAAAGGGGGTGGGGTCGGGCTCGTTTTTCAAAACGACACAAACCGCAGCTCGCCCGACGCTTCAGCTCCCTCGCCCGAACTCGCACCCTACTCACCCGACCGACGTCGCCGCACCGCCGCTCGGCCTGCCACCGCCGGCCGAGCCGCCGCCGCTCCTCGCCCGAGTCGCCGCCGGCGGCCACGTCTCCGGTCACCTCCGGTATCGCCTATTTAGCCTATTTCTCCTCTTTTTGCGTATTTTTCGAGGATCCATGCGTTAAACGAACCCCAAACCCAAATCGATTTCTATATCTATCTATTATACCCCTAATGCTCCATACGTTTTGAATATTACTCGCTGATATCTCCATTTCATGCGCAGGTTGTTTCTGGGAGCTTAGGGGAGCCCAGGGGAGCTTCTCGGGACTGATTTGGGCTGCATGGAGGCGTCGTCTTCGCACACTTCCATTGCTTTGCACTCGCGGCGTGTCGTGGTACACTCTTTCCTTTATTTTACGCACGCCGCACTTTTTACGTTTTTCGGCGCGCGCTCGGGGCCCATATGCCGCCCCGGACACGGCCGCGGTCGAAGAGAGCTTCCGCCAAGCGGAAGCGGTCGGATGATGCCGGCCCCTCCCACGAGTTGGAGGACTCTCCTCCGCCTTCTCCACCACACCCCACACACACCACCCACCCAGCACAGCCTGCAGGCCCCGCACACCCCGCACAGCCTGCAGCGCCCACACAGCCCGCACAGCCCGCACAGCCACTCCCTGCCGCTCCACAGCCACCACCTCCGGCTCCACTCGTCGGGCCGCTCGGGATTACGTTCCGAGACGACGCACACCGCGTCGCTTTCGAGCGTATTTCCCAGCGCTCGATCGTACCCTCCAGGTTTGCACACCTTGCCGACCTAGGACGCCTGGGGGTACTAGAGGGGATGCTCACGTTGTACGACAACGTGGGCTGGCGAGATTTCTTTCAGGTGTCGGCGGACACGTTTATCCGTCCGACACTTGAGGTACTTAGTTCGATCGCCCGGACCGACGAGGGATGCTCGTTTCGGTTCATGGACCGGGAGTGCCATGTCACTCTCGGTATGATGAGAGCCTTTTTCTCGTGGCCCGATGTCCCCGGGGCCGATCGAGGTTACGCCCCCACCCATATCCCCCCACCTTCCTTCGACACCGGTGCCTTTTGGGCCCGGATTACGGGTCTTCACGCTACCTTTGACCCTAGTAGGGCCAAGGCCTCGGCCATTGTCCATCCCTGCCTCCGTATTGCTCAGCGCCTTATGGCAACGACCTTTTTGGCCAGATATGAGCCGGGCACGATGTCCACGCCAGAGCTCTACATGCTCTACGCGATGACACGGCCCAGAGCTCTATCTAGGGATAGCGATGATCTGGTCCCCACCGTCGTGATTGATGTCGCGGCCTGGTTTTTGGACCGCATCATTGTATCGGTGGGCGCTCGCTCACCGATATGCTGCGGCGGCCTGATCACCTTGCTTGCCCTTATGACCTGCGAGGACTTCCCTGCCGACCTGCGACGAGCACCGGGCCCCACTTCTCTGTCGATTGATGTTATGGCCCGGATGAAGATGCTTCGTCCGCACGGTGAGCGACACTGGGTATGGCTGCACGGCCCTTACGGTGCCGATTACATGATTCTTCCGAGCCCAGCTCGGACTCAGATTGCACCGGCCCAGGTGGACTGGCTCCATGCGATGGATGTTCTGATCCCAGCCGCTTACGTGCTCGAGGCCGAGGAGGCCGAGCAGGCCCATGCTGCCCCCGCAGACCCTGTTGCACCTGCCGAGCCTGCTGCCCCTGTTGACCCTGTGGCCCCTCAGCCTATCCCTGATGCTATTGATTCTTCATTGGTTTGTCTCTCTCTCTCTCTATCAAAAACTCCATTTTTATTGATATATTGAATATTGCCATGAATTCTATTGATTTTATTTGTGAATTTCTATTGAATTTCATTATGAATTATGAGTAGTTTTATCGTCTTAGGGCGTAGGGATGAACCCTACGAACCCTATTTCTAATTTATGATGAATTGGTGAAATTATTGCTAGAATTGATTAGGGTTAGTTTGGGATTGATTTAATACGAATAGCTAGGGATTCTTACCGATTGGGATTTGCAAGAGATTGGATCCCAATTCGATAGGAAGCCCTAGAAATTCGAATTGGGTTACAATTGGATTTCTCCGGAATCGGTTTACAAGAGATTGGACCGAAACTAGGGTTTTCGATTGCAATTCTATACCAATACCCGTTTGCAAGAGATTGAACGGGTAGGAACTATCCCAACATAGGTCGTAGCTAGAGTTTGCACGAGAGTGGGCTCGAGATATGATTGAACGATGATGTTGTTCTTCACGCTAGCTTGCCTAGGTTAGGGTTTGCAAGAGATTGGACCCTACCTTAGGTTTGCTATAGACCGGCAATAGCACGAGAGCGTGAGCTTGGTTCTACATTTAGTTGCAACTAGTTCACCTGAATTTCAAGTCTAGCAATTGTGAAACCTACGAATCACAATGACGCGATACGGTTTGTAGCGGGGATTCCCTATCCCCTGGGCATCTTTATTAATTTGATATTCCTTTTATAAAATTGAACGACTGTGACCCCTTTATTGCGAACATTTCTCGACTGTTCTTATAGCCAGGTGAGTTGAAGAAGACACTGTTATTAGGCCTCCTCGTGTTCGATACCCGCTCGCCGCTACGCCGTGCGCTTGCGGTAAGACTAGCGAGTCGCGTGCCCCGGTTGCGTGTTCGCACCCCGGGGCTCCGATCAAGTTTTTGGCGCCGTTGCCGGGGATCCAATCTCGTGCAAATCCCAATCGGTATGCATCCCTAGCTATTCGTATTAAATCAATCCCAAACTAACCCTAATCAATTCTAGCAATAATTTCACCAATTCATCACAAATTAGAAATAGGGTTCGTAGGGTTCATCCCTACGCCCTAAGACGATAAAACTACTCACAATTCATAATGAAATTCAATAGAAATTCACAAATAAAATCAATAGAATTCATGGCAATATTCAATATATCAATAAAAATGGAGTTTTTGATAGAGAGAGAGACAAACCAATGAAGAATCAATAGCATCCAACAAAATAACACTTTTCTCTCTCCCCTAAAAGCTCAATCTAATCTCCTAAAAGTAATCAAAAAAGGCTGCCAAAAGTTCTGAAAAAGCCCCCTAAACTAGGTTAAAAACTGGGGTTAAATACGCCCCAAAATCGCCCAAAAAACTGTGACGAAAATGCCCCTGCGCAGCCTCAAAATCGCAATTTATGCTACAGGCAGCGCGGCTCACTCGGCCGAGTGACAAATGTCATTCGGCCGAGTGACAAACCCTGACAAATTCCAGTAACTTCGGACTTTTGGGGGTCAGCTCCTCGGGAGTCACTCGGCTGATTGACTTTCTTTGCTTCGGCCGAGGGGACTTCTTCACTCGGCCGAGTCGGAACTTGGGAGTCAACTGACAAATTACAGTAAGTCTGGACTTTTTGTTTCCGTCGTCTTGGTGTCACTTGGGCGAGTGGTGTCTCCGTGGTTCGGCCGAGTGTGCTGGCGATGCTCGGTCGAGTGTACGCTGATACTCTATCTTCTGCGTGTCTGATCTGGCCGGCTGAGTGGGCTCTCGATGGTCGGCCGAGTGACTCCTTCACTCGGCCGAGTGACATGCTCAAAATGCCCAATCTTCGTATTTTTGCTCCCACGTCGCTCCTACGACGTTCTTTCTTCTCCCACTCCTCTCCAATAGCAAAATTCCCCTCGAAGGAGTCACGGGTGACACTCCAGAGTGGGTGCATCTCAGGATCACTCCAAATCGCTCAAAATCTCCTGAAATTCGACAAAAACAAGAAATCGTGAAAAGCATCGCAATATTGCCGAAAAATCGTGAAAAGCGCGATTCGAGCGAACAAAATGGCATGCAAACATGCAGAAAAAAGGTGTAAAATATGGAGTGATCACTCCTTCAGGCCAATGATGTAACAGGAATTAGCACGGCAGAAGACCAATAAGTCATCCACGAACAGCAGGTGAGAGATAAACCCCATACGTCGCATAGGCTGGACAGAGCGGGTGGATTCAGCTCTCGCCATGAGGAGGAAGAAGGCCTCCATGACAAGCACAAACAGATAGGGGGAGAGAGGGTCGCCCTGTCTTAGCCCCCTATTAGAAGAGAAGTATCCTTCAGGTGATCCATCAATAAGTACCAAGAACATAAGGGTGGAGATGCATTCAGTAATCCAATTTATGAACCTGCCGCCAAATCCCATCTGATGTAAGATATAGTAGATGAACTCCCTATTCACGCTGTCAAAAGCCTTGCGGAGATCCAATTTGATACAAGTTCTAGCTCCCATTGGATTACTAAAATCATGGATCTGTTCGTGGGCAATTAAGGCACAATCGGATAGAAGTCTTCCTTTCAAGAAAGCAGCCTGATTAGGGGAAATTAAATCACAAATGACATGCTTTAACCTGTTGCATAAAACATTACTGATGATTTTATAGATGACGTTGCAGCATGAGATAGGCCTATAGTCCCCAAGACCCGTAGCATTAGCATTTTTGGGGACGAGTGTTAGGAAAGTGTGATTAACACTTTGGAGCATACAGCCGGTATTAAAAAAGAGAGAGTGCCAGATATCACATCATTACCAACAATGTCCCAAAAGCGTTGAAAGAAGTAAGCGTTGAAGCCGTCAGGCTCAGGGACCTTATCATGCCCAATTTGAAAGGCAGCAACTTTAATTTCAGAGGCAGAGACAGGTCTATCCATCCAGAAGGTGGCCTCCATGGTTAGCTTTCGTTTGGCGGTAAGCTTCGGGAACACATTCCAGTAGTCAACTTGACTATAAAGATTCATGTAGAAAATAGGGCCTTCTTTCCTCAAATCATCAATAGTAGAGTCAAGAACCCCATGCTTATTAATGAGGTGATGGAGATTGTTATGGGAGCGCCTACTTTTCATTGCAGTGTAGAAGAATTTAGAATTTCTGTCACCTAGAGTAAGCCAGTTTTGCCTGCTTTTTTGGCGCATGTCAGCTTCTTCAATATCTAGAGAATTGGCAAGATTAAAGACCAGTTGCCTCTCACATTCATGGATACGTGGGTCAGCACGGAAAGACTTGGCTGATTGAATTTCGTCCAATTCCTTTCTCCGAACACTAGACTTCATAACATTTTTATTATCAGCAGCCCAAATTTTGATTTTTCCTTTCAAAAACCGGAGGTTAGAAGCCAGGTCACCAAGCGTAGTTCCCAAAGGCCGGCTCTCCCAAAGTCCTCGGACGAGATCACTGAAGCCTGGAATCGATGTCCAAGAATTGTAAAACTTAAACGGCTTGGGGTGAGAATTTACCTTATTGAGTAGTTGCATAAGCAAAACAACATGGTCACTGGTGCCACCCGGAGTGAATTCAACAAAAGAATAAGGGAGAAGGGTGATCCAGGCTGAATTGCAGAGTACCTGATCTAATCGTGCAGCAATACGGGTTCTACCAATGTGCCGATTATTCCAGCTTAATCTATTCCCAATACTTTTAAGCTCCATCAACTGACACCTCCCAATGCATTTATTGAAAGCCTCCATAGACGCCATATCCACATGCCATCCACCAATCTTCTCAGAGGAACAACACACACAGTTGAAATTGTCGCCAACAAGCCAAGGGAGATTATTGAACATAATTGAATCAGCAATGAGATCACTCCATAGGGGTAATCTAGAATTCGGCAAATTGAGACCATAAACAGCAGTAAGACCTAGAGCAAGACCCGCAGAATTTGCAAAGATGGAGGAGATGTGCTTGGGAGACACAGAAACGGATGAATAGCTCCGCACAAGCTTATTAAAATAGATTACAATACGGCCTCCTTTGTGGGAACTTCTGTTATCAATACAATCCCAATCCTCATGGAAGCACTTGGTCAATCTAGCTGCATTACAAGATTCGACTTTAGTCTCTAGTAAGCAAACAATAGTGGGATTGAACTTACGCAAGCGTAGCTTCAATTCAGCTCTACGCGAAACATTATTGAGGCCTCGACAATTCTAGAAGAGAATATTCATTGGGGTGGTAGGGGAGGAGATTGCCCAGAGAGCATGGAACTTCGTCTAATTGTAGAGGGGGAGGAGTGACCTGATTTACTCTTGGAATTGGGTACCGTGGCCCAAAAAGTAGCATGCTCCAAGTCCCATTCTGGATTAGCAACAATTGGGTTCAAGGGCCCCTCCAAGTCAGCAGCAGGATCAAGCAGGCTAGGAGACGGTTTGTGTCCGCTAGAAGCAGCAATAGATCCCACATGGCCTTCATGTATGGGGGAATTTGTTGCCGTGACATTACCCTCAGGCAGCGGGCCGGCATTAACATGGAGCTCAGCAGCAGCTCTACTGGATTCTCCAGTCTCAACACATGGGAAGGTGGACTGATCTTGCAGCAAGGCAGGAGTACTAATAGCTACCTTATTATAAGCGGCAACATCATTAACAGCTTGGTTCTGAACATGGACACTGATCAGGTCCGGGTTCATAGGGGGAATGGCAGAGGGTTCGGCCGCAGTAACCTCAGGATTTGGTACAGGCTGTGCCATAGGGAGCTTCTCAAGATGGATTGAAGGGGGATTAGGTATCAGTCTACGTGGGCATTGGGAATCTAAGTGGCCAAAGCAAGAACAGTCCCCACATCTTAGTGGCTCCCCCTCGTACTTGACATCAATGGTAATTGTTGATTTCCCTTCAACATCAACCAGCACTTTCCTTTGAAGTGGAGTTTTTGCGTCAACTTCAACCAGGCAACGAGCATAGGAGATCCTATCAAGGCTTGCAGTTGACTTGTCTAGACAAATTGGATTTCCGACACCACTAGCAATTATATTTAAGATTTCCAATGCCCACATAGATAGCGGTAGGTGGTGTAATTGAACCCAAACCGGGACAGCTGTGAGGATGTCGCGCCCAAGTTGGATGCTTGGCGACCACTTTTGCAATACCACAAGTCTGCCGTCAAATAGCCACGGTCCCCCGTGGAGGATATTATCCCGGTCATCTCCATTTTCAAATCAAAAATAGAAGTATCCATTCTCGCGAGAGAAGATACGCAGATTACCTTTAAGCCTCCATAGTCGTTCAGTCCAAGCTTTAATTTGACCAAAGTAAGGAACATCCCCGAGAACGTACTCCACAAGTGTGTTCTCCCACCGTGTGGCACCTGCTTCGAGCATCCTTGCTGCAATATTTCCCTTGGCCACGCCATCAGCATTGTGTGTGATCGGAACCTTGGCCATTACTAGCGGATCAGCGTATTTACGCCTGGAAGAGCATATATCAACCCAGGAGCGCTATTCAACAGAGGGACTGATGTGGAGCGTAGATTGCGGCCTAGGAGACAATTTCTCAAACACCTTGCCTTCAGGAATTAAGTTTGGAAAAGCAGAAGATTACTGAGAAGAACCGCCAGCTCTAGGGGGATACCGATCCTGATGCAACACAGGCATCCCATCCCTCTGAAAGCCACCACCCCTATAGCCCTGGGGACGATGGGAATGAGAAAGACCCTTACGAGATTTTTTATGGGAGACACGTTCCCACACGCCGTCGATCGCAGAGTGGTTGGTAGCTGGTTGACGCTGGCCTGAATTTGGATCTATAGGTTTGGCCAACGCGTCAACAGGGGAAGCAACGCGAGGGTGCGCCGCCGCCCGCAGATCGCCTGCTCCGGGAATAGTGGACATGTTTTTATATATCATATATATATATATATATATATAGAAAGGTTAGCAATTTTATTCATATAACTCAACAAATTAAAATATTGGTCTACAAAATAGAACCAAATATAAAACGCAAGAGAAACAAAGCCATACATAAACCTTCAACTTTGATAAAGCAAGGAATCCTAGCGATATTTAGGATTCCGAGTTTCCCTTGAGCTTTTCCGTCGAGGTGGATCCAAATAAGTCTTTTTGAGTGTCTTTAATTTTGGAGCTAAGCGGCGCATTTCATCCTCCCACTCTTATTTTATCGTTGTAGCATCTCCATCAAATTCGTCCACCCATTCTTCCTCATATTCATCCTCTTCAGCATTTTCATCCCCAACATTGTCAGGGTCATCAACACGGTCATTACCAGAAGGGCCCCCAGCTTCCGCGGAATTTGGAATCACATGTACATCCACTGCATCACCATTAGTAACCTCTACATTTCCATTAGAAGGACCTCCAGGCTCTATAGTAGATGAAAAACCTCTACTCGTACCATTCCCTTCATTAATCAACACACTTCCAACCGCAGACATAGTAGTCTTACCTTTCTCTACCCAAACCTTCTTAAATGGACATTGGGGGTTGAATGCCCAAAGCATTCACACGTTGGACAGCTAGGAGGAAAGTTTTCATATTCCACTTTAATAATCACATTCTCCTCATCCTCCACAGCAATCTCAATTGTATTTTGCAATTTGGTCTTTGCATCAATTTCAACAAAGCATCTTGCATAGGAGTACCTTTCTCCCAAAGCTGTAGCCTTATCAAGGAATAAGGGCTTACCTATAGAGCTAGCAATTATACTTATGCACTCTGTAGACAAAAATTTGAGTGGTAAGTCAGGAAATCTTACCCATACTGGAATTGATGACAGAAGATCTCTGTCCATAGTGAGGTCTGGAGTCCAACGTCGCAGCACTATCACCCTTTTATCGAACATCCAAGGCCCTCCTTGGAGTACTCTGTTGCAATCTTCCTCCAGCAAAACCACGAAGAAGAAAAAACCATTTTCTCTAGAGTGGACCTGTAAAGTACCCTTTGGCCGCCACAAACGATGGACAAATTCACGAAGGTGAGAATATAACGGTTTGTCACCCACAATATAACCTACTAGTGTCCGTCCCCATTTTGCAACATTAGTAGAGATTGCTTCCTGCGGAATCCAAGGGACAGTCTTGCATGAAGGAGCCTTTCGAAGAGGATAGTAAGAGCATTTGCTAATCTCTTCAACAGCACGCCCTACAAAAAAAAGTGAACTCCAGGCTTCTCAACCTGTCTTCGCCACTCTCAAAGGAGCTGATGGTTGGCCGTTGATTCGGGTTCAATATTACATATTTAACCCCCCATTTAGCCCTATTTTGTGCTCATGTGATGCTACATTGTTCTCTAATTCATACGTATTTTATACACAATTATTTATTAGAGAAAACACTCTATTTGAGCACAAAATAGCAATTAACGAAGTATTTCTGTACTTTTTATATTTTTTCTAGCTTGGTCTCGATCTCATGATTCCAACAATTATTTATTTGTAATTTTCTGAGATCTGTGCTAATTTATATGAATTTTTGAATGCAGAATACCAATTAAATGGAGAAATACGCTCAAAATACGAGAAATACGGCCACCCGCCAATCAGAATATGACACGTGGCGGAAATCCTTCGCTCCCTGCGGAATCCAACGGCTCGCATCAATCCAAATGCGTCGATCGCAGACCGGAGTGGCAACATCGTGGCCGTCGTTCGCAGATCGAACGGCCACACAGTCGAGAGCGGGCGGAGACCTTGGGGCCACGTGGCACAATCGCGCGCATCCTCGCTGCATCCGACGGCCACAACGAGGCTCGATTGAATTTGGATACGCAGCGACGTGAACCCTCCGATCGAGATCTAACGGCGGAGAGCGGCCCCGCATTTGAATTCAGAAATCGCGAGCGGGAGGCTACGTGGCATGCTCTTTACCGTCCGATGGCCATCGTACGGTTTCAATTCGGATCGCTACGAACGAAGAGCGACCGACTCCGCAGGGCGACGTGGCCAAGCGACGATCGTTCGATCGTAATCCGACGGATACCGATGATGCCGACTTCGATACGGGTTCGAGTCAAAGAAGCGGGTTTGAATCCGCATGCTATGTCCACGTGTCACGCCGAGGTGTGATCCCGCTTGGATCGTGCGGACGAGATTTGCAGCGAACGACGGATCGGGTTCGGGTGCTATTGGGTGCGGGTTTTGAACCAGTTAAGCTCATTAAACCCGCAATGCCTATTATATAAGCGTATTCTATGGTTTTTGGGCGTATTATTGGCGTATTGGAGCACCTTGGAGCCGATTTTCCCCTCTGAAAAATTCTGTAAATTTCCAGAGGCTGTTCTTCAGTTTTCCAGAGAGTTTGGAGTCTTTGCTTAGAGTTTTGGTGATATTTTCTTAAACTCATACCCCGTATTTGGGTGTTTTCTATTGTATTTTGCTATGAACTTGAAGTATTTGGCTATGAAACTAGTTTATTCTTGCATTATGAGTAGCTAATTCTTATTTGTGCATGGTATGGAGTAGTTAGGGGATGTGAATCGTATTTGTTTGGTTGAATATCATCGTTCGTAAGCATTTATGTCGCTAAAGTTTTAATTTTTACTATCAAATCCGCTTTTTCATCTTCCAAAAGAAGTGATTAGGTTGATGATCACCCCAAAAGGGTGAGCTTTGATCTCTCCAAAAGAGAGTTTCATACCGTATTCGTAGGATTATAATTTTAGCGACTATTTAATTCATATTGTGCTTGAATCCCCAAAAGGGTATCTTCCGATGAATCTCTCCCAAAAGGAGGATTTATTGAGTTATATTTGATCAACCAACGTATACGATTCACTGATCCTAACGAACCCATACCATGTGCATACTTCTCATTGTTATTTTCACGAATTTTCATTGTTCGTATCGTTCACATATTCACAATTCACCATCAAACTCATTCACACCATCGCCATTTAAAGTGTTTAGTTTCTCTACGTAGATTTTCTATTTGATTTAAGTTTGTGGTTTCAACAGATTTCTCCCGAGGATTCGACATCTGGACTTCCAGATTATACTTCTTGTACGGACTCTTGCGTTTGAGAGAAGCACCTTTCGGCCGTCATCTTTTTCCTTCCAAATGTTATTAGTATTCCGTTGTGGTGGGGGATATTCTTCAGCGTAATTGGGTGTTGACTTTGCTACAGCAGACATAGACATCCTTTGTAGACAGAATGAAGAACATCGATGAAAAGGGTTTCCCGCGTTGATATAAGCAGGATTGGATATGCTACCCATGATCTGCTCATGGAACAAAGATGACCCTGACCAGTCAGCCAGCAGGGAACACGATCAGATCACCCAGACCGGATCAGATCAGATGCCTGAGTGCGCGGGTGATTTGCCGACGAGAGGCGGCGTCTGAAGTGAGATCTGGCGTCTGAAGCGAGGTCAAAAAACACCAAAAATTCTGGCGCCTGAAGCAATCAGATCGTCGATCGCCCGGATCAGGACGTCGGATCTTCGAGTAGCAGATCGACCGGGTCTGATCCGACGCCAGTAGACCGATCCGGTGGGTGATTGATCTCGACGACCAGCAATTGGGCAGCCTGAACTCGGAGCAGTAGGTGGGTGATTGATCTCGACGAACAGCAATTGAGCCGGATGAAAGATAGCAGTTGGGTTCTCGACGACAGAACTTGACGGCTGGGCGGAAACTCGACGCACGAACAGATAGGCGCCTGAGGCCAGCCTGAGGCCGGCGCAACAAAAACCCCCCAAAAACGACATAGGGCCGACGCAGCAAAACCCCCCCCCAAAAAAAACGACCTAGATCTGTATTAAATGTGCATGCTTATTGGCAACTTAATTGAATTGAGATTTTATATATGTATGTATGTATGTATGTATGTATATGTATGTATATGTAGACAATGAAGTCGCTAAAAAAAGATATAGATCCCCCTCACCGGAAAAGTTGAAGAGTATCACAAAGTTCTAAATGTTAGGATTCCTTACCCGTGTTGAGTTATTGGATAATTTATGGTTGTTTTCATTAGAGTCTTTATGCTTGATCATTTCTGTAATCCAATATTGTAATTGTTGAGTTATATGATTGCTTACCTGTCAAAAAATGTATGTATGTGTGTGTGTGTGTGTGTGCGTGCATGCGCGCGCGCGCGTGTGTTTAGAATAATGGGTATCATACGCCATATGAGGCATTGTCTCATATTTCCTCTCACATAAAGCAAATAAGTACAACTAAGTACAAGCCCATGTGGGCTTGTACTTGGTTGCTTTATGTGAGAGGGAATATGATGTAATTTTAGCCTGTATGGATCAAAACACTAGAGGGGGGGGTGAATAGTGTATATAATAAAAATTGTTGCAAATAAAACGTTACTGATATTTGCAAAGATGCACAGAAATAAAATAAAAAGTACTGAAAATAAATCAATCGCAAACACAGAGAGGTATCCTGATTTGGATCCTCTTGATCCTAGTCCAGTCATCTACTCCCAGTAGAGATTTTCAATTCACTATAATCACTTGCCCTGCAAGTACAAACATACAAAAATGGTGACACTCCCCGTGTCCCAAACTTTGTACAATCTCTAAACAGAGATTCACCTTTGTAATAAAAAAGAAAATAAACACCTTATAGCCTTGTAATGAATATGAAATATGAATTTAGAAGGACAGTGTTTAGAATAGGAACTTCAATGTTTCAAGATATATAATGGTGAAACATAATTGAAGTTCTTCCGTTCTTAAACGAAGAGAGAAATCTAATGATTTCTTCTTACAAATAAGAAAAGAACAACTTTCTCAAAAAAGTGTTGAAATCCAAGTTCTTCCGTTCTTAAATGAAGAAAGAAATCTAATGATTTCTTCTTACAAATAAGAAAAGAACAACTAATGGCTGAATGCTTAAGAAAATCATAGGCTTGATTTCAACAAAGATAGAATTAAAGAAGAGGAAAGTGTGTGAAGTGAAAGAGAGGGTCTACCCCTCTTTTAATAGTGTTTAGGGACGGTTGGAGAGTGTAAGTAATGTTGGAAAACGGTCATGAACCGTCCCTAAAAATTTAGGCTTCAAACGGCTAGTTTTGAAATTGGTCGACCAAAATGGAAAATTGGTTGACCAAAATTTAGAGAGGGAATTTTGACTGTTGGAAGACAGATACATAATCTACATGGTTAGAGGAGTTTGCTCATGAAATCCCGTAGTCAAATTCGAAGGTTTAAAATTGGTCGACCAAAATTGGGTTATTGGTTGCCAATTTTCAAAATTACGAATTTTCGGAATTGGGAAGTGTAGATCTCTGAGTAATGGAACCTAGGTGACTAAGACATATTATCACAAGGCTTTGTGACCTAATAAAGTAAATTTTACATTGATTACATAAAGCCGTAGATAAGACTGCATCTGCAACTGAATTTGAGAAGCTTCTTTGTAGGGGATCCTTATCAAGTGATTATATATCCAAGTCGTGGATGTAGGTGCCTTTGCCTTTCCAGCTTCATGAACTATGATATAACTGTTTGAATATGCATGAAGATATCTGAATGTGTGGAACGCAGCATGTATTTGTATCTGCATACATAGAGTTAGTAGCACTGAATGTGTTTGTCATATCAAAACCATATGGGAATAGAAATATGGAATTACGAAATTCCAACATTCTCCCCCTTTTTGATAATGACAAACATGTAAATAGATATCTTTAATTTTGAACATATATATAATATACTCCCACTGATAATGTGGAATTTGTGAATACTCCCCCTGAGTAGATGAAATATATTCTCCCACTTTGGAATTCTCAAAAAGAGGGAAATAATAGTTAGTGAAAAATAACCAAGAAAATATTAGAGAAAAATAAAAATAAAAATGGCAGCGAAATAAGGAGTATATAGCCTCAAAAAATGAACATAAATTGGCCAGTAAGGAAAAAAAATTTGTAGGCCAAATAGAAGTTAGTGGCCGAACTAATGTGAGCAGGCCAAGGTAGAGGCCGAAGTTTATAGGGGTTGTCCAATGAAAAAAAATAAATGAAGGCCAGGCCATTTTTCAAAAAATATATATACTAATGCAGTCCTAAATTTGATGGTTAATAGAGAGCGAGCCATGGACTGTATAGGTGTAGGAAGATAAATAATAATATAGTAATCATATAGTAGTGGAAAAAAATAATTTGAAAGAGTAGACATGAGGCATGTCTGGTTTGATCAGTGCGAAATGCCCAAATTTTATACTGGTTGGTTGTATCAACAGAGTATAAATTGTCCATGTCTTTTGTTTTTTTATTGTTTGTTTTTTTAACATATTGTAGCATATCCTGTGGAGAAATAAAGTGAGACATGCTAGTGGAGAAAACATCCTGTGATAAATGGGTACCAAAACAGTTGGGTAGAAAAGAGCATTTGTGCGTGGAGTAAAGCAAGCATGTACTATTGGAAAATTTGTAGCCAGCATCTAAGTAGACATCTGGAGCAATGAGAAACATATGAGATATCCAAAGAAAAGACAGAGAATGAATACATAACAAAAAGTCATGAAAAGAGCACAAAACAATGTATCCATGGAGAACTAAGAAACATAGCCAAATGACTACTGCAAAACAAAGACAGAACACCCAAGAGAATAGCCAAGTACAACAACAAAAAATTTCATAGCCAAATGAACAGTCAGGGTACTGAACCAATACAAAAAACCACTTAGAAGTTACAGAATATCCAAAACAACCATCCAGAGTACCAGTTACAGAAGAGTATCCAAATAACAACATACTAAGCAAATGACATAGTAACCATAGACAACCCATAGTCCTACAGAACCTATTAACAGCACCAAATAACAAACATCATACCCAAAGTCTTGGAGAACATCACCAACTATCAATACCAAGAAACTAACATAAAAGTATCACCAGGCAACCTATGAAAACAACAACAAACATCTGAAACATGTGTCCTAGGCCAAAAGTACCAAATGGCAAGAAAAAGCTATGGGCGAGAAGACGGCCCAGGCTAAGAAGACGAGGTGGCACGGAAGTGAATAGACTCGAAATGAGTCGACATGGTGGCGACTGCAACCTGAAGCGCATCCATCATCTTGTTGTGTTCCTGCATAGTAGCATCGCTGGAAGTAAGGTGAGAATGAATTCCTTGAAATCCATCGTGTATCTCGTTGCAAATATCAGTGAAACCGTGAGTGACGGAATGCCTTAAAGCACGAACTTCACCAAGCAAATCTAGATCACCACGGGTGGAAGTGGGGGTAACGGGAGTACTAGGGGATGCATCGGAGTGGGAATAACGCTTGCAAACTGGAAAGCGGCCACGGGCATGGGAAGAAGAACTGGGTGTACGGGTACCAGGAGAACGTGTACGG
Organism: Scilla litardierei; assembly: GCA_030789695.1. Lineage (NCBI taxonomy): Eukaryota > Viridiplantae > Streptophyta > Magnoliopsida > Asparagales > Asparagaceae > Scilla > Scilla litardierei. The sequence goes on along the minus strand of CM061142.1, from coordinate 599,672,739 downwards.
GTGCGGGGAGAGTTGGTACGGGTGCGGGGAGAACGTGAAGTGGAGCCAGGAGTAGGGTGGGGAGTGGTGTCCTGAGGAGAAGCATCATCATCTTCCTCAAGATCGGAAGGGTCGGAAAGAACTAGCTGCATATGAGTAAGGGTCTCTGAATTGAAATCAATCGAATTAAAGATCTGAACGGAATTGGCAAATGGAATCTGAAATGCTTCTAAGATCCCGGTGATTCGGGAAGGCAGAAAAACATGGGAATGGATCGGTTTGGCGAGAGAGTCTAGTAAAACTGTACCCCAATCGATGGGAAGTTTGCCCATCAAAGCATACAAGCATCGGGCGGTTTTAGTACTCACGTAATTGAGGGATCCATTTTTCGGGGCGAGATTGGACAGGATGATTTTTACCATCATTCTAGCCGGTGGGTGAAGGGTAGCGGCTGATCTTTTTGGGCGGAAATCGGGGGACAGAAGTTGCTTAATGGCCGGGTCAGATAGTGTTGGATATGGACGACATGAATACACCCATGAGGCGATGTATGAGGGTATACGGACCTCAGATGTCGTGTGCACGAAAGCGTGCATGAAGGGAACCTTTTCTCGTGTGAAAAGGACCACTCGATAAGTGAAAAAAGCCACTTTATAAGTGCATAAAGGCATTTGATAAGTGAATGAAGAAGAGGATAACTGTAAGTGCTAATATAGGCTAATAAGCTTATATTTAGTTATTTCCTACAATAACTACCCCTAAAGCCTATAAATAGGACCCAAGGGTAAGGCATTTATACTAATCTAACCATGCCATAAGTTTGCATAAGGCAACTTGTGTTCTTCTTCTCACTTCCATTAAAATCCTCTTCTAAATAGAGATTTAGACGGTGAAACGCTACTTCGATCCTCCGTGACGAAGTACTGACCGCTGTGGCAAATCTGTAACGACTGCTTTTCATGTATCTGGATTTTATATATTATAATATATGTTTTGGTGGATTTTCTCCTCTTGTGTGGTTTTCGTCTCCGTAGTTTTCATTTTCGATCGATTCGTCGTATTTTCTCGCTTCTTTCTTAGGATTGTCGATTTCGAAGTTTGTCACTCGTGACGGGCTTCATAACGGTCGTATCTAACTATTAGATCAAGCCTAGGAGTCTTAGGAATCGATCCCGGGGCCCCGCGCTCCGTATCGGTACTTTCTGTGCTCATTAGCCGGTGTAAGAAGGGCCACCGACCGACTAGATGACGATCCAGTCGGTCGGCAATCCTTCTTGGACCGACTAGTTAGCTTTCTAAATTTCTCAGGAGTTACTGTTTATCGTTAGTCGGTCTAAGAACGTTGGTTGACCGACTAGGTTGCAAACTAGTCGGTCAGCAATGCTTCTTGAACCGACTAACTCATCAAATTATTTTTGTATCAGTTACTGTTTACTCTTAGTCGGTCGAAGAACGTTCATCGACCGACTAGTTGCCAAACTAGTCGGTCAGTACTTGTTCATGGACCGACTAACTCTAGAATCCTAATTTCACCTGTAGCTACTGTTTACACTTAGTCGGTCTGCGTTGGTCGACCGACCGACTAGTTGTCAAACTAGTCGGTCAGTGGTTGTTCTTTGACCGACTAACTAGTGCTGTAAACCCTAGTTTTGCCCTAGCCGCCAGCCTAGCCTATAAATACCCAACCCAAACGTTTTCTTCCCCTCCAACTCGACCCTAAACCCTAAAATCGCCCACATTGATCCCCCACCTTCCTCCAAGCTCCATTGCTTCATTCCAAGCCCTAAATCCATCATCCAAACCATCCATCTACCCTATCTACCTCTCATCTTCCCCAAAATCTCACCAAAACCCATCAAATCCCTAAATCCCCCAAAACCCTAGTTTCCCCAATCTTCTCCAATCTTCTCCAGATTTGATCCTAGGGTTCCCCGGAGTGTTCCTTCCGTCTCCTCTCGGTAAGAGATCGATCTACCGTTGTTTTTATAACTTATTTATAATTTTGGTGAAACCCTAATTAATTTCATGTGTTTGGTGTTTGTTTCCCCCTAAACAGCGATTTCCTTGTAGATAGCATCCGTGTGACGAGGTTGATCGTCATCCCCGGTGCTAGGCAAGTGAAACTTACCACTTAGGGTTTAGGCCATGTTTTAGGCCATTTGCATGTTGTAGGCGTAAAAGAGGCTAGGCGACGAAATGAAACTCGCCTAGGCGCAAATTGGGGAATTAGCTTGACAACGAAGCTAATTCCGACTATTAGCATGTTGCACAATTACCATGTCATGTTTACTTTCAATTAACGGTACGCGAATATGTTCATGTCATTGCATTTTGCCTGTCACGTTTAATTTAAATTAACGGTACGCAAATATCTGTTCATGTCTTTGCATAGTGATTATTCATCGTGATTGCGTAGCGCACGCTACAATATTATATTCCTGGCTCGTGTTCCAGAAGCGAGCTTAGTGAGTTGGAAACCCCAACGCTCGACACATATGGGTGGGGTAAGAGATAAGCGGCCTGAGCCCCGAGTTGGCCTGATCCGCCACTCCGGCCAGCAGGTGGACTCTCTAGTGCACAAGTGATTAATAGTGATAGAGATAAGCGGCCTGAGCCACGAGCTGGCCAGCAGGTGGACTCTCTATGCACTAAGTGTTTACCAGTGACAAGTGATTAATAGTGGTAGAGATAAGCGGCCTGAGCCACGAGCTGGCCAGCAGGTGGACTCTCTATGCACTAAGTGATAAGTGATAAGTGATAGTGATAAGTGATAAGTGATAAGTGATAAGTGATAAGTGATAAGTGATAAGTGTTAAATGATAAGTGATTAGTGATTTGGTAGCTTTTGCTACATTATGCATGCTTGCTTCTCTTTTTAAACTGTTGCATCATGCTTAACTGTCATGTCATTACTTAATGCTATAACTGCTAGGTTGCTAGATGCCTCACTTTCAGTTTCCTTGCCCAAGTCTTTTAGACTTGCTGACATGTGCCCCTTTACTCTTTTGGGTGACACATGTTAGATCCTGAGCCCGAGTACCTCGTTGAGGACGAGGTGTTTGCTGACGCCGAGCCCGAGCTTGTGTTTGACGGGGAGTACGTGGACACTGGGGACCAGTCCTAGTGTCTCCGTTGCGTATTATTTTGTTAGACAGTTGTTTGTTATTGGTGCGTGGCACCCATACCTTGTTATGTTGTTGCTTTTGTTGGCCTTGTTCTGGGCCTTTAGACTCTTTTCTTTTAGCCTGGTGGCTTTTCTGGATGTTGAACTTATTTGTGATGCTGGACAATATTTGTGAGATGTGAATTTTATCTCAGTCTCTCCTTGTGTTATTATTGCTATTCTGTTGTGGTTACAGGGACCTGTTTATGTATTGTGGACGCTTATCGGGTTTGGGGCTTCACAGCTCCACTCTCGTGCGGACCTTTTCACGTCTCGCCTCCATTTTAGGGAAGCGGGTCGTGACAAAATCCGAGGGCGAAATTCAGAGATTACGGTGCCGCGTACGCAAGCGTAAGTCTCTCCTTTATTATTCGATCCTAACGTCCTCGTTATGATAGGATCCTACATTGGTATCAGAGCCATACGGGTTCGCCCCGGTCTAACCAATGAACGAGGCGTTGTCTTTTTCACGAATGAGTTTCCTACCATTATGGATATGGTAGGAGTGCATCGTGACGGAGAGAATCGCAGCAGTTGTTCTTTTCACGTTAGGGTCTTCTGTCATTACGGATATGGCAGGAACTCTCCGTGACAGGAAGAACTGACCGTTCATCTCGCCAAACTCGCACTCTTCATGGATGCTGAGTCTCCATTCAATAGGGAATGTGAACTCTCTTCATGTGGAGCGTGAATTTTGCGGCCTTGAAAGTGTGTTATTTTTTCATTTTGGCACACGGCCATTGAAGTATAACTACTTTCTCGACGAACGGGTGTCTCATCGGAGAAGAAGATGGCGGTTGCAAATTCTCATCGGAGATGAAGATCCCTTTGGTGCATGATCGCTATGGCCATATGGGCCATGGAGGCTATGCATCCCCCCTCCCCATGTGGAGGGGGTTGGCTACGGCAAATAACAACCACGGTCACCCCTCCGGTGGGGGTGTGCGGCCAACCCCATGCAAGGGGGGGCCGGCCATGGCCATATGGGCCATGGCCCGGCCATGGCCCGGCCTCGGCCAGGCCTCGGCCAGGGCCAGGGGGCCCGGCCTCGGCCAGGCCAGGGCCAGGAGGCCCTGGCCAGGGCCAGGGGGCCCGGCCTCGGCCAGGCCAGGGCCAGGAGGCCCTGGCGGCCCTGGCCACGGCAGAGGCCAGGGCCGGCGCCCTGGCCTTAACCAGGGCCTGGCCGCCCTGGCAGAGGCCAGGGCCGACGCCCTGGCTGGGGGGCCAGGGCCTGGCCAGGGGCCTGGCTGGCCCTGGCAGAGGCCAGGGCCGGTGCCCTGGCCTCATACCAGGGCCTGGCCGGCCCTGGCCGAGGCCAGGGCCAGGCCACGGCCGGCCCTGGCCGAGGCCAGGGCCACTGTCATTGCCGGCCCTTGGCCTCGGCCAGGGCCAAGCCCCGGTCAGCCCAGTAATTGGGGGGGATTGCATGGGTGGTGGCTTAAATGGTCAGTCTCTACGGAGCCGGCGGCAGTTGTCTGCGGCAAAAAATTCTCCTGTAGGGGGGAAGCGCCTGGATCCATATGGGAGCCGACGGCGGTGGCTTGCAGAAAACTTCCCTCAAGGGGTGTTCGGCCTTGGCCAAGTTGCGATGGCAACTCTCTCTTTGGAAGGAAGAAGAATTCAGCCTTGGCACGGCCACGACACGACCCCGACAATGGCCGGGGAATTGTCGAAATATTTCGGCTATGTCACCCTGTAATGGGGTGTAGGCCCTGCAAAATACGTTTGCAAAATACGTTTGAAAATACGTTTTCAAAATACTGCAAAATACGTTTGCAAAATACGTTTGAAAAATACGTTTTCAACATACGTTTTTTTTTCAAATACGCTTTTCCGCTGCAAAGTACTATAAGAGTACTATCGTTTGATAAGCGAGGGGAAAATATTGAAAGTTGTTCTAGATGGTGATTGGAATCGTAGAGACCTTTCCGATTCTAGAGCAACATCTTCAATATTTTTCGAAAGTAACTTATCAAATATAATAATATCATTCCAAGTGTGATTTTTTTCCAAGTGGGAGTGATATTAAACTAGTCTGAAATTTCACATTCGATTGATTCAGTATCTCTATGGATCATGATTCGACCAGTGGTCTTTTGGACTAGTTTGTGGGACATCTCAGCTCAGTCTGGGGGTAGTGAACCATGGACTAGCCATTTCCCTGGTCCGTCCGCTGGCCGAGACTAATGAATCATGAAAATGTAACAATATGATGACTATGTATATGAAATTAATGCAATGTTTTTGATCGAACCTTCTTTTCATGTCTTTTGCAGCATTTTAAAGCTAAAATGTCTTCTGCCGCTATGAACATCGTTGCTGAGTTGAACAAATGTGAAAAACTCAACGGCGATAATTACAAACTATGGTCCATTAAAATACAGTATGTTCTAGAGGAGCAAGAAGTGCTCGAAACTCTAAAGAACGTAATGATTGAACCCGAGTTGGGCACTATGGCCCAACACAGACGAGACAAGGAAGCTTTTGATGCTTGGTCTCGGAAGAACAAGATAGCTCGCATTACGTTATTGTCCAGTATGGCCGATGACATAATGTGCATCTTCCGAGAGCATGACCTAGCCATGGACATATGGTCCAAGCTTGAGGAGAAGTTTGGTGGCACCTCGGTGTCCAAACTTCGTTCTTTAACTATAAGATTTGATTCATACAAGAAACGTCCAGATCATTCCATAGGGAAACATCTGCGACATATGGCGAATCTAATCTCAGAGTTAAAGGATGCAGGTCATGTGCTCACTGATGAGAAACAAATCCAAGCAGTCATACGTTCCCTACCAAATGGGTGGGACCAAATGAAGATGCATCTCACTCATAATGAGAGCATCAAGAACTTCAGCGATGTTTCTAAGCACCTCGAGTTAGAGGAAGAGCGGCTTGAGGCTGCCAAGCCAAGTGCAGAAGTGCACATGGTTGCTAGTTCCTCACACGGGGAAAAGAAACGGAAAAATCGTTCGAAGTTTACTGATGAACGTAATAAGCAACCTGAGTCTACCAAGAAACCCAAACATAAGGGTGGGCACAAGAAATGGAAATGGCACAAGAAGAAGGACTTGAAGAAGATCAAGTGTTTCAAGTGCAACAAGTTAGGTCACTATGCTCGTTCGTGTACGAGTGGAGGTGACGAGGTGCCACCGACCACATAGCAAGGGACAGACAGTCCTTCGTGGAGTATCACCGGATACCCCAAGGAACGAAGTGGATCTATGTAGGAAACAACACACGTGTTGAAGTGAAAGGCGTTGGGACGTGCAAGCTCGTCCTGGACAATGGCCGCACTATCCTACTTCATGATGTTCTCTTCGCTCCGGATATTCGAAGGAATATTATTTCTGTGGTCGTTTTAATGGGTCTTGGTTATAGTTGGTTTTTTCATGATTGTAAAGTGGACTTGTTTTGTAATAATTCTTTAATTGGTACTGGGTATGTTTTCAAAGGATTTATTGTATTAAATACAATGTATGACTCCTCATTTTGTAATGAAAATTTCCTTGTTACAAATTCTTCGACTTATAAGTCAGATATAATTTGTTGGCACGCAAGGCTTGGTCACATTGGACCAACGCGTATGGATAGACTTGCCAAACGTGGCCTTCTATCCAATGTTTCAAAGGTCGATATGTCGACCTGCGAACATTGCCTTGTAGGGAAATCTTGTCGCAAGCCGTTTGGTACCGGCACAAGGGCCGAGGTTCCATTACAGCTCATCCATTTGGACATATGTGGTCCGATGAATGTCAAGAAAAGACGCGGAAAGTCCTATTTCATCACTTTTATTGATGACTTCACCCGATTCGGACATATCTATTTGATATCCCACAAAAGTGAAGCATTAACCTGTTTTAAAAACTATATGAGTTTAGTGGAAAATCAATTAGATCGCAAGATTAAGGTCTTGCAAACCGATAGGGGCGGTGAAAATCAATCAACAAGTTTTAAAGAACTTTGTGATGAAAAGGGCATAGTTCATCAGGTAACTATGCCTTATACTCCACAACAAAATGGTGTTGCAGAAAGGAGGAATAGGACTTTAATGAAAATGGTCCGTTCAATGATGGCGCAAGCTAACTTGCCAATCACCTTTTGGGGTGATGCATTATTGACGGCCGCTTTCATCTTGAACCGCGTACCCTCGAAATCAGTTAGCTCCACTCCTTACGAGTTGTGGAACCAAAGGTCTCCTGACTTAAACATTTTGAAACCTTGGGGGTGTGCATCCTATGCACATATTTCCTCCCATAAGTATGGCAAACTTGGGCCACGGGGAAGGAAATGTATCTTTATACGATACGCAGAAAACTCCAAAGGTTATGTTTTCATTGGTCAGGAAGACAATGGAGGTCTAATTGAATTTGAGTCAAGGGATGTCACTTTCTTGGAAAACGAGTTTCCAAGACAGGGCGAGATAAGTCAAGACTTATCTCTATTTGAGATTAATGATCAAGAAGGATTACCTCATTCGAGTGGGAGAATTCTTGGTGAAGACGAAAATACGTTTCAACCTTCACCAATGGATGATACGAATGATGTTAGTCATATTCCATACTGGAATAATGATCCAAGTGGGAGCAATTCTAACGACATTCCAAGTGGGAGTGATTTTAGAATTGATCTAAATTCAAGTCAACAAGGACTTGAAGAATCGCAAATACGACGTAGTAATCGTACAAGGTTAGCTCCTCTAAGATTTGAGGATGAATTTCTGCAAACCTTTATGACTTTACTACAAGTAGATGACGAGCCTGCTACTTTCAAACAGGCCGTATCATGCCCTGCAAAAGACAAATGGATAGAAGCGGTGAAGGAGGAGTTACAATCCATGAAAGTTAACCAAGTCTGGGACTTGGTTGATTTACCCAGAGGACGTAGAGCTATTGGGAACAAATGTGTTCTCAAGATCAAGCATAAGGCCTGATGGCTCTATAGACAGATATAAAGCTCGCCTTGTCGTGAAAGGTTTTACACAACAGGAAGGGATAGACTACGAAAAGACCTTCTCACCTGTTGTTCGTTTTACCTCGATTCGCCTGATTCTGGCTATGGTAGCTTGCTTAGACCTCGAATTACATCAAATGGATGTAAAGACTGCCTTTCTCAATGGAGAATTGGACGAGGAGATCTATATGGAACAACCAACAGGGTTCGTAAAAGAAGGAAACGAACATAAGGTTTGTAAACTTCGAAAGTCCATATATGGTCTTAAACAATACTCGAGGCAATGGTATATACGATTTCAAGAAGTTGTTTTATCAAATGGTTTTACCATGCTTGATGAAGATAACTGTGTATATATCAAAAGGATTAAAAGCAAGTATGTAATTATGTCTCTATACGTAGATGACATTTTAATAGCCGAAAATGACAAGGGCTTTGTGATGGATATCAAGGCTTGACTTTCATTAGTATTTGAGATGAAAGATATGGAAGAAGCCGCATATATCCTTGGAGTTAAGATTTCAAGGAATCGTTCAAAGAAACTTCTTTCTCTTTCACAAGAGACTTATATAAAGAAGGTTCTAAAACGTTTTAATATGCAGGACTGTAAGTCCATTGATATTCCAATAAGCATATGCGATAATTTATGTCTGAAGATGTGTCCTAAGAACCAAAGGGAAAAGGAAATTATGGAAAAAGTTCCATATTCCAGTGCAGTTGGTAGTCTTATGTACGCTATGATGTGTACAAGACCGGACATCTATTTTTGCTGTTGGAATGGTAAGTCGTTACCAATCCAATCCAGGGCAAACACACTGGAAAGCAGTTAAGAGGATAACTTTGCAAAAGACTATGATAAGACCAAGAAGGTAGACATAAGGTACATATCTACGCATGAGATGATAGCGGATCCGCTTACGAAGGCGATCCCCAGAGATGTGTTTTACAAACACTTATCATCTCAAGGATTGCATAAGAGCTGAGTTGTACCAATGTAAATTCTCATGTCTGTAAAAGATCAAATTTAATAAAAGAATAAGTTCTTTTCAACATTACATATGAGTTTCTAGAAAATGTTTGTGTACATTTTAAAATCTCAGCTATATTTTCTAGTATGTCGGACAGATTGAGGTTGGCTCTCTCACATGAGCAACCGCCTTTATTATATCAGACAGATAAAATAAAGATGAGACATGTTTAAAGTCAAAATCGTTAGACGGATGATTTAGAGTCATGACTTAAACAAAATGGTCGTATGAAAGATCTGCATCATATGGATGCTTACAAAAGATCTAAAAGGATTTTTTAAATCCTATCTGTCTTATGCGGGATGTGGGTCCAGAAGATTATTTGAGTAGTAAAAGGGACTCAAAGTCAGACATTGTGGTGTCTGATCATCATCCTTACAACATCATTAAGACATACGCTCCTTGGGAAAGGAGTGATGTTGTAATACGTATTCATACTACGTATGCATTTTGACCATTGGGTTAGAATAGTAATTGTGTTTACTATTATGTGAGACCCAAAGACCACATGGGTCTTAACTTATTACCCCTTATGGACTCTAATTGGTTCCTTTAGATTTGACTGGGTGATTGCTATCTTAGCATGTTGCTTATGGACTATGGTCAATTCGGTCTGGCGGGGCATGTTAGAAAAGCGAGTCAAGTCAAGATCGAAAGGATCGCAAGAAGAGGAAGATTAATTTCATATTCACATTTGGACTTTAAAGATTCAAAGCTGGCCAGCCAATTGTAATCCAGATGGAATTCAATTGTTGAATATAAAGTATAAGAAATGTGAAGAAATAATCTAGGGTAAAGCATGCGTTAATCTACTCAACTTTGCACCTCGAGGAGTGTTGTGTATCTCTAACAAGTGCACAAACAGCGGACTCTATGCTCATGACGGTCACACGACCTATTTCTCGGTATGATAAACAGAAGAGTTAAAGGAAAAGATGTTTCCTTACAATCCCCTCAAGTGTGAGTGGGAGATGTTGGATATGGACGACATAAATACACCCATGAGGGGATGTATTAGGGTATACGGACCTCAGATGTCGCGTGCACGAAAGCGTGCACGAAGGGAACCTTTTCTCGTGTGAAAAGGACCACTCGATAAGTGAAAAAAGCCACTTTATAAGTGCATAAAGGCACTTGATAAGTGAATGAAGAAGAGGATAAGTGTAAGTGCTAATATAGGCTAATAAGCTTATATTTAGTTATTTCCTACAATAACTACCCCTAAAGCCTATAAATAGGACCCAAGGGTAAGGCATTTATACTAATCTAACCATGCCATAAGTTTGCATAAGGCAACTTGTGTTCTTCTTCTCCCTTCCATTAAAATCCTCTTCTAAATAGAGATTTAGACGGTGAAATGCTGCTTCGATCCTCCGTGACAAAGTACTGACCGTTGTGGCGAATCTGAGGGCGAAATTCAGAGATTACGGTGTCACGTACGCAAGCGTAAGTCTCTCCTTTATTATTCGATCCTAACGTCCTCGTTATGACAGGATCCAGGGAGGGGCTGAATATAGGTAGAGGGTAAATTCAATATCAGGGAGAGCATTTGGCCAGTCAGCCGAAAATAAAAGCCATTAACGATTGTGGTGATAGAAAGCATACCATCCCTCTTTGAAGAATCCAAATTCGCGTAGAACTCGCGAACCAGACACAGAAAGTACAGCGTGCGGTTTGCAGTCGACCATAGAGCGACTAAGCCGGGGAGTGGAGGGGGGACGAAGATCCTTGAGAAGCCATGGTCGATGAAGTCAACGTGGTGTTCTGGATGAAAGGGAATATTCTCCATGAGGCGACACTACTGGGTGGCCGTCGGAGAACAGAAACGAACGGGAGAAACGTCGCGACGAAGTCGAGATATCGGGGATCCATCGGTTTTAAGGGAGGCAGAGGGTCGATCAATGGGAGAGAAGGGTAAATCGGCGAAGGGGTTGTCGATTTTGGGGTGGCGCCGCGAGATTTCGGGGCGGACCCGTCGAAATCGGGGTAGGGTTCAGCGATTTGGGAAGGGTGCAGGCCAGCGATATTTAGGGGAAATGATGCTTCGGGAAAAGAGAGAGAGAGAGAGAGAGACTCGGGAGACATTTTTGGAAATGAAGTTCCCTAGGTGATAAGAATTAAATAGGGAGAATAAATTCAGGTAAGGGAAGTTTTGAGAACTGAAATAATTCCAATCGGTAGAGCAGTTAGGAAAACTGAACAAATTTTGAAAAACAAAAGGATGGGTTCAGTTTGGGAACGAAAAATGGAGGGAACAGTTAACGAAAATAAGCTGGAAGACGAAGCAGTTACCAAAAAAATTAAAAAAGCGACAATTGGCGACCAATAATGGTGAATTGGTCGCCAATTTCAAAAAATAGCCAAAATTGAAAATTTTGAGAAAAATTCTAAAAAATATTATAAGAATGTGTCATAAGTCCGATTCACTAATTATTCCCAAATTTCTGCGAAGTTTAATAAAAGTTTCTTCTCTCAAAGGTTTGTCAAAATATCAGCAGTCTGATGTTCAGTAGCTATAAATCTAAGAACAATATCTCCTTTCTGAACATGATCATCTAGAAAATGATGACGTTCATTAATATGTTTTGTACGAGAATGATGTATAGGATTTTTAGAAAGATTAATAGCACTAGTATTATCATACATAATAGGGCAAGTAGAGCAATCATGACCATAGTCTGAAATAGTTTGTTTCATCCATAAGATTTGAGCACATGCTAAACCAGCGGCAATATATTCTGCCTCGGTTGTAGATAATGAAACAGAGTTTTGCTTTTTGCTAAACCAAGAAACTAAAGCATGTCCTAAAAAGTGACATGTACCACTGGTACTTTTACGATCTGATTTGCAACCAGCAAAGTCTGCATCACTATATGATAATAAATCAAATGTGCTTGACTTGGGGTAAAATAAACCAAAATCAGAAGTGTGCTTAATATATCTAATAATCCTTTTTACGGCAGTTAGATGTGAAACCTTAGGATCTGCCTGAAAACGTGCACATAAACATACTAAAAACATAATGTCTGATCTACTTGCAGTTAAATAAAGTAGAGAGCCAATCATACCTCTGTAAAGACGTTGATCAACACTCTTACCATTTAAGTCTTTGTCGAGAGAAGTAGATGTACTCATTGGGGTACGTTTTTCTACAGAACTTTCTAAACCAAAACGTTTGATGAATTCTTTAGAATACTTGCTTTGGTGAATGAAGATTCATTCCTTCATTTGTTTGATTTGAAGACCGAGGAAGTAATTAAGTTCACCCATGTAACTCATCTCAAATTCTTTCTGCATAATCTTAGAAAAATCTTGACAAAGAGATTCATTAGTAGAACCAAAAATAATGTCATCAACTTATATTTAAATAATGATTATGTCAGATTTTATGTTCTTAATAAATAAAGTGGAATCTATTTTACCAATAGAATAACAAGAATTTAAAAGATAGCTTTTAAGTCTTTCATACCAAGCACGAGGTGCGTGTTTGAGACCATATAAAGCTTTCTTCAATTTGAAAACATGATTTTCTAAATTTTCATGAATAAAACCAGGAGCTTATTCAACATAAACTTCTTCTTTGAGAAAACCATTTAAAAAGCACTTTTGACATACATTTGAAATAACATAAAATTTTTAAAACATGCAAATGATAACAACATTCTAATAAACTCAAGACGTGCAACTGGTGCATAGGTTTCATCATAATCAATTCCTTCTTCTTGATTATTACCTTGTGCAACCAATCGTGCCTTGTTTCTACTTACCTGACCAGATTCTGTTAGTTCTTGGTTTCAAGACTAATGTTATTTTGATGATGATCAATACATTATGTTAGTGTGCTAATCAATCTTAGGTTTTAGTCTCAGTTTATCTTAATGATTATATGTTGATGAGACAAAGCATAAGGCTTAGAGGATATTACAAGGGATATCTTAAAGACCTCCGAGAGTGATGGTGTGCTCAAGCTTGGATGAAGTCATGAAGATCATTTAATGAAGCCTAAGCTTGGAGCATGATGATGGATGGACATCTAGAGAATCATTGTCAAAGCTTGGAGCTTGATGAAGGGAAGCTCATCAAGGAGTGCCAAAGCTTGGAGATGATGGGGAGCATCAAGGTTTTCTGAGCTTGAAGACTTAGACTCTAGGAGATGCAATTTGTAATCCATGTAATTTCTATTACTTGCATTTCTCTTTTTGAGTCTAGGACTTTTGTAATGCCTTGATAGATGGTCATACTCTCATGCATATGCATTTCACCATCTTAGTGAGCCTTAGGATTATCATAGAATCCAACCCAATAGGCTCATCTTGCCCACAGACTCAATTGGAGTCTCTGGCTCTCCTGCAGTTGCCTGCTGAAGGTTTAACAGTCGACTGGGTGATTTCCAGCCGCCTGTCGAGCCTTCTACAGTCGACTGTGATGCACAGCTCAAGTCAAATTTTCTATTGACTCATCTTGAGCTTTTCGCATCAGTCGACTGTTGTTCAATTTATAGTCGCATGTACTCTTACAGTCGCCTGTGAATTGGTCGACGGTCGCCTGTGCGCTTCTTGCATTTTCTGGGATTTTTCCCATGTTGCAAGACAGTCGCATGTTGCTGTTTTTACAGTCGCCTGTGAAATGGCCTTCAGTCGTCTGAAAGGCGTAAGTGCGAAATATGCATCTCTCTCTATCTTTTCTCAATCTTATACAGCAGTCGACTGATGAAGGTATTACAGTCGCCTGACTATTTGGCAGTCGACTGTAGTATTAACATCAGTCGCCTGTGCGAATAACTGGAGAAAGAGTGCAGCTCTCTGTTTCTTGTCCATCCCTGCTGCAGTTGCCTGATGAAGGATATACAGTCGATTGTTTGCTTTTCAGACGCATGTGTAGTCTTCTACAGTCGACTGTCCTGGCTCAGATTATAGCCATTGGGATATTTTCTAGCCGTTGATCAGTCGACTGTCTAATGATCATTAGTCGACTGTTCTTGCCGTAAACTGCCAAAATCTAGCCGTTGCAGATTTCTTCCCTTGGGTTTTTGGCTGGTTTTATGGGTTCCTTTGGCTTCCTATATATTGGGATTGGCTTAGTTCATTTAGATTTCTTGAAAGGGTTAGGAATTCATAGAAGATCATTTAATCTCTTCTCTAAGCCACTCCTCCCACATTCCCTAATTAGAGCTTCATTCTTATGCTATAGCATCTAAGCTCTAGGTAATTTCTCCAAGGGATTTCAATCTCATTCCTCTTCTTAGAGAACATCTTTCTTCTCTTCATTTCATACACTCAAGTGAGAAGTGTTAGGATTCATTCCTAGAAGAGAGAAAGATTATCAAGTGCAATCAAAGCCTCATCTCAAGCACTTGAGTTTCACTTGCATGCCTTCTTCTTTATATTGGTAAGATCATATCAAGGCATAGGTAAGTGTTGTTTCGTTTTGTTTTATGTTCGAAACCCTATTTCTCTTTATGGGATTAGGATATTCTCTTTGTGGGAATAACTCTCTTTGTGGGAGTAACTCTCTTAGTGGGAGTTTAGTGTTCTAGTGTAGGACTAACCCTAATTCTCTGAGTGGGAGTTAGTAATTCTCTTGGTGGGAGTTTGACCCCTGTGTAGGGTTGGTTGGGTCCTTGTGTAGGGCAAAATCCTCTTGGTGAGGTCTCTCTCTTTGTGGGAGTGTATCCCTTTGTGGGATTTGTATTCACTTCTCTTTGTGGGATTATAGTGGATACTGGTGTGGCTGGATGTACCCAAGTTTTGGGAAACTAGGGTAAAATCTCTGTGTTTGCGATTGATGTTGTTGAGCAATCTGTTTATTTCCGCTGCTTATTGTGCTTTAATTTTAATAACTTTTAATTAAGCACTTTGCTTGCTATTACACTATTCACCCCCCCCCCCCCTCTAGTGTATATGTAGCCCCGCAGGGTGCCTTACAGATTCATCCAATTTATTTTTGAATACCCACTTCGTACCAATAATTGAATGCTCTGATGGTCTGGGAACTAATTTCCAAACATCATTCCGTTGAAATTGATTGAGTTCTTCCTGTATAGCAATAATCCATGAACTGTCTTCACATGCATCTTTGATGTTCTTTGGTTCAATGGTTGAAAGGAAAGCACAATGCGCCATTTGTTCTATTTGACGACGTGTTCTAACTCCATCTGTAATATCTCCAATGATTAACTCTGATGGATGATTTGGAACTTGTGCAAATGCCTTAGGAAGATCTGTATTATCTGAAATAGACTCAACAGAGGGTTTAGTAGCATCAATTTCATCAAGTTTAATATTATCTAAAGAATTAGATAAAGGTAATATATTCTCTTCATCATCAATGATGGGAGAATTAGATGAGGGGTTCTCATCAAAGGTGACATGTAGTGATTCTTCAATTGTTGAAGTTCTTTTGTTATATACTCTGTAGGCTTTCCTACGTGTTGAGTATCCAACAAAAATACCTTCATCTGATTTTGAATCAAATTTATCAAGTGCATCTTTAGCATTAAGAATGAAACATCTACATCCAAACACTTTAAAATATGATACACGAGGAATGCGATTAAAGAATAATCCAAAACAAGTTTTATTAAGCAATGGCCTTATAAGAACTTTATTCATAATGTAACAAGCAATTCAACTTCAGCCCAAAAATATTTTGGTAATTTACTATCACAAAGCATTGTTCTTGCACATTCTTGTAAAGTTCTATTTTTCCTTTCTACTACTCCATTCTGAGGAAAAGCACAAGGAAAAGAAAAATTCTGAGTAATGCCATTTTCATTACAAAACTTGGTAAAAGATTCATTTTCAAATTCTCCTCCATGATCACTACGAATAGTGACAATGTTAGAGGATTTGATCTTTTGTATCTTTTTACAAAATATTGAAAATTCTTCAAACGCATCATTCTTGTTTTGTAAGAATATAACCCAAGTGTATCTTGAATAATCATCAACAATGACAAATGCATATCTACTTCTATTCAAAGCAGCTACTCTTGAAGGACCAAACAAATCCAAATGTTGGAGTTCTAATGGTCTCCTTGTTGAGATAACTTCCTTTGATTTAAAAGAAGATTTGTGCATTTTTCCTTGCTGACAAGCATCACAGAAATGTTTGTGTTTGAAAGAAATATTTGGCATTCTATTTACTAACTTGTGTTTTGAAATATGTGCTAGATTTTTGAAATTAGTGTGTCCAAAACGTTTATGCCATAAAAGTGTATCATCTGATGTAATCATTAAACAATGATTATGAATGATAACAGACATGCATAAGATATAAATGTTATTCTTACGCTTACCACGGAATAAAACAGATGACATATCAGAATCATAAATGATGCAATCATTTTGTTCAAATACTATTTTGTAATTTTTATCTCATAATGACTAATGGAAAGCAAATTGTGTTTTTCAAACCGTCAACCAGGAGAACATTCTCAATGATAGGCTGATTTTTATTGCCAATTGTTCCAGTGCCTATGATTTTGCCTTTGTTGTTGTCACCAAAGGTAAATGTGCCTCCATCTTTATATTTAACGGTTGAAAGTAAGTTGACATTTCCTGTCATATGTTTTGAACATCCACTATCCAAAATCCATCTTTCTTTCCTAGGTACCTGAAAGATAAAACATTAAGCATTGGTACCCCTTGTTTGAGGGTACTTGGGATTAGATTTTTGGAAGCCAAACCCAAGTGGAATTTGGCTTTCTAATGTAATCACTAGAATGAACAATAGAATGTATACAATGAGAAATATAATTATTTCTATCATTTAAACATGAATCCTTAGGAACCCATATACTAATCGTAGTAGGTTTCCTATGAGATGGTTTTGAAATGTTAGTAACATTTCTTTATGAAGAAGAAGTAGGAATGTTTACTTTCTTCGTGTAGATGAATGCGTGATTCTTCTTTTGTGGTTTAACAAAAAATGTTTTTCCACAAGAGGAAGAAGTGTTACCAGACTTGGGTGCATCCTTATGAGAATATCCCAGTCCTTGTCTATGATTTGCTGGATATTGAATTTTTAGCAAATCATCGAGATTTGTCTTTCCTTTGTTAAATTTATTAACATTGGATGACATCTCGTCGTATTTCATCATTAATGATGAGATACTTTTATCCATTTTGGATATTTGTGTATGCAATTCTAGATTCTAAGTTTTGAGAAGATCATTCTCTTTACTAAGATTCGAAACTTGAGAAGATGTATTCTCAACATGTATATAATTTGGTGTAGTGTTTTTAGAAGATGACAATTCTTGATATTTAAGAAGGAGATCATCATTATTCTGTTTCAAAGATTTATGTTGACCATTTAATTTTTTGAAACGAGAATAGAGATCTTTTAATGCATCTAGTAATTCTTCGTTATTAAAAGAACTTACCTCATCTTCATCATCTTGTGCCATAAAGCACATGTTAGCACTTTTATTATGATCATCATCTTCATCATCTGAAGAATCATCCCAAGTTGCTGCAAATGCTTTCTTCATTTTGTCAAACTTCCTTTCTCTTTTGGATTGATCATTGTTGTTGGAAGTTTTGAACTTAGCTTTGAGAAGTGGACAATCTTTCTTCATATGTCCTGGCCTATTACAATTAAAGCAGAGAGAAGAATCAGTATTCTTAGATTTGAAATTATTATACTTACCTTTTTGAAAGAACTTTCTGAAGTTCTTGGCAAAGAATGCCATATCATCATCTGAGTCTTCATTTTCTGATGTAGCGTTGAAGGCGAGTACTTTCTTCCTTTGATCTGATTCTTCTTTCTGATCTTGTAAAGTAACTTCATGGGCCATTAGGTTACCAATTAGATCTTCCATGGATAATGTGGAAAGATCATTGGCTTTCTCAATAGCAGTGATCTTTGGACGCCATTCTGGAGAGAGTACCTTAAGAATCTTGCGTACCTGATCAAGAGAAGAATAAACTTTTCCAAGAGCATTAAGAGAATTAATAATATTAGTGAACCTGGTGTTCATTTCTCCAATCGTCTCTTTGTCTTGCATCTTGAACAACTCATATTTATGAACCAAAGAGGCAATCTTGGTTTCCTTTACTTTATTGGTTCCTTCATGAATTACCTCGAGCATGTGCCAAATCTCCTTTGCACTTTTGGCCTCAGATACCCGATTAAACTCATGTTTATCAATGGCACAGAATAAAGCATTCATGGCCTTTGAGTTGTTGGTCTTTGCAGATTTGTCGTTAGCGGTCCAATCAGCAACAGGTGTTGTTGGCTTTGTGTATCCAGTCTCTACGATGTCCCAAATCGCATAATGCATACTTTGGAGATGAATCTCCATTCGTATTTTCTAATATGAGTAGTTAGAACCATCAAATAGAGGAGGACGAACTTGAGAGTGCCCTTCAGGATGTTGATTTGTGTTGTAGTTGTGTGGACCAGTGTTCATGTTTGATTCTGCCATCTTAGCCTTGCTCTGATACCAAATGCAATTTTAGATATGGATCAATACACTAGAGGGGGGTGAATAGTGTATATAATAAAAATTGTTGCAAATAAAACGTTACTGATATTTGCAAAGATGGCACAGAAATAAAATGACAAGTACTAAAAATAAATCAATCGCAAACACATAGATGTATCCTGGTTCGGATCCTCTTGATCCTAGTCTAGTCCTCTACTCCCAGTAGAGATTTTCAATCCACTATAATCACTTGCCCCGCAAGTACAAACATACAAAAATGGCGACACGTCCCCGTGTTCCAAACTTTGTACAATCTCTAAACAGAGATTCACCTTTGTAATGAAAAAGAAAATAAACACCTTATAGCCTTGTAATGAATATGAAATATGAATTCAGAAGGACGGTGTTTAGAATAGGAACTTCAATGTTTCAAGATATATAATGGTGAAACATAACTGAAGTTCTTCCGTTCTTAAACGAAGAGAGAAATCTAATGATTTCTTCTTACAAATAAAAAAAACAACTTTCCCAAAAAGTGTTGAAATCCAAGTTCTTCCATTCTTAAACGAAGAAAGAAATCCAATGATTTCTTCTTACAAATAAGAAAAGAACAACTAATGGCTGAATGCTTAAGAAAATCAGCGGCTTGATTTCAACAAAGATAGAATTAAAGAAGAGGAAAGTGTGTGAAGTGAAAGAGAGGGTCTACCCCTCTTTCTATAGTGTTTAGGGACGGTTGGAGAGTGTAAGTAACTTTGGAAAACGATCATGAACCGTCCCTGAAAATTTGGGCTTCAAACGGCTAGTTTTGAAATTGGTCGACCAAAATTTAGAGAGGGAATTTTAACCGTTGGAAGACAGATCCAGAATCTACATGGTTAGAGGAGTTTTCTCATGAAATCCCGTAGTAAAATTCGAAGGTTTAAAATTGGTCGACCAAAATTGGGTTATTAGTTGCCAATTTTCAGAATTACGAATTTTCGAAATTGGGAAGTGTAGATCTCTGAGTAATGGAACTTAGGTGACTAAGACATATTATCACAAGGCTTTGTGACTCTAATAAAGTAAATTTTACATTGATTACATAAAGCCGTAGATAAGACTGCATCTGCAACTGAATCTGAGAAGCTTCTTTGCAGGGATCCTTATCAAGTGATTATATATCCAAGTCTTGGATGTCGGTGCCTTTGCCTTTCCAGCTTCATGAACTATGATATAACCGTTTGAACATGCATGAATATATCTGAATGTGTGGAACGCTGCATGTATTTGAATCTGCATACATAAAGTTAGTAGCACTGAATGTGTTTGTCATATCAAAACCATATGGGAATAGAAATATGGAATTATGAAATTCCAACATATGAGGCCCTCTCTCATACGGCGTATGATACACATTATTCACACACACACACACACACACACACACACACACATATACATATGTATATACATATGTATATACTATAATTGTTGGATCTGGATCGTAGCCTAGAGGGGGGTGAATAAGCTAATAAAAATTCTCGTGCAACCCACGAGAATTCCCACGCAGTTATAAGCACAGACAAGGTAAAATAGCAATCACAGAGTACGCACAGATATACCCTGGTTCGGTCGTCCCCACGACCCACTCCAGCCCCCGAAAGCAAATACTAGATAGATTAGTAATCATGTGCAGCCACAATGAGTCAAGATCCCAAATCTACTCTCACCTAGCTCGTACGCACACCACGTGCTCTACACTCTCAATCTAGTCAGATGCTCTCCCTCCATGACAACTCACAAAGTCGTCAGGTCCCCAAAAAGTAACACAGAAGGTGAAGTTTCCCCTACAAAGAACTAACACAAATACTACACAATATAATAAACAAGAGAGTTTAGAATACTCAGATCGTGTAGCGGTGTCGTCTTCGTCAATCAGCACGGTCCAGATGTCGTCTGGCAAGTAGTAGTAATCTCTCGGCAACGGCAAAGGAGCAAAAATAAAAGTCTGCAGCTTCAAGATTATTTGTCCTTGGGATTCTCAAAATAATTGTTTGCGGTGCCTCTGAATTAATACGGCCGGCTCTTCACAAAACGCTCTCTTCAGTTATTTGGCCGGCCTCTTCCTTTAATTTGTGTAAACCCGTTGATCTTGCACCTGCACACACAAGACAATGAAATGAAACAAGATTATACTTAATATAAAAAGCATTACTCTTTATTCACGTGTGCACAGGCTCTCCACAAATTTCGGCTGTAGTGTTTTTGTGCTTTTGATTTTTCAAAGGGAGAATTTTTTGGCTTGTGAATTGTGTGCAAATGTGATTGTGTAACAAATAATGTGGCTGTGCTTTTGGATCTTTGAGTTTTTCAAAGGAGACACAAATTATGTGCTCTGTTTGATGTGGAACGAAATTCTCCTGGGGATCTTTATTATTATTTAATATTTAAAGGGGGAAGAGAATGTAATATTAGATAAGTAAAAAAACTTAGCTTTGCATTAAATGGCCGGCCTTGGGAATTTGCATTCGGCTGCAACTTGGTGCTCTCGATCAAACTATGCGGCTTGTCCTCTCTTCAATTGATTTCGGTTGTCCCCTAGATCATGCGGCAGCTACTTGCATGGAGTGATGTGCTCTCAGCAGATCACGCACAAAAAAAAACTTTCCTCCACAACAATTCGACACACACAAAGAAATGGCCTAATTCTCCTTCAAGAGATATTTGATGCAAAATCTCATGCCAAAAAAAACTGCGGCTGCACTTTGAGAGATTCGGCTCCTGCACACGGGATTCTGGAAGGGAGATCTATTTTATTTTTTCTAGGTTTCTTTGGCCTTAGGGTTTTTACAAAAAGGAAGGAGAAAAAAATGTCGGCTGCCTCTTCTCTCAGGGGATATTGCAGCTCTTGGGGGATTTAAAAAGATGCGGCTCTCTAGGGTATATAGCATGCGGCCTTGTTTTGATTATTTACAAAAGTGGCTGAGAAATAATGTTGCCTGTGAAAAGAAAACTGAAGTGCAGCTCTCGGAATTTTTTGATGATTGAGTGCTTGAGGGTTTCGGCCATATCACCTCTACTCCTTTTTGTTATGCTGCACAAATGTTAGGCCTGGAGAAAAATGTTGCACAAATGTTTGCACAAAAGACAAGTTATTTGTGAGTGCATTTTTTTGGTTTCACGTAATCATGGACCAACCCAAATATCTTTGAATGACTTCCTCCTTTAGATCATGTCTCCCATCGTGCATCTGCAAGTTGATCATTCCTGAAACACTTAACACACACGTTAAAAACATTCACACACGTTTGTTATCATCAAACAAGAAGTTCATAGATCGTTGCTACCAACAATAATCGCATCTCTCTCTCTCTCTCTCTCTCTCTCTCTCTCTCTCTCAATTCTAGAGAGAGAAGCTCTGGCAATTTTGTGCGGGATTTGGGGCGGCGTTCGAAGCTGGCCGCCTCCGCGGCTGGCCTAGCGGGCGCGTCGGATCGTCGACCTTTCGGCGGATTGGCGGAGCTGCTCGAGTGAGAAGTTGTTTTCAAGTTCAAAGCAGGATTCGAGTAGAAGCGTCTTCGATTTGAGATCGCGATCTAGATCTATGATCTGAGTTCTTCGCGCTCCTATTTCTTTTCCGAATCAAGATCTCTCTGCTGAGATCTTGATTCGTGGTAAGATTCTTGACCTATTTCGTATTCTTGATCTGTGGTACGAGTTCGTTTGTTTGAGCGTGTTCTTCTGTGGATCTTGCGCTCTGGGTTGGCGAGGTGGAGTTCCTGCTTCGGAGGCGATTCCTTGGTGTGGCGAATCCCTGGTTTGGAATGGATCTCCCCTCGGTGGCTGATTGAGCGTCTTCACCTCCTTCTGATTGGATCGGACTCTCCGGGAGGGATCAAGATATTTCTGTATATATCTTGATCCGGCGGTGAGTGCTCGTGATCTGTTACTTCTGGCGCTTGATCCTACTTGGTGCCTGATCCATTTCTGTTTCTGATATATTTCTTGTGTTGATTTGCTAATGGCTACTAATGTTGATCATCCGGCGGGTGGATCGGGAGATGTGGCTACTGCTAGTTTGAATGGCTGGAAGACAATGGCTAGCAAGAATCCCATAGATAACAATACTCGTGTACAGGATAAAGGGAAGAGGAAGGTTCAATTTGATGGGAGAGGAGGTACTATTAATAGGCAAGTTACTAGGCCTGATGCTCATAAGGTGTTCGAGCGAAGGGCTGCTCGCCCGACGGTTCCGATTAAGATCAACATCAATGCCGACAAACGATCCTGGCTGGAAGTATGCACTAATAGGAGGAAGTTTTCTAATGCTTTTGAAATTTCTTTTGTCCCGCCATTGCTTGATGAAGAAGGAGTGGCCACGGCATTATTGACGGAGGAGATGCTGGCCGATGGAGCTGAGATCT
The DNA here is from genome assembly GCA_030789695.1 of Scilla litardierei. Taxonomy (NCBI): domain Eukaryota; kingdom Viridiplantae; phylum Streptophyta; class Magnoliopsida; order Asparagales; family Asparagaceae; genus Scilla; species Scilla litardierei. The sequence continues at coordinate 599,649,781 of CM061142.1, read as the reverse complement.
GGGAACACACTCTCATCGGATACGTACTGGGGGACATGCCATACTACGTGCAAATGAAGGCGTGGGCTGCTAGGATGTGGAGAATTCGCAAGGAGGTTAGTATATACTCCAGAGATAACGGCTACTTCTTCTTCAAGTTTGAGACCAAGGAGGATAGAGACGCGGTGCTATTCGGTGGGACGTGGCTGTTCGACGGAAGGTTGGTGGTGCTGCAGCAATGGAGTACCGGTGAGGGATACGAGCGTGACCTGCTTACTGCCGTTCCAATTTGGTTTCAAATCCCTAACCTCCCGATCAACCTCTGGACGCTGCGAATCTTGAATTCTATCGCCAGCGTGATAGGCGCTCCCATCTGCTTGGATCGTGCCACGACGAGGATGGAACGCCTGTCCTATGCCCAATGCCTGGTTGAGGTGAAAGCGGATACGCCATTGCCACGGTCTATTGCTGTCCAACTTGGAGACAGATCGACAATGAGCTTGGAAGTTAAGTACAAATGCGAGCCGCCTCGATGCTCCAGTTGCGTTTGTTTTGGACATCTCTCGTCTCAATGCCCTTCGGTTGCTAGGGGTGCAAGCTTGGTGAAGGAAAAAGGTACGCTGCGAGAGGGCGAGCATCTTGATACTGTTAATATCGCTTTGAATATTTGTAATGTTGAGACTTCTGATGTTGGGATTGAGAGGGAGACAGCGAGTGATTGTATTATGGGAGATGATTACAACAGGGGGGCGGTTGCGTCTGCCGTGAACAAGGGAGATGTCCAATCTGTAGAGGTTAGGGTGGCTGTGCCCACAGAGATAAGTTGTAACGCTATTCCGAAGACCTCGGCATGTGAGGAGGGGGTTACGGTGAAAATCTTTGTAGTAGGCGGAATGGGGGTGAGAGGGGATGTAATGACGCTAATGTCGCGTTTGAGAGCGAGACTGCTGTCGTTGTAGCCGAAGCAGCTGTGAGTGAGGCTGATGTCCTGGCTGCGTCCAGTTGTGGTGTTAAATGTAACATGTTGGGCCAGCAGCATGTGCAAGAAGAGGGAGAAATAATCAGCGGCAAAGGCGGCGGGAAGAAGACCATGTCAACAGATAGGGATGCTGTAGAATTGATTCTGGAGGATGTAGCGCTAGCTGCGACTAGCGGATCGGGGGCGAAGGCAGGCCCATGTACTATAAAGGCAAATGTACCTCTCAATAATAAAATGGGGGGGAGAGGGTCTGGGCACAGCTTGAGGGGGGGTTGGGGACGCGGCGCTACCTTCCCTAATATACCAACTGACCCAACGAACAAAGCAAGCAATGTCGATCCCTCTCCGCAATCGTGGAGGAATATTAATCCCTTCGATGTTTTGAATGAGGATGAGGCGATAGGGGGCTCGCTCCGTGATCAATCCGATAATGAAGATGAACCGAACGAATTAACTATTGATAATGAGGCTTGGTATTTGGAGCAGGAGATGTTGAAAAAATAGGGCAATGGGCAAAAAAAGCAGAGTCAAAATAGGGGGTTGGGGACCCTTAAGGGCATTCGTAAGAGTGCTAGTCTCAATGGGGATGATGAGCATTCCCACCCCAAATCTAATAAATGACCTTACTCATTTGGAATACCCGAGGGCTCAATAACGTTGCTAGGAGGAAAGATTTGAAGAATCGCCTCCGTAAGCAGGTTCCCTCGCTTATTGGGTTACTAGAAACTAAAGTTGTGCGGGATAATGCGCATAGAATCCTTAAGTGCTTTCCTCAGAAGTGGCTTTTGTTAGAAAACCGTTCCTATCATCATAATGGTCGCATTGTCATCATGTACGATCCCGATACGTGGGATTGTGTTGTGGAGGATATGTCTGCCCAACATATCACTATGAGCTGTACCAATACTGCTGGGTTTGTTATGGTGACTACCGTTGTCTATGCATCCAACTCTTCTCTTGATCGCAGAGAACTCTGGGATTTGATCATGGCTGGTGCTAGCAAGTATAACTATGTTCCTTGGATCATTGGTGGAGATTTTAACTGTGTTAGATATACGATGGATAAAGTGGGTGGTAGGCCGATTGATGAACGCATGGTGAAGGAGTTTAATGATTGTATTAATGCTAGTGGTCTCTTGTAATTGAAAACTATTGGCAACCCTCTTAGCTGGACCAACCGAAGCATTGGGCTCCATCTTATAACAGCCACTCTTAATCGTTCTTTCTGCAATAGTAAATGGATGGATGTCCTTACATCTTCATATTATGAATACATTGCTGGGGGTCTAGCGACCATTCTGCGCTTGCTATCCATCTTCATCCTATAGGCAACTCTGATCCCAAGCCCTTCAAGTTTTTTAATGCTTGGGTCAATTCTCCTGAGTATACCGATGTTCTTAAAGAGCATTGGAGCACCGCCACGGGTGGGTGTCCTATGATCCGGTTAGTGGCCAAAATTAAGAATTTGAAGTTGGGTCTTAAGCAGTTTGGTACTGCTTTTAGAGATGCGAATGATGTGATAAAAATTCGTTCGGATCTTGCCACTATCCAGAATGATCCGGATCTTGTCACTAGTGTTGAACTTCAAAGGAAGGAACAATCTATAATAAATCAGTTGGCTGATGCTATTGATAATGAAGAGTCCGTACTTAAGCAGAAAAGTGGGTAAAACTGGTTGCATCTGGGGGACAGTAATTCCCGCTTTTTTTACACTGCTATGAGGGCTAGGCAAAATCATAATAATCTTAGGCACCTTATTTTTTCTGATGGTTCGTGTAATGATCCTATTGATATGCTGAAGAAAGAAGCCCCTGAATTTTACTCTAGTCTGTATAATCAGAATGATTATTGGAGGGTCTTTCCGTGTCTTACTTCTAAAAGAATCCTTACTAAAGAGGCTGCTGAGTGGGTTGAAAGGCATGTTCTTGCTGATGAAGTTAAGAATGCCGTTTTTCAAATTGGGGCTGATAAAGCCCCTGGTCCTGATGGTTTCAATGGTTTCTTTTATCAATAATCTTGGGATATTATTGGCAGGGATGTTACCTTGGCTATTCAGAATTTTTTTAAATCGGGAAGGATCCTTCGGCAAATTAATCATACCTTCTTAACACTCATCCCCAAGAGTGCCAATGCTTCGGGGCTTGGTGATTATAGACCCATTTCATCTTGCAATGTCCTCTACAATATTATCAGCAAAATTCTTTGCAAAATGTTGAAACATGCGGTCATTGAGCTTATTTCACCAAACCAGGCCGCCTTCCTTCAAGACCGTCTCCTTGCGGATTGTGCTCTGCTTGCTCATGAGCATATTAGGGATTTTAATAACCCTATGGGTGTCAGGGCTTGCCTCAAATTGGACTTGCGTAAAGCTTTTGACAGTGTTTATAGAGAATTTGTCTACTTTATGATGCATCGTATGGGTTTTAAGCACAGATTCATTGGCTGGATTTGTGAATGTATCTCCACACCTTCCTTCTCTGTTATGATTAATGGGTCCCCCTATGGCATGGTCCAGTCTAATAGGAGGTTGCGGCAGGGAGACCCCTTGTCACCTTATCACTTTGTGATAGTTATGGAGACCTTCTCTTTGCTTATGGCTAAAGCCAATATTATGCGCAGCATTGATCCTATGAAGCATATAGGGACGGTCACGCATCTCCTCTTTGCTGATGATTTGCTTGTTTTTTGTCGTGCCAACACTAAATCTTTTGAGGGGTTAAGAGACCTTCTCACTACTTTCAAGTCTTATACTGGGCTCGAGGTTAACTGGTCCAAGAGTGCGGGTATTTTCAGTAAAGGTACCAGGTCTTCTAGTAGTCTTGCTGAGATCTTGGGCATTCAAAGGGTGCAAGCTCTCTCTACTTATTTGGGGCTCCCTCTCTCTGCCAAGTACCCCACGCCTCTACTTATAGCCGCTTGATTGATAGATGTTCAAACCGTTTGCAGGGATGGTCCTCATCCTTATTATCCATCGCTGGTCGTATAGAACTGGTCAAATCCATTATCTATGGTATGATTGGGTTTTGGATGCAGGCCTTCCGCATTCCACAATCTGTGATTAGGACTCTTACCTCCATCTGCAGAAAATTTATTTGGGGGAGGAATCACCTATGGGCTTGGGATGATTTATGTATGCCCAAGCAGGAAGGGGTTGTGGGGATAAGAAGGCTTACTGATTTGAGTAATTCTTATGGTATAAAATTGACATGGCGTATGCTCACTCATGGAGGGGTCTGGGCTACCTATATGAGGAATCAGTACACGAGTAAAAAAGGGTTGTTTTTGGCTAAGGCTCATCTTATGCAGTCTGGTACCTGGAAATTCATTTTAAATTGTCGGGAGTTCACTAAAAAGCTCATCAAGCGTAATGTCAGGGATGGGGCTTCTACTCTTTTCTGGGTTGATAATTGGCTTCCTGGTGTTCCTCTTTATGACACCTATGATGTTCCTGAGGGGGAAGAGGGGAAAATGGTCAGAGATTATTGGTCTGATGAGGGATGGGTGGACAATAGCACTCTTATTCCTGTTCGCCGTATTATTGACACTGTATCTTTGACTTCTGGTGATGATTCCTGGTCCTGGGTTTCTAAGACTCCTACTCTATGTAATGCTTGGAATGGATCTCGGATTCTTAGGCCACTATTTCCTTATTTCAAGGTGGTTTGGTTTCAAGGGCATATTCCCAAGATGGCTATCACGTTACTGCGAGCCTTTCACGGTAAACTTCTAACCCGTGATAAGCTCGTACAATGGGGAGTGCCCACTTCACCCTTTTGTGTTCTATGCTCTGATAATATTCATGAAAACATGGCTCATATATTTTTTGAATGTAGTTATTCTAACTACATACTTTGCAGGAGCTTTCTTAAAATGGGGATTACTTCAGCTTTTCCTAACTCTCTGGCAGGAATTGGTGATTTGATTCTCTCTCATTTCCAAAGAGAGACCAACCTAGGGAGGTTGGCTAAGACTGTTCTGGCTGTGATGACCTGGCACATATGGAGGGAGAGAAACAGGAGAATCTTTGAGGGTAGTAGACAGATTCATACTCTTCTTTTTGAGAGCATTGCTGAGGACATCAGAGTTGCATTGCGACATGTGGAGTGGGACCAGGATGACAATCTCTCCCCCCCCCCCCCCCCTCAAATTGGGGTTTTTTGCTTAGGTTGTTAATAGGCATGTAATCTTTGCTTTCTTTTTGGCTCTTGGGTAGCAGAAGGTGCCTTGTAGAGGTGGGGGTGACGGGCGCCTGTGCCCTTATCCCGATCTACTCGCATCCTTCTTCCACCTTAGAGTCATGTATTCTTTTCATTGATTCAATAAAGATAAAGCATATTCTTCAACAAAAAAACATATACATATGTATATACATATATGTATATGTGTCTGTGTGTGTGTGTATATATATATATGAGAATAATGTAGAAAAGGTGTCACCTGATCTAATAGATCAGGTGGCAAGACACATAAAATTGGAAAGTACAAGCCCTACATGAGCTTGTACTTTCCATGGGGCCTGCCTTTTTGTGTCTTGGCACCTGATCTATTGGATCAGGTGCCACCTGATTTACATGAATCCATATATATATATATATATATATATATATATATATATATATATATATATATATATATATATATATGGCAATCTTCCATTGCGAAACAGTGGTGCGAAATGCCGTGCGAAAACATTTTTTTTTATTTTTTTGAAATTTTTTTTTTCAAAAATTTTTTTTTTGATGTTTAATCCATACAATTATATTCCCCAGGGAAAATAATGGGTGAACCCGTTGGGCATTAGAGCACCCATCCACCCGTTACAAATTTAACAGTCTCAAAACGTGCGAATTTGTTGAAATGCCTTGATCGAAGGCCAAATGACATTATTTCTCAACCATTATTTTTTGAGGGGGGTATAACAACATATAATGAGGGTGGAAAAAAGAATTTTTGAAAAAAAATATTTCAAAAAAAAGATAAAAACATTTTCGCACGGTGCGAAATGTTCTCATTTGAAGATTTACCTATATATATATATATATATATATATATATATATATATATGAGAATAATGGCTATCATACGCCATATGAGATAGGCTCTCATACGCCCTCTCACATAAAGCAACCAAGTACAAGCCC